>VDFB02086081.1:179857707-179882189 GCA_007258455.2 Sequoia sempervirens
AGCAAAGAAAGCAACCTAACTAACTATTTACAGGGGAAAGAGCTGAGAACAGCTCAAGACTGGAAATAATGTTTAAGATACTGCCCATTAACAGGCAGTGGCATGTCCTCTCCCGTGAGAGTCCTCAGACGGAAGGCATTATCTCCCAGAATTTCAGCAATTTGGTAAGGACCAAGCCATAATCTATCAAACTTACCATGGCTACCCTTCTGATCATGCGGCTTATCCCAATACAGAACAAGGTCAGAAATCCTAAAGGCTTTGACCTTAGCTCTCCTGTCAAACCATCGCTTGACTACCCCCTGATGTTTGGCGAATCTTTCAAGGGCATTATCCCGTTTTTCCTCAAGATGCAGCAATTCAGCTAATCTCGCTTCCCTTCTATCACCCTCCTCATAAAACTGGTTGATAAACTGCAGGGTTGGGATTTTAAGCTGGATAGGGAAGACTGGTTCCAGACCGTACACTAAATGATAGGGAGAGGTACCAATGGAGGATTTAACCCGAGTACGATCTGCCCAAAGAGCAAACCGGAGCTGGGTGTGCCAGTCTTTTGGGTTTCTATCTAACAGTTTTCGGATGACAGTCAACAGGTTCTTGTTAGAGGATTCAGCTAGACCATTCCCCTATGGATAATAATTGGATGCAAATTTGACAACAATGCCATGATCAAAAGCCCAGTTTGAAAATTTCAAAGATGCAAAGGCAGGACCATTATCACACACAACAGCGAAAGGACATCCAAACCGATTGAGAATGGCAGATTCTAAGAAATCGATTACTACTTCTGATGTACACTGTCTACAAGCAAATGCTTCAGTCCACCTTGTAAAATAATCAGTAATTGTGAGAATATACCTGTGTCCAGCAGAAGATGGTGGATTGATGGGGCCGATGAAATCCATACCCCATTGAGCAAAAGGTTTTACCTCAATAACAGACTGGAGCGGGAGCGCTGCACACCTTTCCCGTGTCGCTGCAGCTTGACAAGTGTGACAGGTCCGAACATGATGATGAACATCCTTGAATAGTGTAGGCCAGTAGTATCCCGCCCGTAAAATCTGGTTCGTAGTAGCAATAGCAGAACCGTGACCGGTGCCATATTTCTCATGAAACTCATTTATTACTCTTTCTGCTTCCTGTTTTCCAAGGCATCTTAAGTAAATACCTTCGTGATTCTTCTTGTATAGGACAGATCCTTTCAGCATGAAACCATCACTTTTCAGTCTCAAGGCCCGCCTCTATACTGCATTTAAACGATCAGGAGCTCGCTGATTCAGCAAATAATAAACTATATCGTCATACCAGCCATCCGGTGAAACTGCTCCAACGTCATAATTACAGACAGACAATTCAGGACCTATCTCTGCCATGGTCTGGGTGAGTCCCTGTCCTCTTACCAGCCTCATGGGCTAGATCTCAATGTCATACTCCTGTAGCATGGTTACCCATTTAGCTCTGCGCTCCCCTAACTCATTCTGCATCAGCAATAACTTTACTGCAGAATCAGGAACAATTGCAAACACCTTGTTTCTAAGGATATAGTGCCTAAATTTCTTTACTACTCGAACAAGGGCATATGCCTGCTTCTCCACACATGGGTATTTCAACTCAGCATCCTTCAATGGCGCGCTCATGAAAGCGATGGGATGCTCATTCCCTTCATCAGACTTTTGTGTCAGCATTCCAGCACATGAGTGGTCTGAAGCAAAGGAATAAATATAGAACGGTTTACCATAGTCTGGACTCACCAATACTGGAGTGTCAGCAATGGCTCTCTTAATCTCTGCAAAGGACTGCTTTGCTTCTGTGGTCCACTCGATCTTGGCATCTTGTCTTAACATGGCATTCAGTGGCTTGACAATCTCAGCAAATCCCGTGATGAATTTCTTGACAAAATTAATCTTACCAAAGAAAGACTTCATCTCTTTCTTGCTGGTAGGCGGCTGAATTCTTAGGATGGCTTCCACCCTTTCCGGATCTATAGCAATGCCCTTTTCTGATATCACATGGCCCAGCAGTTTGCCTTCTGTAACTCCGAAGATACACTTCTTGGGATTCAAAGAGATGCCGAATTCCCTGCACTTCTGGAACACCCTACGCAGATCTGAGATATGATCCCCTCTGTTTTTGGAGAAAACAGTCAGATCGTCCATGTAAATGATAATGCACTTTCCTATGATGTCCTTGAAAGCGATATCCATAGCTCGTTGAAACGTGGCTCCTGCATTGATAAGCCCGAATGGCATCCTCCTGTAGGCGAAAGTTCCCCACTTGGTCGTAAAGGCAGTCTTGTGCCTGTCCTCATACTGGACCATCACCTGATTATATCCTGAATAGCCGTCCAGAAAGGACATCATCTGCGATCCATTAACCACTTGCAACACTTCATCCAACGAGGGAACCGGATAATTATCTTTTTCAGATGACCTGTTCAGATTTCTGAAGTCAACACAGAGTCTAATTTCACCGTTCTTTTTTCTAACTGGCACCAGGTTTGCCACCCAAGTAGAATGCCTGACAGGAAATATAATTCTAGCGGAGAGCAGTTTCTGAACTTCCTTCTGTATGAGGGGCTCCAACAGCGCATTAATAGGTCTCTGCCTCTGTCTAAAAGGCTTAGCCCCTGGCTTGAGAGGTATAGTGTGAGTTATGATGGATGTATCGTAAGTCTTCAAGTCTCCATAACCCCAGGCCACTATGTCTGGAAAATCGTATAAGGCCCTGATTATTTCCTGTCTTTCTTCAGGTGTACAAACCTTACCAATGAAAACATTCTTCACATCTTCTCCAGTGCCTACATTGTGAGTGTCACACTGCCCACTGATAGACTCTTTCTTAGATTCCTGTTCCTGATCTCTGATTTTGTCCATATCGAAAATCCTCTCCAGCTGTACCATTCCTCTTGGAATAGTATTGGACTTCAAGTTTAGCACACCTTCCAGATCCAATTCTGCTTCCTGAGGTTCTGTTTCGTCAATGATCTGTGAAGCGAAAACATCCGTGTTCGTGATAAAGTCAAGGATATGCTTATCATCCTCAAACACCTGAAAATTAGTCACATTGTCAGGGACTGACGGGACAGGAGTTAATTCAACAGTAAACTTCTTCAATCCTGACAAAGACAGGGGCTGCAAAGTACTGGCCGCTTGAGCTAGAGAATCAGCAGTTTGATTCTTCTTCCTTGGGATCAATTGGATATTAAAAGCGTCGAACCCCTCAATGAGGTCCCACACTCTATGCCTATAGTTGGTCATTCTCCTGTCGTGGCAGGCATACTGCTTTCTTACTTGTTTGACCACTAATTCTGAGTCACCAAAAACTTGTAGGACCTTGACCTTTTTCTTGAGTGCCATAAGGAGTCCGTGAATTAAAGCTTCATATTCAGCCACATTATTTGTACAATGAAATTGGAGTCTATGAGCTGCGAAGAAACTCTTACCTCTGGGACTTATCAATTCAAATCCAGCTCCAGCCCCTTGCTTGGACTTAGATCCATCAAACTTGAGAGTCCAGTACTCCGCAGCGGTGGTCTTCTTCATTTTGTCTCTTGGTTTATCAGTAATAGAGGTTTTCACAGCCACAACAGGTTTCTGATTCTCAGACTTTGCCTGCAGACTCTGTTCATCTGTACCAACTTCCTGAGATGGATTTATGCTTTTGTACACTTCTTTCACTGCTGTCTGACACAAGCAACACTCCAATTCTGAGTGAGAAGCATTGTGAACTCTGCACCAATTCGGCAAGAGTAACTCCTTAAAACTTGTCCTCCTTCCCAAGTGAGTTTGATTTTCTACGCATTGCTTAATGAAATCCTGGAAGTTGTCCAGTAAGCTGATCTGTCTATCCTCAGATTCTTCTTCTTCCTCAACTGATTCTGTTAGGGCTTCAACAAGACTGGACCCTGTTTCAGCGTCCACTGGCATCGTATGCAACATCAGCACCTCTTCTACATCTAATTCTTCATATGGGGCGGTCAGCAAGTAGTTTCCCATTCCAGCTTCTGATATGAGAACCTCGGTCGAAGTCTTTTGGTATTCTGTTATCATGTACTTCATTCTAGGCTCCCTCTCAATCCTTATCTGATTGGGCACTCCCTTCCAGGGAAGCCACATGTGAGAGTGGTCGGTGGACACATATCCATTCAGGGCCTTGGTGAAATCTCTTCCTAGGATCAAACCATATGCATCAGGAATATCAGCCACCTGAATGTTAATAACCTGTTGAATTCTCGGATCAGAAGCTATCTGCATTTGGATCATGTTGAGTTCTCCTACCACACTCACCTCAGTTCTATCCAACTGAGTGACCTTCTTCTGGGAATCGGCAGGTGTAATTCCTAGAGCCCTACAAACTCCTAGAGGCATCACGTTGGTGGAAGCACCAGAATCTAACAAGCAATTGTGAAGGTTCTTACCAAAGATTCGGACTGAGATCAGAAAGGGTGGAGTTTCTGTCTTTCCTTGAAACAAGGTGGGTTGAGTATCCACCTGGGCTACTTGAGTCCTATCCTTTTCTTTTCCCTTATCTCCAGGTGGTGGGTTGATCCGATTTTGGGTCTGATTTTGTGTGTTTATAGACTGAAAACTGGAAGTCTGGCCGACATATCCACTAGAAGACTTATCCAATAACTTCAAATTTGCATCATAGGTACCTAAGACAGCCTTCCTAATTGCAGGAAATCTTAATAACTCAAATGCAGAAAGATTTACCTTTAATTTCTTGAATTCCTCTGCAACGTATGAAGCCATCTGCTCCTCACTCATATCAGTAAAGACTTCCTTAGGTGGTTCCTCCAACTTGTCCTTGCCGGCTTGAACAATCTTTTCCTTTTGTGGTTCAGCCTGAGCTTGTCTGTCTTTCGAAAGGTACTGCTTGGAGACATGTGGATAAGATGGATTGTTGCTGGCATTAGGATCCGGAGGGGTACTGAAGTTGTTGGGAGGAATGGAGGTGGTGAACGGTCCTCCAGGCTGTGGGCGTCTATGAGGCATATCCCTCAGTCCCTGTCTCTGAAACATCTGTACTTCTTCAATATGAACTTCCTCCTGATCGAGGGGGCCATTATCATTTATTTCTTCGTTAAATAGCCGAGCAACCTCATCTCCATTACAAATCTGGTCTGTTTCATCCTCATGGGAATCGGGTTCCTCTGGTACATTTTCTTGGATGGCTGGAAAAGGAGCATGATTCAATACCAACACAGGAGAATCATAGGAGTTAGAGGGAACAATCTCTTGTGTATTCACATTGTTTTCCACCTCATACTGAAAGATAGAAGCAGCAGTTTGGAATTCTGGACATTCCAATTCTGAATGCTGGCTTGTCTTATGGAGTCTACACCACCCAGACAAGGCCGCTTCTGCCAGGTATACTCCAGTAGGAGGCTTATCTTGACTGACTGGTTGGTTTGCAGACTGATTAACAACCTGATTAGCTGGCTGATCCAACGGGGTAGGAACTCCCCCATTATTGGGCCCTGTATTCCAAGTTCTGTTCTGTCCTTGTGGTGACCTTTTATCAAATCCTGACCCACTTCCTTGGCCTCTGTCAAAATTCTGCCTCCTTTCGTTATTGAAACCTCTGTCATTGTTATAACCCCTATCCTGGTTATATTCCCTATCATTGTAGAACCCTCTGTTATTACGCTGTCCCCTGTCAAAGTTCTGTCCTTGTGAAAACTCCCTGTTCTGATTAGATTGCATCCCCTTCTGAGCAGCTTGCAACTGACTATTCTGATTTCTCAAGTAAGTCACTTCCAGATTTAACTTCTTTATTTGTTCGGCCATTTCATCAATCCTCTCCCTATTAGGATCTTGGTAGGGGATCTGGTTCGGGTTACTCTGAGGGGGAATAGTCATTGTGGCGGATCCCAAAGACTGGTGCAACACCTCAGAATTCTGCAGATAAGCAGGGAAGCTATTCTGCTGTGGCTGATACATGGGTTGGTTCACTTGTTGTTGGGGGAAGTTTGTCATAGGAGAGATTTGGTTCATGGGATGACCAGGGTGTGGTACTATGGGTAATTGGGGAACTGGGTTCATAATTGGGGTATGATTGGTGAGGGCCTGATTTACTGCCTGAATCTGGTTAGGATGTGCAACTGGTCCCAGGGAAGGCAATGGCCCAGTCAAGTGTTGCCTTAGGTCTGTGCTGAGCTTGACAGCCTCTGTATAAGCATTAGTTAGTGTGTCTGGAGGGTTAGGTCTCCACTTCAGGAAGGTTGCTGTCAAGCTATCCAGAGCTTCATAATAGACTCCCAGGGCCGTATCATCATCCAAAACGTATGGGTCTTGCAACCTGGTGAATGCCCGGTGAAACCTATTATTGAAACTGGCTATCGGCTCATTAACCTCTCTCTTGACTTTGATGAATTGTAGATATAACTCGTTGGCACTAATGGGTATTCGAAATTTTTGTAAAAAGGCAGTCTCAAGGTCGTTCCAATTAAGAATTGAACCAGCAGGAAGATGATTATACCAGTAAAAGGCCTCTTCTCCTAGTGAATAGGGAAACAGCCTGCAAGCAACATCCTCATGAACTATCCCCCTGTCCTTGAGACAGGTTTGGAAAATCCTTAGGTGCTCTTCTGCAGTCCTGTTCGGGTCATTAGCATGGAATTTGGAACAGAAGTGCTCGGGGTTTTTGGGCATAACATTGTAGGCTTGGAAGAATAGGGGCGATGGATTGTTGGCAAGGAAAGCCATTGGTAAAAGTGGGGGTGGTGGTGGTGGTTGATTATTGACAGGCTGAGGCTGTTGGACAGGAACGGCCTCAGGAATGGGTATAGCCCCCACCTCAGGATGTGAAGATGTGGATGATACTGGTGAAGGGATAGGTGATGATGATTCTCCCCTTTCTCTAGTCCTCCTTGACCTATTGGGAAATTGAAGTTCTTCTAAATCTTCCTCTCTGGCGGTGGACCTGGTATTTCTCCTATATCTCTCTGGAGAGATAGCGTTCAAGAAACGATCCAGTGTGCTCATTCAGGCCCTCCTTCTAGCGCCAATCTGTTGATGGTGTTTTCTGCACAGCAACAACTCAGACAGAATACAAAATCCTATCTCTCTTGAAAGGTAATCTCCAATAATGAATTACTGAAAATCACCCCAAGGTCTCTCGGGTGTTAGGTCATAACAATGCGTAAAACAACTCAGATGAAATGTGAAATTGCTGGTAATCACAATCGGACCTTACTACAAGCAAACTAAACCTTTTCCATTTACCAGATCTAACAATATGATGGTCTTGAATCCTAAATCTAACCGAATAACAAAGAAATTGCAAAAGATAGGGGTGCAGGGAAGGTAATAAAATCTAAATTATTGAACAGACAAGCAATGCAAATGACATATATTTGGAATGGACCTATCTCAAATAACCAATTCCTGTTCGACCCACAAGGCAATCTCTACAAGAACAGTGCAATCTTCTGAGGAGTATAAATTTTCAAATCATAGACTTGCATCTACAACCGAACTTAAGCACATTTGAATATATATGGTCCAGGTTGACTTCACCAGCCTACTACAATCAGATAGTTACTGGGAGTGTAGACCAAAGATAGCTACCAACATTCCAAATATGAAATCACATACACCATTTATCTAACTAAACTAATTTATTTCTAAATAATAAACCCTAGATCTTCAAGCAATGTGAAAGATAGAACAAAAGAACCATGCAAGATGAGATAACACAAAGGATTCCACCAGGAAAACCACAATGTCTCCAATTGTATTAATCACCCAATGCTGCAACAATTCAACTGTTCTGAATATGATATCTGCTTTAAGAAATTCTAAAACTCTAACTATTGCTCTTGCTAATCTCTACTATCAAAATCTTCTCTTCTTACAATAAGGCAAAAAATGCCTATTTAACCAATTAATCCCAGAACATGTCGGCCCAGCCAAACATTTTACAATAAAGATAATAACAAAACCGCCAAAACAGGTCGGCCAGGGAAACAAACTAAGGCACACATTTAATGCCATCATCCAAGTCGGCCAAGGCACAATCCCCAAGGAAATCCGGTCCAATGCATGCCCTATGATAATAGGGAAGCACAAATCTCGAGATAAACATTAACCGCTGCTTCCCTTGTCCTTTCTCCGCGCTGGTGACCCTTGGACCCTCAAGAAAACTCCTTCCAACTCAGCAACAGGTGGCAATGGCAAAACTTTGAGCCGGCATTTAATTGACTCAATCCCCTCATTGGACCGCTCAATGGTCCCCTTCCAATCCTTTCTGCTGGTCAGGTATCTATCTATCACTGCCAAATATGTAGCCGCATCATCAAGCATATGGCCAGTGACAACCTCATCAGAATCCGGGGCATAAACCTCATGCCACCATTCCTTCAATTGATCCAAACTCAGGTACTTGGGAGCTATCTTATTCCTCCCTGTCATCACTTCAAAAAATGCAATGCAACCATCATAGATTGCAGTAAGGTCGGCATCAATGGCTTTTCTTCGTTTCTTTATCTTTTTCAGGGCTCCCTGCCTGATCTGTAATGCTTCGAACCATTCCCACGGTTCATCCAACCTGGAAGAGGGAAGAATTCCATCCCTGCCCAATTGTTCCCTGCCATGTCCCAGAATAACCTTTGTCTTCTGCAACAGAGAATCGACATCATTCATATCCTGAGAAAGGATACTTTCCATTAGCTCTTTTCTTTGGACTGCATCCTTGCCAACTGACAGGATCTCCTTAATAGCTTCATCTCCTTGTGTCCGAACACTCATCAACCAGTCCATGGCAGCTTGTGTGGAAGCCTTCATCTTCTCTATACCAGAAATTGTTTCCTTCGGCAGAAATCCGGGAGTAGAAGAGGAGGACGGATGGAGGGACTGTAGAGGTTTCATGACCTCTTCTAAGCTTTTCCTCAACCTTTCATTTTCCCTTTTCAATTCCCTCTTTGTCTGAGTCTCCTTCCTCAACCTATCCAGAATCACAGCACTTGACCCCTCGAATTCCTCAATGTCTTGTTCTAGGGAAGCTGGCCCAAGGTTAATGGTTTGGACACTGTAATCCTGGCCTATTACCTCCTCCCTTGTTTTATCTGCAGCAGGGGTGGCGATGTGTACTACACGGTTATGCACCTCATCCCTTTCCACCCGGGAAATTATCTTAGCTGCCTTCTTCTTTTTCCCCTTTCCAATCTGAGATAACATTGCATCCCAGTCGAGAGGAGTGTCTTCTACTATCACCTGTTTCTTCCTTGCTATTTCTTTTTCTAACCAGTCCGGGGCTACAGGGTCCGTCCGGATTCCTTCTGTGTCAGTTTTCCCCGGGTCTTCTGTGGCTTTCTCCTCTTCTGTTACTGCCACCTCGACTTCTCCTTCTTCTGTTGCCTTGTCATCATCCTTCTCTGGGGGGTGTTCACCTTGGTCCATCTCCTCAAATCGCAACTCAGGAAGCACCGGCGATGGAGTTCCAGCGGGGATGCTCTTCTCTGGTTCTGGAGATCCGCGGCCCTTCTCACTCTCCGGAGAGTCCTCGTATTGCACCAAGGGAGAAGTGTGCCCTTCTTCTGTCTCTACCTCGAGCCCGGCAGCCTCACTGAATAATGCCCCTTCCTCAAACGGCTCTGCTTCTCCGCTGATTTCCTGCTCATCCGGATTTACCGGTTCTGTTACACCCTGCGGAGGAGAGACAGGCCTGTCCTGTTCAGTGGCTGGCGATATTGGAGAAGAAACCTTTGGCTGTGCAGCATCCTTTGGGGACGGAGTTCTGGATCTTCTGGTGTATACTTTGGTCTTCTCCCCTCCGGAACTTTCTACATCCACAACCGGAGGCTCATCTTCCGAAGTCGTTTGGCCTTTCTTTTTCGCCACCCTTGTAGTTCTGGCCTTCTTGGGCGGTGGAGGAACATCCTCCTCCTCAGCTTTCTCCACCTCCTCCTCGTCCGAAGACCTGCTGATAGTCAGGGTCTTCCACCTGCGTTTGCCGATAGGTTTCCTTTTCGCTGCAGGTTGAGTCCCCTTAGGGCTTCTGACCTTGATTTTGAAAGGAGAGGCTTTGGCTGTTTTCCCTTTGGGGTCCTCTTCCCCGGATTCCTCTGAAGTGGACATGGGGTTGAGATTCCCCATCAGGTCGAAAGTGAGGGGAACATTGGCATTTTCCAACACCCAGACCTCATGTTTGATCCAAGCAAAGGTATATTTTAGCACCGGAGCCATTAAGTCCTCCAACTCTGTCACCTCAGGCTCATTCCAGTCGATATCCGCTACTGACCTATCCTTGATGGGCTCATAGACATGGTCCTGGACCAATTTTCCATCATCCTCCAGCTGATCTGGAATCAGCTTCACATTGTACTGCCTAATTGCCTCCACTGGCAGCCGGGAATACCTTTTCCTTCGTGCATCAAGGTCATCCTTGATGTTGACCCAGTAGTCTTCCAAGTCCTCCTTGTGCCTGTATTCCCGGGTAGCCCTTTTCTGTGCCCCTCCGGTGATGTCAAAATTCATTCTCTTTGAATGGAAAGAGAATCCATAGGCTGCCAATTCCTCACCTGCAGTATGAGCTGATTGAATGGAAGGACACATCACATCCACGCCAATCCCAAGAGGGAAGTCACCTCCAAAACCAGTTTTATGTTTCTCCTTCTTGACCACCGTATCGAACTCACAAATTTGTCTTACGACCTCCAGTAGCACTATGTGGTCAGTGGGATACCTGGGCAATCTGTAGGGAGCAACGGGGCATCCATCAATCCGGAGATAAGTGAAAGTGGGGAACTGGATGAACCAGGCCCCATAATTCCTAATCAACCCCCTAGCCCCATCGGACAATCTGATGTGCTCCGCATTCTGAAGGGTCCGGGTAATGTGCATAGTGAAGGCATCGTTGGCCCTCCTATAATCTCCGTGTCCGAGGTGCAATTCCGGATAGACCTCATAGATAATGTCCTGTCCAATAGCTCCTGCCGGAGTCAGTCCCTTATAGGGATAAGAGATGGCCAGTATATATATAACAAAGGAGGACATGGTGAACTTCTTTCCTTCCAAAACATTCCTCAGTTGCCTATCTATTTCCGCACTGATAAGTCCTGCCCAGTGGTAATTCGTTCCTTGGCCTATCTTGGTGATCACATGGACCATCCAACTTTCCAATACCCCGGCAGTTTTGAGTCCGGCCACCCTGCTCAACAGTGTGATGGCATCATAAATATCCGGCCTGAACTTCACCCTGTGCAACTGTTTGGGCAATTTAGAGTGGTGAGACTTGGGCTTCTCAAGCCATGAGTTGATAAGCTGTTGAGCCTTAACTGGCTCGTTCTCATAATACGTGCGAGCAGTGTCAATGTTTAGGGCGCAGACCGAGGGGAGATCCGGCATGCTGAAAGCTCGGGCAATGGAGGCTGGACTGAAATTTGCCAACACCCGCCCCTCAGTACTAACTACCATCTGTGTGTCAAAGGCGTACTGCCTAGCACACTCCAAAATCAGCTCGTAACACTGGACTGCTGGAGGGAACCCTGCCACGTGCACCAACCCTGAGTTCATCATCCCTTGCCTCAATGCCGATTGGTCCTTCTCAGCTGTTCTCTGTTTGAATTCTTCATAACGCCAGGCACCAACGTTGGTATCAGACACATCTGCCCACACGGAAGATATCTTACTCTCTGGGACCTGACTCCTCATGTCTAATCTCAATTTTTCTGTCTCGGAAACTGCAGATGCCCCCGCACCACCTTTGGACTTCCCAGCAGCAGCTTTGCTTGATTCAGCCTGCACATCCAAGAACTATTATTAGAATCTAATTATTAAGCTCATATTCATCCAAAAGGTTAGCATACATCATACAAATCTATTAAAACCAAATGCCAATTGCCAATTTTCCGAGATCCGGAGAAATCAAATAATCCGGGAAAATCGTATAATCCGGGAAAATACATTCGGGGCGGAATTCCGGAGAAATCCGACCCAGACGGACTCCTGCCACCAAAGCACTATTAGCCATGTAAATCATTAATATGCTCGAAATCAAAGGAAAATCATCAATTTTACTCTTTGGCAATCAAGAAATAGGCATCAACAATCACTCCACCAATTCCCTCATCGAAATATACAAAAGAATGCAATCAGACAGGAAATCCGGAAAAATCCGAATGGGACGGACTTTCGCGGACAGCATCAAATGCACCGGAAATTAACTCTGTCCGCGGAATAAAAGGAAACCGGGAAAATCCGGGAGACCAGAAATTCCGCGACAGCCTCGGAAACCCGAAAAATGGCAAAACGTGCACCAACACAGGAGCGACCACAAGATCTTCAATATCAAAGCTCGAATGAACCCAAAACCGACGACAATTACCAGACTCGAATATGCAAAGAGTGTCCAACACTCAGAAGCACTCAAAGGAAGGATCCCATACTTAAAATGACGATGCCCTAAATCGAACAATCACATATCCGCCATTAGAACCAGAGCAAGCTTTTAGGGTTAAAATATCAGTTCGGGATTTACCTAAAAAGCCCTCTAATCCTCACAGGACGGGGAGCCAACATAAAACGAGGCGAAAGTCATTCAAACACAAGATCAAATCATCGCACTAGCCGAGACACCCAGAAAACCCTAAATTCGCATGGCAACACATCCCACACCCAAAACAATTAAGCAACACGACCCAGACTTCCGCCTAAAGTGTATATATGCAATCAAGCGGATAAACGGAACTCATAGGGCACGAGAGATGGGCTTCAAAATAAAAAAAAAGAAGGACGGACCAAACCGACTGAATAAATACGACACCCAAAGTCAAAATATGAGCCGACCCCAAAATTTAACAACGCCCAGTACAAGAAAATCTCAAATCACCATGCAAACAAACGGAAGGGCGACGAGTACATACCATGGATCAAGACGAGCAGAAACCGAGCTTGGAAAATCAATCCAGGTGACAACACGTCCAGGCAACGGGATACTGGCAGCAACACTCAAGCAATCCACGCGCAAACAATCCAAGACCAAACCCCAAAGCTCAAACGAAAGTTCCGAATCGCCAGAGCAGAAAACAAGGAAGCAGTCGAAGTTAGAATGAATCAGAAAACGCCCTAAATTCGCCCTTATACCCGTCTGAACCAAGATACCTCAGCCATTAATGCGCGAAAAGACGTTTCTGACAAGTCCGGAAACCCGTGCCCCAAGTGGAATTTCGGAAAATCCCAGAATGCGCGGAAACACAGACTTCGCGGAAATGCAAAAACCGGGGAAATAATGAGGACCGGGATTTTGACAGAATCCGGGAAAATCCGATAGGACCGGAAAATCCCGAAGTTAGGGAAAAACCCGGAATCGGAGAATCTGGCCAGAAACAGACAAGGAACCAGGGACGGAAGAATCCGTCGGAGACGGAAAATCCCGGATCCAGGTGAAAACCCGGATTTGGCCAAAAACTCAATTTCGATCAATTGCAATCTTAGGGCAAGGGCAAAGCCAGCAAGACCAACATGTCAAGACCCTAAAATGATAAATCCAATAAAATCAAAGGTCAAAGACACCAAAAAGAGAGGGTCCCCACTCCCAGTGGGGCGTGTGTGCAAAAACTGCACAACAGGTCCCACACACTCCTTCCATCAAGAAGTGCTTCTATCCTTCATGAGGGTAGTAGATCAAGGAGATCTACAAGGTCATCATGCCATCCGAGAACTAGTGTTATGTTCTAAATATAAACAATCTATCATACAACTCTAGATTCTCTCTAGGTAAGTATGACCCATCCAACTAATTTTTAATAAATATAAATTGCTAACCAACAATGCTAACTTTTATTTTGCATTACTCTATACAAATATTTAATAATTAATATAAACACATTCCATGATGGAGATGTGCATTGTATGTTCACACACCTCTGGCTATCAAGAATTATAATTTCACATTCAAGTTCAAAAAAATGATTTAAACAAACACTTGTATATGCATATTCACATTAAATATGTTCCTCATATTCAATTTCTACAAATATGTCGACAGTATCATAATTTTTCTTGTCTAATCTAGGCATTTATCTTTTTCTTTCAACAATAATCATGTTATTGTCTTTGATTTTAGATAATATAATCTATTTTTCACATGTGGATATGTGTGTATAATTGCATATATACACATATACATGTATGTGTATATGCGTACACACACATATATATGTATATATACATATATTTATATACATATATATATACATATATATATATATATATACATATACATATATATATATACATATATATACATACATACATACATACATACATACATACATATACATACATACATACATATATATATATATACATCCTATATACATATGTACACGTATAAGTACATATATCCATTTATAATTTTACTACTGATAAGTACATTACATATGAGAAAACATAAATTAGACAAAACATTCCATTCTTAACCAAAATATAATTGTATAAGTCCTCTAGCTTTCAAATTGCTATGTGGTCAACAATTTTATGTTTCATAGAACATACATACTTTCTCATGGTCTAAAAACCAACAAGTATTAAATATAACCTCATTTTTATCAAAGGCTAATAGTCTTCCCACTGAGCATAGACCCAACAAGGACGAAACATAATTCTCAATAATCCTTTCCCAATTAGGGTAAGAGAAAATGGCAACATTCACACAGTACCACAAACTTGTCAAGGTCACAATACTATTACATTTTTTACAATTTACACAAACCTCGGATGGTTGATGCATCATAACATTATTGGTATTAAACATTGATTTTATTAAGGTTGATGCACATAACAATGTTTGCTTTAAATCACAAACCTTTCAAAGTGGTCAATTTTTTGGTCTATGGATCATGGACATGCTTTGGTGTTAATATTTTGGCCACTTTGGCAATGCAATTTCTCTCCAAATATATTTTAATAAATAAATTTGAGTAATTTTGGTTGCAAAATTAATTTTGCAATTGCCTAAAAATGACCTTTTTTCTTTGTCACAATAGGAAGGTGAAGAGTTGCACATGGGAATGTGAAGCACATAGCAAACACTGTGTGTAATGAAAGTTGGAAGGTTTTGGATTGCAAATGAACACACAATAAAGTGTGGGGAAGTTGAGTGTAATTTTGGTAACGAGCACACAACAAGTGTGTTATGAAGAAGATATCGTAAGGGTATTTGAGTGTGCACACAACAAATTGCTGCTAGTTAATGTAATTTTTTGTTGGATAATTAATAAATTGCATAGTTGTTTGTGGGCATAGCCCATATTGGATGAACCATGTTAAAAAATTTGTGCCCATTGAAATCATTTTTTTCTTTAATTCTATGATATGAAATGGTTAATTGATTAATTCATCACTCCATCTTCCCTGAAAATTTCAACACAATTTTAATGGCAATGTTCACATTATGCATTTCCATGACAAGAAACCAATTTACATCATTCACAAAAAAGGCTTTTCTAGGGTTAGTTTTAATGGTCTAGTGATCTCAATAACCTTAACTCTAGAATGCTCATAATAAGCACAAAACTATATGGTAAAAAATAACATTCATGGCACTTGAATAAACATAGACCTATGCACTATCAAACATAACATTCACGATACTTGAATAAGCATAGACCTATGTGGTCAAACATAACATTCATAGTGATCGAATAAGCATAGACATATGTGGTTTGATATATCATTCATAGTGCTCGAATAAGTATAATCCTTATAAGGTTTGAAACAATATTAATAATGTATACATGTAATAAAAATAGACCTAGATAGGTTAATATACTATCAAGTTCATAATAGTCTCAGACCTAAAGAATAGTCAAAAGGTTTTAACAATAAAACCTCATTTATAGCTAACCTATTTATGGTAAAAAATATCCAAAAAGCTCAAAATATTCATAGAATTATACAAGGTTAGACTCACATTACCCATGCCCTATATTTAGTCATATAATTTTAAGAGGTAAACACATTACCCACATATTGAAATACACCTAACTAACCATATGATATGCACAAAGGCTTGCAATGACCGATAAAACTAGCAAAGGCTCACTATATACCATACTCTGCATTCATATTTAGTATTAAAATTACTAATTTGTATGAAGATAGTAAAAATTATGATTGAAATGAAATACACTTCATGCATTTAAATCAACCCACAAAACATATAGATGACCTCTATTATACAATGATAAATTTTATTCTTTGTTAATTTCAAAATAATGATCTCTTTAAAAGAAAATCATTTCTTATGCACATGTTTATGAAATAAAGAAAAGAGGGGGGGTGGGGTGTCCTAGGTCCTTCATATAAGAACTTAGGAACAAAAGGGTGTTCCCTATTCTCAAATTTCATTAGGAAAGAGAAATTACATGAGGTTAAAATTAACTTTCAACCTAAGGTGAACCAATCAAATTTGGATTTCTTAGTCCTTGAGCTAATGGATAAATTTAGATTTAATTGGAAATAATTTAATGCAACAAAACTAATGGAATGATAAGACCTAGATGATAAAGTGCAATTTCTTGGAGCTACAAAAATAAAATTGAAAATTTGTAGGTAGATTTGAGAAGGGTCTGAACACATGTACCATGCATACAAAGTTGATTCCAAGCATTATAACAAGATAGTTTCAGTCTAGGGCGAATGGGTCCTAGATGGGGGGTCCATAATTTGTTTTGGTAGTCCTTAGGTATTGGATCTGAGCTTCTGTTTTGTACAGGTCCCACTATCAAAAAGTTGAAAATAAAATCCGCAATTAAGTTTTCGTGACTTGACAACAATGGTGACAACTTTGATAATGTTGCAATTTTTCTCAAGGTTAAGATCTTTTTTAGTCCTTCATTCACTTGTAAATCTACACATGTACAAAGAGGAATTTTTTTTTTTTTTTTAAATGGGGGTTTTCCTTAGTCAAACAATATGTTTGGTAATTAAACCTTGATATAAAGATAATGATAATTGATAAATGGAAGGAATGATGAATGAACACTTGCTTGTTACAACTCACCAAACCTTTAATGGCTTCCCTTAGAGGACTAAAATCAACATCACTCCAAGGAAATTAGATCTTTCTTTGCTTGATTGGCTGCTTTAAAATACTTGGATGCTTTAGGATCAACAATGCATGTTAGCCTTCACAATATGACATGAACACACATAATATTGGACATGATGCTAGGACCTTGAATGTTGCAACAAAACAATTGAAAATTTTCTCTTGAATACTCTTGACAATAATATTTTTTCATACGAAAATTTTCCTTTATTTTAGATGATGTTGATAAAAAGACTATGCATTTATAGGTGTTTATCTAATTTCCCAAAAAATAGATTCTAAAAGCCAACATTTTTATATGAAATTTGAACCATTAAAATACCACCAAAAACATATTAAAAATTGGGATCCGAGACTTAATGAGGACCCATTCACCCTTAGGTAAATGGGTCCTATCCCAAAATTACAAGACACATTCATTTCAAGGTGCATAAAATATTTTTTTCATTAATTAGATATAGGTTCCCCTTTCGAGAAATAGGAAAAATGAGGCTTTGGAATGCATAATTTGGAAAATTAGGAGCTTAATTAAGTCCAATTAATTAAGGGGCCCAAACATAGTGTGAAATTGTAAAGTTATGCAATTTCTTACACTACATTTAGCCCCCACTTTAGTGATAGTATAAGCCCTTGCTCAAACTCACACTAAAGTAGAAAAATACGCGTCAAGAGAGGTCCAAGTGTACAAATGCTATAAAGATAGGATGAAAAAGATCAAATAGGGTGATTAAGCACCCAGGATCTAAGATCCCGTGGAAAACCAACATAAGGACTTGAAGGGACACACAATATGGGTAAGATATTTGCAACAAGACAAGATACACAAGCATGCAATATTAAAGCTAATGCAAAAAGAGATGAGCTAGCAAGTTGTATTATACCACATCTATAAATACACTCACAAGGGCTAGTGCAGTCTGGTATCCACTAGGTGAGCCCACAAGGAAACAATGAGAAACACACACTAGGTCTACAAGGTGTGAACTCATAGCAAGAAGTGGCAAATGGAAAATTCATGCTAGGTCTATAGGCCTCCCATGCATCAACCATACTAAAAGTTATACTCCCTAATAACTTTGATAAGACACCACAATATGATCAATATGCTAATGAATATTAAAGATGGAAACACTAGGAAACATGTAATTAGGTCATGAGAAGTGCATCTCTCAAGCCTAGAATCCATCATGTTACACTATTGGCATCAACCTTTAGTCCAAAAGTGTCAATGCAAAAAATTCAATGTAATAATGCCAATGTATGCCCCCACTTTAAAAAGGAATTGCTAAACACCATGCTATGAGAAATTACTTTAAAGTAGAAAATGATAAATGTTTATTGATTAAAGGGAAATTAGAGCTTATTTGGAAATCCCTATGCCAAACATATGTTTCCAAATAAATCTATGTCATGAAAAAGGAGGTTTCCCCCACATGCAATCCTAAGATAACACATAAGAGATCCATAAATTTAGGGGACCAGTGTATGTCTTTGCTATAGTGATATAATATATCTTTGAACCATCATCATTCCCTAAATACTTCATGGAACAACAAATACAAAGGAGGAATGACACATAGAGAGAGAAGAAAAGATTTTGGGTCAACATGGAGAACACCTACATGTCTCAATGGCTTGCATCATCCCCAAAAGGAAAACACAAGACAAATAAAAAGACAACATGGTTAAGAAAGATATAAGAATGTATATACAGATAGAAGAGGTTTACCTTCTTTGTATCTTTGCACCAACGAAGTAACAAGGACCAACCAAAGAAAGATCACAAACATAAAGACATGCCAAGCAACATGATACGAGGATCACATTACACATGTGCAATCACAAAGAACATAGAAAGAACCAAGCTATTATGACACATGCGGGGAAACCTAAAGCAAGTCATCTACATCCCAATCTTGTTCATCACATATGGAAGGTGGATAACTAGCCAAAGGGGAAATGATGAATGTCATACTAGGACAATTACCAAGTTCCACACGTGGTGATGCACTCTTTTTAGGAAGATCATCACGATTTCCCATCTAGATTCATAGTAGAGGAAAATAAAAAATTCAGCTCATTATGCACTTCCTCATCAATCTTAATAATCTCATCATCATCATCATCCAATTTAATCACAACAGGAGATCTAATGACAATTTCCATTGCATTCTCATGTTTTTGTTGTGGTGAAGGTGAATAATCATCATGCTTTGTTTGAGTTAGTTTTTGATCTGTGATTGTTGGTTTGTTCTTTTCTTCTAACTAGTGAGAAATAGCATGACATATATGCCTACACTCTTTAGAATTTTAATTTCTTCATGCATGGTTTTCAAGTTGTGATGGTGTAGGATTAGGTTTATCAACCATTAGTTTATTTTCTTCTTGCAAGGGAGGAACAAAAGGAACCATCGAGGGTTGGTCAACCACTTTCTCTTTAGGTTTATAAAATTGTTTGATCTTAGGAGGAACAACATGAACTGTATGGTTATCTCTTGGTATATTGTAGGAAATAGGTGGAGGAATTGTGGTTTATTTGTCTTGGTTACTTGGAAGGGGTTTTGTTTCAAGTATAGGTTCATAAATGATAAGTTGGGAAGGAAAAAATCCATGGACTTAGGAATATTGCTAAGGGATAATTCTGCTATGTGCTTTGCCTTGAAATTTTGATAAGATTTGAAAAATAAGTCCTCATGAGGCTTTATAGGTTCCATGGGTTCAGGCCAAAAGAATTCTAATGAGAAGTTTCCATAAGATGGAAAATGATTAAAACCACTATGATGCATAATAAAAATCTCATTTCCAAATAGAAATTTCAAACATTTATGAAAAACCAATGAGATGACATCCATTGAGTGTAGCCATGGATAGCCTAACTTCACACAAAATTGATCCAACATTAGGATGATAGAGAATGAGACATCTAATTTCTTTTTTCCAACTTCTAATGAGAGAGTGATCCAACCTATCATAGGGCAAGAAAAACGATCATGTGTTTTGATCCATGCTTTTGATTGTTCATAATAATCTTGGTAAAGTTCATCCACAAATAGAAATTTCTTAGTGGTCACATTATCTACACATATGGGATCAATTAACATCCTATTTATAGGCTTTTCATTGATTCTTTTGTCTATGTAAAGAGGACCATCGGGTGCATGTTTAAGTATATCATTATGTGAGAAAGCAATGTTCATAGGCAACTTGGTTTGACCCTTACAAGGTTTAGCATCAATGAATCCTATTATGGCATGTAAATCATCCTCATTATCACTCTTGTCACCATCAGTTATGTTTTGTATGTTATCAACCTTCATTATATCATTCTTGGTATCACTAGCCTTAACAAATGAGATAGAATAGTTTGGCATTAGATTGGTAAATATTTCCAAATTTTGATTGGGTGGGGTAACAAATTTATTTCCTTGATCATTAACATCGACAATCTAGATGTGATTAGAATCAATGAGGTCTTGCACCAAATGTTTAAGACATATGCATCATTCTGTATCATGTCCATTTTATCGGTGATATCGGAAATTTTTTTTTTTTATTATAATTCAAAGGTAAAGGCTTAGTGGTATCAAGCGGTCTAATAGGAAGTAAGTTGATTAGTTTTTTTTTCAAGAGTTGTAACATGAATGAATGGAGAGTATCAGGTAATGGGGTGAATTACCTATTCCTTTCTCAAGGTTGGTATTAAGTTGTTGTTTTAATGGAAGCTACTTGAGGTTCAACATGATGGGTTGGTTGAGGTTGACTTATTTGTATAAATATCTTGTTTGGTTTCTTGAATGGTTGAAAATTGTTTTGGTGCACAATTTCAATTTTTTTGGGATGGGTTGAAGGGGTTTTATCTATGCGTTGACTAAGTGAGTTCTGATAATCATGGAGAGTTGCGCATAAGTGTGTAAAATATGGAAATTTCATCATCCCAAGCTTTTCTTGAATATATTTTTGTAAGTTATCAATGAAAATTATTTGAAGATCAACATCAAGAGACTTAATGTTGATTTGTGAGTAAAATAGTTGATAATGAGCTATAAAATCAGTGATCTTTTCATCATTTTGTTGTTTCCATTGCATGGGATTAGGCAAAGCCATCTTAGGACCAATGTGAACTTGGAAATGGTTTAGAAAGACACCAACAAGCTCATTCAATGAGTTGATTGAGTTATTTGGTAAGCAACCAAACCATTCCAAGGTTGTGTCTTTCAAGGATATAGGAAAAAGTTTAGCCAAGAGTTTATCTTCAAAAATGAAGTCACTACATATCGCTGCGTATGCTAAAACATGGTTGCTAGGATCTCCTTTACCACATTATTTCTCAAATATAGGAATCTCTATGCCTTGCGGTATTTGTGTTCTCAATATCTCCAAGGATAATGGATTTTTTTTGACATATTGTGAAGGTTGGCCAATTTGATTTTGTTACAATGTTGCAATTTTTTGTTGGAGGGATGTGACATTTTGCAAAAGCTGATTTATGATGGAATTATTGTTTGTATTTTGAGATGGAGGGGAATATCGTGGAGGTGTATATATGTGTTGGGAGGAAAAGTAATTTTTAAGTTTGTGAGAGGTGGAGGGTTTGGAGATATGATGTTTGAATTCACAAAACTAAAAGTATTCCCAGCGGAAATACCTAAAGTTGGAGTGACATTGCTGGTTGGTTACATTATTGTAGTGATAGTTGAATGAGTGTATTTAGGAATAGAGGTTATGGTTGAATGGGGAGGATTTTGATTTCCTCCTTTACTTTGGGTGTAACCCAAAGTTTGAGCACAACTAGCTGTTGTAGGAATATGGTTATCAATGATGTGAGCTATGTTACATGCACAATCTCTATTCCATGTTCATTATCAAGCATTCTTCTCATGTTATCTATGATAGGAACCAAAATACCAGCAATATAGTTTTTTCTCATGAAATAATTAAGATTTTCTAAGGCTTTATCCATTCATTTAAGTTTCTCTTGAGGGACATGAGAAATAATGGTTTCAAAATTAGTAGGATTGGAAGCCATGGGACATGTGATTTTAGGGATGGATTTCAACATGGGTTGACTAGTGTCAACACTATGAGTGAGAGAGTTGGAAAACCCAAGATCCATAATGGATGTACCAACACGGGATGCCATGAGTCTCAAACTACATCTCACTAAAGTATTGGCAGTAGGACACTAGGTTGTAATACTCATACAAGTTTCACCAAACCAAAAGTGCACCCAAAATGGATAAAAAACACTAAATAAAGATAGTAAACACTTCTAAGGAAGCACAATGCAAGAATTGAAGGAGATATTTATAGTTTTCATATAAATGGTAATTTACTGAGTTTAAATGCAAAAATATTAAAAAAATGATCTTTTGAATGTAATTTGATTTCAAAAAATGCACTTTTTTCACTAATTTAACTATATGCAAACAACTACAAAAAACTACAATTTTTGAAATTGAACTCAAATCTGATGGTACAAGAAAGTAAAATGGATAGAGAAAAATGAATGTGCAAAAATATGGAAAAATGTTTGTACAAGGATAGGTTCTCCCTAGGGCAAATGAGTCCTTGGATAGGGGTATGAAAATTTAAATTTTGAATATTTTCTATGATATTTAAGGTCTCTATTCCCAATTGCAAACACATATTTTAGTGACAGTATTTCCATAAATTGATATGAAATGTAAATATAATTTTATGACAATGAATGGACAAAATGACAAATTTTTTAATATAATTTTTTGATGAAATTTTGATCTAAATACATGAAACACACTTTTTATGTAATCTAATATACATTATGTATGCAATATTGTTTATTTTTTATGAATTTAAATGATGCAATTATGCAAATTGTAACCCTAAATACAATGAAAAACTAAATTATGCAAAACCTAGATCTAGGGTTTCAATTATCTCCAAATCAGAAAAGATGATGCACAATGTTAGGTTCACCAAAATGAAATAAAGAAAAGAGGGGGTATCCTAGGTCCTTCATACAAAGAACTTAGGAAAAAAAGGGTGTCCCATCTTCTCAAATTCTATTAGGAAAGAGAAATCACAAGAGGTTACTTGATTTGCTTTCAACCTAAGGTGAGCCAATCAGATCTGGATTTCTCAGTTCTTGAGCCACGAAAAGATTTAGATTTAATTTGAAATAATTAATGCAACTAAACTAATGAAATGATAAGACCTGGATGATGAAATGCAATTTCCCAAAGCTATAGAAATGAAATTGACACTTTGTAGGCAGATCTAAGAAGGGTCTGAACACATGTACTAGGCATAAAAAATTGTTTTTGAGCACTATAGTAGGACAATTTGCCCTAGGGTGAATGGGTCCTAGATGGGGGTCTAGAATCTATTTCAACAATCCTCAACTACTGGATCTAAGCTTATTGTTTGTACAGTTCCCACAATCAGAAATCCAAAAATAAAATATGTAATTGAGTTTTTGTGACTTGACAACAATGGTGACAACTTTGAAAATGTTGTGAATTTTCTCCTTAAGATCTTTTTCAATTATTCTTTCATCTGTAAATTTGCACATACAAAGAGGATTTTTTTTTTTTTAATGGTGGTTTTCCTTAGTCAAAACCCATGTTTGTTAATTAATCCTTGATAGAAAGATAATGATAATGATAAATGGAAGGAATGGTGAATGAACACTTGCTTGTTACAACTCACCAAACCTTTAATGGCTTCCCTTAGAGGACTGAAATCAACATATCACTCCAAGGAAATTATATCTTTCTTTTCTTGATTGAACACTTGAAAATTGTTGTATGCTTTAGGATCAATGATGCATGTTAGCTTTCACAAGATAACATGAACACACATAAGCTTGAACATGATGCTAGGACCTTGAATGTTGCAACAAAATGATTGAAAATCTGCTATTGAATGCTCTTGACAATAATATTTTCTCATATGAAATTTCCCTTAATGCTAGATGATGTTGCTTAGATTTGAATGGATACAAAGACTATGTATTTATAGGTGTTTATCTAATTTCCCAAAAAAAAATTCCAAAAGTTGAAATTTTCTCATGAAATTTGAATCATTAAAATACTACCAAAAAATATTAAAAATTAGGATCTATGACTTAAGGGGAACCCATTCACCCTTGGGTGAATGGGTCTTGGCCCGAAAACCTAGGACACATTCATTTTGGGGTGCATAAAATATTATTTGCACAATTAATTAGATATAGGTTCCCCTTTCCGGAAATGGGCAAGATGAGGCTTGCTTTGGAATGCATAATTTGAAAAATTAGAAGTTTAATTAAGTCTGATTAATTGAGGGACCCAAATATAGTGTGAAATTGTAAAGGTATGCAATTTCCTACACTATAGTTTATACTTTGGTCAATGAAAACCAAAAGTTCAATACACTGTAACAACATATTAATTTTTTTTGACAAGCTT
>VDFB02086081.1:179882886-180060657 GCA_007258455.2 Sequoia sempervirens
CTTCCACTTTTACATTATTCACTAGAATTTTTAAGACTCAATTAACCCCACTTCATGCAAAATTGATGTATTCAATGCATTTCTTACTCTCTACTATGTGGAGTTTTATCACTTGATCAAATCCAAATTTAAAAACAAGATAATAATCATAGCAATATTTACGTGTGTGTGTATATATAGTATCCACTATAGATCCCAAGGAACAAAATACTTCACAATATGAGATGGACTAAATCCAGAGAGGATTGCAATAGCTCATGGAAACAACATAAATGACAAACACATAAAATAAATCAAACAAGATGAAAAACTGAAGGGTCTTTGGTGTCAATTGCATATGTGCAAAGGAGACTGCCCATGCTCAAATCAAACGTCTACTCAATAATTGATACAAATGAAATGGTTGAGGAAATTATGAAGATTGTTGGATGCAAGAAGTGGAAGAATGGATATCTAGATGATATACAGATATTAAAAGCCTTCTACACAAACACAATCACACCACTTGGAATGGAGAGCTAGAGAGAGGTCCTATCAAGTGGTTTGGTGAGGCCAGAGTATAGAGAAGTGGTACTGAATGAAGCTTTGAACATCATTTTTCCTTGTCTATTGGGCTTATAGGAGGCATATTTGATGTGAGGAGTGTGAGGGTATCAAAGGGATGCTTCCCTTAATGTCTCATAACATGTTAAAACTCTCATTTATTGAATTTAAATTTAAATTTAAAATTTAAATATTGATTAAATGTTGGAAACCCCTTTAACCCAATAATGGATAGGTGTAGATACATATGTGTTGAGGTGATGATACAACAATAATGGGTATATAGAGTGTGATTAATCATGAAATGCAAGGGGAATTTATTCACTAGATAAGGTGGAAGTAGGAGTTAAGTGAACTGTGATATAAGGAGATCAATTGTAGTTCTTGTTGCATTTGTTGTGAGTTGCTCGATTACACATGACAACCTTAGATGGAGATTATATTGGAAAGATGTGAAACATTGGTAATATGAAGGGAAATAAATCTAATATGGTGAAGAAAGAGAAATAGAGGAAGTAAATAGTTTTTGAAGATGAGATCTTGTGCCGTAGGAAAAAGGATCCTTTGCTTGACATGGCATTAATTCATGATAAAATGGACTTAATGAGGTCTTAATCTACTGTTGTGAGGCATTTTATGTTTCCACACTAGGTCTTGGACCCTTGCAAATCAAATAACATGCTTTTAACAATGTCTTGTAAAGGTGTTGTAAAGTCTTGTAAAGGACTTTCACACTTTTCTAGACTTAATGAACCTATTTCTCCCTAATTCAACATTATAAAATGTATTTAATTGCATCTTCATATCAATCTAGAAGGTTTTTGAAATAAACTTAATGATAAATTAATGTTGTAAAGTGTCTTGCACATTCACATTGATTCTTGCACGCCTTCCTAGGGTATGTGGACCTCATTTTAGTGTTGTAAAGTGCATTTAATCACACTTTCACATTGATTTATGTGTCCCCAGCCCTATTTGACATTTAGACCATCAATAATAGACCCCTTTCAACCCATATTGTGCATCTTGAGGCTTTAATTGATCAAATCCCTAGAAAATTTTCAATTTAAAGTCTATTTCCTTATCTCCTAGCATGCAACAAGAAGAGAAGAAGAAATGGTGAATGTTAGGGCATGGGGGTTTGCCTAAGTCAAACCCCTTTTAGGTAATTAAACCAAAATGATGAAATAATGAAATAAAGCATGCAACAATGGAATAGATTACCTTTCCATGATGATAGATCTTGAAAGTCTGCAACAATACATGAAGATTCAACCCTTGAATGCTTTAGAAAGCTAACTTGATGACTTCCAATGAAAAAACCCTAACTTGCTTGACTTTGATGAGAAGATAGATGATGAATTAGTAATGAGAGATGTAAAAATGAGTTGTTGTATGTAAAATGAAGATAAAAATACTTATTTATAGACAATTGTGCCTTAGTACTCGATAATACCTCATCATAGGCTGACATGTAGTGAAAATAAACTTTAAATTTCACTTTTTCCCACTAAAAGGATAAAATGGGGATAAAGAGGACTCATTCGCCACACATGGCGAATGGTTCCCACCTGGATGGGATTGATTCATCATGCATGGTGAATGGGTCTCACAGGGGCCAATTTGAAAACTCAGAAGCTAGGAGATAAGGAAATAGAGTTTAAATTACAACTTTGTCAGGTATTTGATCAATTAAAGCCTTGGGATGCACAATATGGGTTGAAAGGGGTCTATTATTGATGATATAAATGTCAAATAGGGATTGGGACACATAAATCAATGTGAAAGTGTGATTAAATGCACTTTACAACACTAAAATAAGGTCCACATAGCCTAGGAAGGCGTGCAAGAATCAATGTG
Source organism: Sequoia sempervirens (assembly GCA_007258455.2). Lineage (NCBI taxonomy): Eukaryota > Viridiplantae > Streptophyta > Pinopsida > Cupressales > Cupressaceae > Sequoia > Sequoia sempervirens. The sequence goes on from VDFB02086081.1 coordinate 179,885,290, forward strand.
AATGTGCAAGACACATTACAACACTAATTTATCATTAAGTTTATTTCAAAAACCTTCTAGATTGATGTGAAGATGTAATTAAATACATTTTATAATGTTGAATTAGGGAGAAATAGGTTCATTAAGTCTAGAAAAGCGTGAAAGTCCTTTACAAGACATTGTTAAAAGCATGTTATTTGATTTGCAAGGGTCCAAGACCTAGTTTGGACACATAAAATGCCTCAAAACACTAGATTAAGACCTCATTAAGTCCATTTTATCATGAATTAATCCCATGTCAAGCAAAGGGTCCTTTTTTCTATGACACATTTAGCCCCCACTTTAGTGAGAGGAGGAACTTACTTCAAACTCACACTAAAGTAGATATTCAAGAGAGATCCACATGTAGGTCAAGCCCCCAAGATACAAAATCATGCAAAGGCAAGGTGGAAAGAAAGATAAGGTGGAATAGATGTACTCACTCTGGGGCCACACAACTAGTTGTTTGTGGGTTGAGAAGGCCCAAAAAGAAGTGGTTTAGTGAGAAAGTCATGCAAGTGTGTTGGCTTCCCACCATATAATGAGTTTTTTCTTTGTTCATGTTTACAAGGTCTTCTTCTTAGGGTGAATTCTGCGTAATGTCTCCAAGAGAGGATAAGTTAGGAGGTTAGACTATTATCCATGGGATACCTTGTTTGCATCAGGCCACTTCAGTTGACCATTATCCCTAGTGCCAGATTGTTATCCATGGGATGCTTTGTTCACATCATACCACTTTAGTTGATCATACACTCTTGGAAGGCATCAAATCCAATGACATCACCAAGGAGAGGACATGTCACAAGAAAAAGTAAATCACAACATGAAATTTGCAAGTAAATGTTGCCTATGTATGCCCCCACTTGAAAGTAGTTGCTAACACCATTACTGTGAGCAATTGCTTTAAAGTAGAAAGGGGCACCATATGTTTTTGATATGCTACGACATGAAGAAAGGGAGTATGTCACATGCGATTCAATCTTTAAGACATGTCATCCACATCCCAAACTTGCTCTTATACATTTTTGAAAGGTTAATGACTAGTCAAAAGAGAACACGATAAGTGACATACGGGGATAAGGCTTTCTAACCCTTTTCCCCCACTTAGTGCAGGAAAAAGGTGAGCCTGGAGTGGATGACAATATCTTGCCCCTTGCAAGGGATGTGAAACATGTAATAGTGAGAATGCTATGATTCTACAACTGTAGACATGAAAAATACCCTAATTAACTAACTTCGATTCTTCTTTAATCACCCCTCTATTAACCATTTAAGTAATTCATCGTAATTCCCCTATTAAACAATCAAACATATTTAAATCATTATCCTCTTTTGATTAAATAAATCATTTTATTATTTAATCCTAAATTTCATCTTTATTTAAATAAACCAATCTTATTTAATTAATCTCTAAAGTCCTCCATTTAAATTAAATAAATTCATCTTTAACACTAACATCATCCCCTTTTGTTAAATAAATCAAAATATTTATTTAACTAAGTCTAAATCATTTTCCATCTCCTTTTGATTTATTTTAATCCATAAATCTAGGTCAAAAAGTTAAATCACCTAATCTTCACTGAAGTTAATCAAATCATGATTAAATCTAATCCCAATCCATGTCACATCCTCTAGCTTTTCCCACTTGCACAAATAAATCAATTTAATTAATTTATTAAATCTTCATTTTCTCTCAACATGGCATAGAAGTGGAATATTCCCCCATTTAAAATATCCCTCTCAAAAGACTTGTCCCTTCCAACATTGCATTAACTCCCCTCTTACATGTCCCCGACTTGGCATTTAAGACCCCTTCTTCTCCCTCAAACAAGCCAAATTTCAAATTTGAAAAGGCCACCTAATGTCATTTATTGGCACATTCATCAAAACATGCACATCCTTGGCCCATTCACATGGTGACAAGTGGCTCCTTCCTATTGGTTGATTTTTTGTCCCACATTCATCCCTTTGGCCTCTTCTCTCATCAAACTCTTCTATAAATGGAGGGGCTATTCTTCATTTTGATCATCCACAACTTCATGCAAAGTTACTCTCTTCACATTGAGAGCTAATTTTGTCCATTGTCATAGCATTGCATCTTCATCATTGGCTTGTCAAGGGTTGGGAAAGGGCCACTTTTCACATCAAAGTGGCACCAATCCACTATGGAATAGGTATACATTGTTCTTCTTTTATGTTTTCAATTAGTTTGTTTTGTTATCTTGTTTGTGAGCCAAGATGTATTATTTCATAGGAGTATTTGTAGGTTTGCATAACTTGAACTAACCCATTGATAATAAGTATGGAAGTTTAGGCTGTGTGCAGATGCTAGTTTGATAGGCCCAGAGGGTAGGATTTATTTGTAGATACTAGTCACGTCCTGCATCATTGACTATTTTTTTGAGGATTTTTAGAATGGTTTTATTGGTAGCTTCTGCTTGGCCATTTCCTTGGGGATAATACGGAGTGGAAAAACAATGTTGAGGGGGTGGCACTTGTTGGTGTGCGGATGCTGGTTTGATAGGCCCAGAGGGTAGGATTTAGCTGTAGATGCCAGTCACAACCTGCACATTGACTGTCTTTTTGAGGATTTTCAAAATGGTTTTATTGGTAGCTTCTACTTGGCCATTGCCTTGGGGATAATATGGAGTGGAAAAGTGATGTTGGATTTTGAAGTTTTCATATAGGTCATGAACATCCCGATTCTTGAATGGTGTCCCATTATCTAAGATAATAGCTTTGGGAACACCATATCAGCATATTAAGTAGTTTAGGATGAGCTTTGATATCTGCTTTTCAGTGATGTATGTCATGGGGATGGCTTCCACCCACTTGGTAAAGTACTTAGTGGCGGTTATGATGAACTTGTGGCCATTAGATGAGGTGGGGGTTGTCTTTCCAATGAGATTGAGCCCCCACTACGAAAAGGGCCATGGTGTAATGATGGGATGAACTTCTTGAGCTGGAGCATGGATGAGGTCCCCATGTTGCTGACATTGTAGGCACCTTTTGACGTAGTCATGTGCCTCTCTTTCCATTGTAGGCCAATAATACCCTATCCTTAGCAATTTCTTGGCCAAGGTCATTCCACTCGAGTGTGAACCACAAATACTATTATGTACCTCAGTTAAGGCAGTCAATTCCTCCTCAACATTTAGGTAGCATAATAAGGTTCCTTCTATGCTCCTATGGTAAGGGGTGTTTCCTAGGATGACAAAACGAGATGCTTTCTTGAAAAAGGTTCTTTTTAGGCTTGAAGGTAAGTCAATAGGTAAGACATCTATTCGCAGGTAGGTATAAATGTAATGGTACTAGGGATCACTGAGACCAACGATTTCACACAAAAATTCTGACTCTGGTTCCTCGAATGCAGGCATGAGAAGTTGTTCTACCAAGAATTCATGTTTTGGGACATTGCAAGGGATGTCTAGTAAGGATCCAATCATTGCCATGGGATCTGTTGCTCTGTTGTTTGCTCTGGGAATCTGCTCAAATGTGATATCAATGAATGATTCTTCGAGGCTCTCTACTAAATTTTTGTATGGAGTCAACTTATCATCCTTTGTTTGGTACTCGTCATTCACTTGATTTATTATCAGCTAGGAGTCTCCATATACTTTGAGGGTCATGATGTGCCACTGCACTGCTATTCTAAGACCTATAGTTAAAGAATCATATTCCACAATGTTGTTAGTGTAGGGAAATGCCAATTTGTAGGATCTAGGTATACAATCCCCTTGTGGGGTGATGAAGAAAACACCAACTCCTGATCCATGCTGCATATAGGAGCCATCAAAGTAGAGTTTCCAATGGTCAGCTATGTTGAGATTGAAGATGGATTCATCTGGAAACTCTGATATGAGTGGATTCTCTGAATAGATTGGTGCTTCTACAAGCTAATCTTCAATAACTTGACCTTTGATTACCTTTCACTCCACATATTCAATGTCATACTTTGATTGTATCATGTCCCATTTAGCCATCCTTCTTGTGAGCATTGCCTTTGAGAGTAGGTACTTTAGGGGGTAGATTTTGGTGATGAGTTTAATTTTGTGTGCCAACCTATAATGTCTGAATTTCTGTGAAGCAAACACTACTGCTAGACATTCTTTTTCAATGAATGAGTAGTTTAACTCATGCCTGACCATTGTTCTGCTGATATAATAGATGGCCCTTTCTGTCCCATTTTCATTGTGCTAAGCTAGGAGAGCTCCAAGGGTTGTTGCTGACACATAGAAGATTAATGGCTTTCTTGGGATAGGTGGCATGAGGACCAGAGGTGTGAGCAGATATTCTTTAATTTTGTTGAAGGCTTCATCACACTTCTCATACCATTTGTACGCTACCCCCTTGTGGAGTAGGTGAGAATAAGGGATTTTTTTAAATCTTCCAGTTGTGCTATGAATCTTCAAATGGACTGAAGCCTGCCTTGGAGGCCTCTCAACTGTTTCAATGTTTTGGGTGCCTCCATCTCTAGGATTGCTTTCACTTTTGTTGGATATATTTCAATACCCCTCATTGACACTATGTATCCCAGTAGCTTTCCTGACTATACGCCGAAGATGCACTTCTTTGGGTTGAGTCTAACTTTATATTCCTCTAGCCTATCAAAAATGGCACTCAAAGTTGCTATGTGATCCCTCCTCTTTTTGGATTTTTCTAGTATGTCACCAACATAATCTTTGAAAGTTTTGTGGATCATGTCATGGAAGATTAACATCATGGCTCTTTGGTAGGTGGCCTCAACATTCTTTAGACCGAATGGCATCATATTCTAGAAGTAAGTTCCCCATGGAAAAGTGAAGGCTGTTTGGTGTTGGTCTTCTTTGGAAATCATTATTTGCTTGTACCCAGAGAAACCATCCATCAAAGAGAGAATTTCATGTCTCACCATCATGTCTACAATTATGTCAATGTTAGGCAAGGGGAAATCATCTTTCAGACATGCTTTGTTTATGTCTCTAAAATCTGTGTAGATTTGGATGCCTCCATTTGGTTTTGAAACAGGAACCAGATTTGATACCCACTTGGGGTAGTCAATTGGTCGTATGAATCCTATGTCAAGTAGCTTTTTCAATTCCATTTTGACTAGCAGGTCATCTGAGGATGCATTTTTCTTAATTTTGGTCAGACATGATTTGCTTTAGGATATACTGCTAGATGATGGACCACAATCTATGGATCAAGCCTGGGCATGTCCACATAGCTCCATGCAAAGTTGAATTTACGTTCTCTTAAAAAGGAAGCTAGGAGCTCTTTCTCTTCTGACAATAATGACTCTGCATAGAATGTGATGTGTGGGGTCTCCTTTGTTCCCAAGTTAACTAGATTACATTTTTCGGCTACGATCACTGATTTTTCTTGGTGGAGAGCTTTGAGAGGAAGATTGAATCCCCCATCCTTGGGCACCTCAGAGAGGTTTTCACCATTGGATGCATCCTTTCTTTTTACTATTTTTCAGGTTAGAGAGTGCCACAGTGTGGTTTTCACTCAAGGACCTAGAGATTATTCTCAGTTTTTTGCTTTTGCAACTGAGGGATTCAATCATTTCCCCATAATATGCATGTGTATCTAGGTCAATGATGAATCCTACTTTGTGATTCCCACATGGAATATTATCTTGTAGTCCCATGAATTATGAGAGCACCTCATCATTTTTGAATGTGTCAAAAATTGGCAGTCCTCGTTGGTTGTAATCGATGAGTTGGGGGTAAACTAGGTGGATTTCATGGTTTTGATGGTCAGTGGATTCAAATGACATAGTACACTAATCATGAGAAGGGTGGTGTCCTCAAAGAGCATGAGTAGGTTGGTTATGGGATCTTCGTCATCACTACTACTACAGACGTCAGTTATATCAAATGTGAAGTTGTCTATGACTCAACCTGTAGATACGGGTAAACGAAGTTCGACTATTGATCACTAAGGAGTTTTGACTTTCCTAATTGGTGGATTTCAGACACATATGGTTATACTTGGAGGGGTACATCCAAGGCCAATATTTCTCATTCGCATCTCCAAAATGATGGGTATTAGAAGCCCATTGTCATTTTTCACCAATTTCTGGTTTCTGTCATAGCCCATTCCGAGCATCATTTGCAAACCTTTGTTGTTGTCATCCATTGGTAGATCGGTTGCCGGTCTATTTTCTTGGTATAGGAGATGGGATGGGTCCTCATCTATTACTTCTCAGATGAGATCTCCCCAACTTATTAAGTTGGTATGACCTTTAGGGGATGTTTGGGATGTGGAGGCTTCATTTGATTGGGGACGTCCTTGTGATCTAGGAGATTGTGGTAACTTTCCTACCACAAAAGAATTTTTGGGAATCGTATAGTATCCACAACCATTATCCTATATTATGAATTTGATATTAGAGATGGTGGGGATGGTGGGAGTGGTGGGTATCTCTGTCGCAGAAGTGGAAGCGAGAGTGGTTGGATCAATGTATGGTGTTGATGGGCCTTCATCATTTTTAGGCACTTGAGTAATTTTGTAGTATTTTGCTTCTAGGTTCTTGCAGTACAAGAATGGTTTAGGATCTCCATGGATGGTGACCTCTTGCCCTTCATATGTGAATTTGACACATTCATGGAAGGTTGATGCTACTGCTTGCATTGCATGGATCCACTGACGTCCTAGGAGAATGCTATAAGGAAAGTTGAGGACTAGGACCTGACTAGGAAAATTGAATAGGGAGTTGAATTGTGCCTTAGAACACTCTCTCTTGATCATCATATACCCTGATTGTAATACCTTTGCCTTTCTTGATGGAATATTTTGAGATTTTTAGGTTCTTAATGAGCTTGAGGGAACACATATTCAAACCTGCACCTCCATCCACCAAGACTCGCTTGACTTTATTTTTATGCACTAGGACCTCCAAATGGAGTGCACAGTTGTGAAATGGTTGAGTGGGAAAATCTTGATTGGAGAACGTAAGGAGATTTAGAGTGGTGATGTTTCCGACCATAGCTTGGAATTATTCCGCATCAAGATCCGCGGGGACAGTGGATGAAGCCAATGCTTCCTCAAGGATTTTCTTGTGGGTGGATGATATTTTTAGCAACTCCATGATGGATATTTTTTCTTGGGTTCTTTTCAATTGATCAAGGACATTGTAGCCACTGGGAACAGATCTCAGGTTGGGCACAAGTGCTCTATTTAGCTGAGATGATCCTGCAATTGTAATTTTTCCACCTCTTGTGGTAACTCCGCAATCGGCATGGGCTTCTTTGATGGTGATGGTAGCACAATAGTCATCTAGGGATGCAAAAACATGGTCATACACATGATTCACACTCTTGAAGGTACCTTTCCCCTTTTCAATGTTATTGTTCCCTCTATTGTTATGGTTTGAAATCAGATTCATGTATATTTTGAGGTTCTGATTTCCTATTGGCTGCTCAAAATTTATGATTTTTTGATCAATGAGGTCTTGGATTAGGTTTTTCAACCTCATGCAACTGTTAGTGGTGTGCCCTTTGATTTTGTGGAAGTCATAGAGCTAATTTTCATTGTACCAGGGTGGTTTGACATCTGGTTCCTAGTAATTCTCATAGGTGGGAGCCTTGATGAGGTTTTTGTTTATTAATTTCTTCATGATGACCTTGAGTGGTTCTCCAAGGGTAGTGTATTTCCACTTGGGAGAGTTCTTGTTTTGCTGAAGTGGTACCCTTTGATTGTTAACTTTTTTGATCGCTTGATTGTTTGGCGGTTGTGTTGTTGTGTTAGCTTGATGATTGTTTGATGGTGGTTTTGGGGTTGTTGTTGTGGTGCAAGTGTGTTTTTCCAAGGGGTAGTGATGACAACTTTGGCATTGACAACAACATCATTGGTAATGTTTCTATTCTTTTCCCATGTGCGAGGTTTGTCATTGTAACTGGTGGATGGGTGATTGCTCTGTTGTTCAAGATATGCAGGTGATCCTCCAGGTTGTGTCATAAGGTATTGTTTGATGTTGAGAACCTTGGAGATCAACTGGTTGTACGTGGTGATACCTTAGACTTTGAGATGGAATGAAAAGGCTCCGTCAAGGTTGGATATGATAGTGCACACTTGTTCCTCAGGCATGACCCATTTTCTCTGATTGGCCTTAGATCGCCATCATTGTAGGAATGAAGCAAATGATTCATTCTTTCATTGTTTTAGAGTTGATAGTTCCTTTAGACTGACATCCATTTCGATGTCAACTAGTTGTACGATGTTCAGGATATGCAAGTGATCCTCTAGGCTGTCATAAGGGATTGTTCAATTTTGAGCACCTTGGAGATCAACTAGTTGTACGTGGTGATACCTTAGACTTTGAGATGGAATGCAAAGGCTCCATCAAGGTTGGATATGATAGTGCACAGTTGTTCCTTAGGCATGACCCATTTGCTCTGATTGGCCTTGGATCGCCATCATTGTAGGAATGAAGCAAATGATTCATTCTTTCCTTATTTTAGAGCTGATGAATGCATCTACTATTTCTTGGAACTTCTTGATGCCAGGAGGAAGGCGAGAGAACCATTCCATGTTGTGGCCAACCAAAGTTCTAGGAAACAACCGCATCAGATAAGTATCATCATACACAACTTCCATGCAATGAACCTGGAATGCCCTGATGTGATTTTTAGTGTTCCCATCCCACAATATTTGTTAAATTTGGGGATCTCGAATCCCTTTGGGAATGGTTTCATTACAAGGCTTTTTTCAAATGGATAAGGACACAAGTTGCTGGGTGTTTTCGTGGTTCACCCTGATTGAAGGTCAAGCACTTGTTGCGAGAGCAATTTGATTTGTGTTGTGACATCACTTTGCGGATCAAGGGGTGGGATGAAAGTGTTTTGAGGTGGTTTAACTGTTGGTGGGATGAGAAGATTGGTTGGTATGTTGATGGATGGTGTTTGCACATTCTGTTGTGCCAAATATGCTTGTATTTGTTGTTCCAACAACGCTTGTTGTTGATCCTGTTGTTGTTGTGCTATTAGTGCCTGTTGTTGACCTTGCTGTTGTGCTTGTTGTTGCACCAACAATGCTTGTTGTTGGGCTGCTAATTGGGTTGCTTCTTGTTTTTCTTGATATTGTTTTAGTGCTTGTTGATATGCTTGTTGCTAAGCTGCTTGTTGTTGTGCAAGATATTGTGCTTGTTTTTGTGCTTGTGCCTATGCTTGTGGTTGAGATTGAGCTTGTTGGGCTTGGTATTGGGGTTGAGCCTGAGCTTGATCTTGCACTTGGGCTTCAACCTGGGCTTGAGCTTGTGTAGCTTGTGCAATCTGTGCAGCTTGAGTAGCTTGCACTACCTATGTAGCTTGAGCGGCTTGTTGTTGCTATTGAAATAGGGCTTGGGCTTGTGTAACCTGTTATGCTTGTTGTGCTTGTAGTACTTGTTGTGCAGCTTGAGCAGCTTGGGCGGCTTGTTGAGTGGCTAGCTATGTAGCTTATCGATTTTGGATTTATTGTAATGCCTTTTGATAAGCAACCTACTAAGCAGCTTGCAATGTAATACTGTATTGGCTTGATGTGTTCAAGTTTCGTGGTGGTGGTGGTGGTGGATTTGAAATGGTGCTTGTTGTGGTGATGAGAGGCACTATCATGTTGATGATTGGGGTTTGAGTGGTGGATGGTGCGATTGATATGCTTGGTCCTTGCGAGACCCTGTTTTGAGATGTTTGGGGGATGGTTGATGATGTGATGGTTTCCATCTATTGTTGCAATATAGATGGAAAGGTGGAAGTATTTGGAATGATGCTCTAATTGATGCTTGGTGGGCTGATCTGATTTTGTTGATTGATGCTTGGTAAAGGGAGAAGTACTAAACCAAGAGGTGATGTGGATATTGATGGCAATGGTGGAAGTGGTGGAAATGTGGGGGGTGTAATCTCTTGAGAAAATGGTGTAGTGTCAAAAATGCCCCTGGTCTAAATATCTCACCCTCTCCTTGCAAGGTTATGGGGAGAGAGGTTTGGGGTGTTATATGAAATGATGAAGATTGGTCATTTGGATCATGAAAGGTGAGAGGGACATATGGATGTGATGGATTTTGGGGTACAAACTATCCCAATATGGTGTTTGCAACCGAATCCTGATTGTTTATGAGGGGTGTGTTTGCAATGCATTGAGATATGCACTTCGCTTGTTAACAATGGGTTGAGTTGGAGTAATGGATGATGTGATTTGCGAGATGTTTTGAGTGATGTTTTGAAATGGAGGTGTAGATGAGATGGGGAGTGTGGATGAAATTGGGGGCATGACCCCAAAATATGGTTCCACAATAGTGCTCACATTGAAATCGAAAGGGAGTTTAGCCCCTTGCTTTGCTAATTCGAGCATGTATAGTAAGGGATTGAGTCTCATCATGATGTTGATAATCTTATGATTCTCCGGATTTTGAACTATTTCAGTGATTTCCTCTTGTGACATTCCAAAGGGATTATTGGTAAGATCCTCGAGTTGGACACCTTCCTCTTGATGGTCTTGAAAAAATGGAGGAAGATTAATCGTGAGACTGCCAGACCCAATGGGATTCATTTCGGGAGCGGCTTGACTCAAGTCACTCGAAGTAGATGTTTCATTGTTGGCTTCCATGTTCCTCTTGTGTTGAGATCTAGTTTGCACCATAAAATAGGGATCAATATTCAAGAATGTGGGAGGTGAATCTCTAATTCTTTGGATTGATCTAATTTTAGGTACAAAAGAGAAAATTTGGGATGATTTAAGGATGAAAAGGATGATGGTGAAATGAAGGATGGGTGATATGGATGATTAGAACTCTTGAGAAATCTTGAAGGAGATGTTAAACTTTAGGACTTTGATTTGATGTTTGATTTTGATTTGGGATTAGATTAGATTTGATTTGGATTTAGATTGTGAACTCATAAACATAATAGGTTGGATGTTGTCCTAGAGTGAATTTGTCCTCAAGATGCTAATTTGACTAACTGTGAGAAGAAGGATTCATCTAAACACACCTAAAAAAAAAGATGATTTTTTGATTGGGTTTTTTATTTGGATTATTAACTCCTAAACCCCAAGATGTTGGATGTTATCAAGGGATAAATTTTTTCACAAGGTTTGATAATTTGACTAAATATGTTGAGAAGGATGCATCTACACACATCTAATCAAACAAGATGATTTTTGATTCGGTTTCAAATGATTTGCCCAAAGTTTAATATGAAGGATTTTTCCAATATTTTTAAGAGTTGATGATGAGATGATTTTGGTTTGATGTTCAAAGATAGATGAAGGTTTGATTTTGATCCTATGTTTACCTAAAAAGACACTTGCTTTACTAGACCTCAGTTTTGAAGAACATCATTTTCTCTAGACAAGGTGTGCAAATTCCCGAAAAAGATTTGGATTTTGTTGATAAAAGAACTCATACAAATTTGGGTTGTTTCTTGGAGCTTTCCTCTAGAAGTTAAAAAGTAGTCTTCGTCTGAATTTGTATAGTGTTGAGAGATGCTTTTGGTGATCTTTTGGACTAAGAGCTTTTACCTTTGGTTTCTTGATCTTGATCTTGTGTGAAATCATTGGAAACACATGTGTGGGATTCAATTGTTTTTAATCTTTGCTTAATGAATTTGCTTTACCACAAACACTTCTTGATTAAATTTTCAAACTAGATGTCCAATGTCTCAATTTCTTCTTATTCCACAAAATATATCATGTGGAATTTTGATGAAATCAAGGAAAGGGTTACCTATTGTTAACTTTAGTAAGAAAATTGAGATATAAATCCAAGTGTTTAGAAACCTCTAAGGATAAAATTCCAAGGGCAAGCAATAACACATGAATTTGGTCAATTGTATTTGCTTCCTAAAGGGTTTGAAGTTTTGATGACAATGTTAAATGTTTGTTTCCAAATGTTTTCAAACAAGCAAAGTGTTTTGTGACCAAGAACAAACACAATCCTATGGATATGAAAGACCATATTTTTTGAGTCCCCACTTGGACGAGTCCAACTATGCTTATTTTCAGTGAATGGTTAGATGCTTGACCCCACTGGCTCCCCTCCATGACACTCACTTCTTAGGCAGCCAAGCATCAGTACTCATGAAACTCCCATGATATACTTTCCATTTCTACTAAAAACCAGAAAAGTGTGGGGTGGCTTCAGAACGACTGTTCTTGCACCAAAAAATAGATAGGGATTTTGGCCTTTCTTTAACAAGGGTTTTAATTTGGACTTTCCATTCATAGGAGTTGATCCATCGAGGCGAGAGACCATTGCTTCCCTTCTCGTCGGAACCAACCGCATGATACTGGCCTTTATTCCAGTACCCACTTTTATATCCCAACTGGAAATACTCTTGGCTTTAGAGTGTTACTAGTTGAGTCGTTCCCTTGGGTGAGTCCTTTTTCCCCAAGGTAGGCCCTCTAAGATAAACAGAAGCAAGTAAACATATTGGTAGTTTGATCAACCTTCATTTAGAAACAAAGGGAGAACACACACAACATATTCCACTCACACTCGCAAGATATTTTGTTCAATTTTAATCCCAAAATGAAGTGTGGAGGCAATCACTTTATCCCAACCTAAGACCACAAAAAATCCTTTTGATTCTCAAGATTGTCATGAGGCGTGAGAGAAGCGCATACGTCTTTTCAATGGTGTTAGTTTGAGTAAGCAATCACAAAACAAAGTAGCACATGTTCATTTTAAGACCCACAAAGCAACAATGGCTTCTTTTTAAGCAACAAAGGAAATGTGAAAATTTGCCTTGTTCAATGTTAAATCCGAAAATCAACTCTAGTAAGTTTGTGTCCTAAAGTTTATTTTAAGCCCTTTTGTAACAATAAATTGAAGTGTTATTTTTAAGAGCCCAAAAAGATGTGAGTTGATCTAAAATAGAAAACTAAAGCATAGAACGAAAGCCCTTTAAAGCATTAAAAAATGCTTTGTCAACTTCAAAATTTAAGGCTTCAATCCTCTTTAACTCCAAGATTCTTCAAGGATTGCTTCCAATGCTTCAACATTGTGAGTTCTTCGTGCAAACAAAAATCCCTCCTCTTTCATTTTCCTTCCTCATTTTCCTATCAAACAAGAGACAATCACTCGAGGATCAAAATATTAAATTCGTTTTGATTATTAACTTCAAACAATAACATGATCTCAATTGAAAGGACAAATGATGTGGATGATCATGATAATAAAAGGAGGATTTATAAGCAAATCATGCTTTGATATTAATTGTATTGGGAGGGTACCGCACTTATTAGAGTCACTCTCCACCTTATCAAAATCTCTCTACATAATCCACATTAATAGAGGTATTGAGTCAGCAAATCAACCAAAAAGAACAAATCCCTCGATAGCATCATCACAAGCTCGAACATTAACTATCTCAAAATAGCGATTATCATTCAAAAAGAGTATATAAATATCAAAACAAAATCTGAAATAAATAAATCCTTGTCATTGTCAAGATCATGCATCATTGATTTTCCTCCAGCTATTTCTGTGCACTTTCTACTCCACAGTACATTTGTTGTCCTACAAGAATTTGGTTCTACACCTACCAAATTGCATTAGCTTGAAAAATTCCATGAAATATTTATTTGTTGGCCTACACAAACAATATGTGTGAGATAAATGCACAAGAAATGTTTGAAATCTGTGAATTGAGTAAAAAATGTGTCCTTTACTACCTCTACCAAGTTAGCTCCCAAAAGAATTTAAAAGTCAATCACAAACTATTTTCTTAAAAGAATTTAAAAGTCAATCACAAACTATTTTCTTTCACTGCAGCTGGAATATTATCAATTTAGATCAACCTACAGTTGGATTTTAGTACACTTAAACATCAAAAGTGCACCTGATTTTGGGTGAGTTACCTCACAAAGTAATTGAATTTTGGGGTGATATAAATAATGGACAACGATATCTACCATTGACGCAGTAGTGAAACATAAATACAATCACGTGGGATACAGTCTTCCTACAAAAATAATAAATATGGCTAGATGGTTGTATGGTTGCAGCTGGAAAACTAATAGGTAAAATGCAACTAGCAGGTGAAAAGAAATTACGCCTAATAACCATTTTAAGCAACTTTCAAACTGATGCAATTGGAAAGTGTAAAGCCGTATTCAACAACCTTTGACCAACATCCTCCTAGCCTGCACCAAAAAGGAAGCATAGATTGTGAAAAGAGAAAAAAATATTTGCTGCGGTTGGAACCTATGTGTGTGGAAGCGTAGTCTAGGAACATAAACCGTTTGACAAAAATCCTCAAAGAAATGTCATCTTATGGAATGTCATGATCGCCTTAATGGATTTATTGAAAAAGGCATGAGAAATTTTATGGTAAGGCTACCATCGCCACATTGATAAAAGTGATATGGATGATTCTTTATATCAATTTCAAAGAGAATATTAGCATTATTTCATTCAAATTGAAATAGTGGAAACTCATAGGTTTGTTGACGTATATCAATCTGTAGATTTCCAAAAGCATCTTACTGCAAGTTGGTGTTTTATATTAACATAAAGATATAAACTACAATGCATACAATGATACCTACTCAAGTTACTCATCATTTTACTTTCATGCTCTAACCACACTTTCATCACTGCAAGGAACAAGAATGAGGAAAGGCCATTTATGCTTCACAATAATGAATAGATGTCAGGGGTCAATGCAAGCACTGCCATTGCAAGAGTATATGACATCCTTGTGAACTAGATTAATGATGAAAGGAAATGTTGACCATGAAATTGAATACAACATCCCCAAGTTTTTGTAAAATCTAATGAGCTTGACATGAGATCTGATAGGTGCAGGTGAGGTGCGGTTGGCATGACTGGTAAACAATTAGTAGACATTTGAATACGGGTGGATCATTGACAGGATGAAGCGGTTGAAAACTGGCACGCAAGGGGTGACTTGCAATAATCCAGCACCTATGCATACCCATCCATACATCATTTAATAAAATGTGAGTTAATACCCATCCATGAACAACAACTCTATGATTGCAACACCAGTGCTAGAAAAAAAGGATATTGATGTTTTTCACAATACTAGTTACAACCTTCCATTGAAATAGAGTAAATAAAATAGAGGTCAATACAAGTATTTAAGTGCCTTTGGACAAAGAGATACATTATAATGGCATAAAACAGATTTTTTGATGGTGCAATCGATATAGAATTTGGAAAATAATAGAAATGCTGACAAATCAATTCTCAAGACAGACAAATTTTAAAAGATATGAAATGGCACTTAAAAATCAATCACAGTCCTAGCAAAGCAGATAATGTGAAATGAATTTATTTGGCCAAGTTCCCTCCTTCTAGTGCCATATGTGAGCACCATAAATTTGCACATAGCCTAAACCTCCATACTCATTAGCAATGGGTTAGTTCAAGTTATGCAAACCTACAAATACTCCTATGAAATAATACATCATGCCTCACAAACAAGATAACAAAACAAACTAATTGAAAACATAAAAGAAGCACAATGTATACCTATTCCATACTGGATTGGTGCCACTTTGATGTGAAAAGTGGCCCTTTCCCAACCCTTGATAAGCCAATGATGAAGATGCAATGCTATGACAATGGACAAAATTAGCTCTCAATGTGAAGAGAGTAACTTTGCATGAAGTTGTGGATGATCAAAATGAAGAATTTCCCCTCCATTTATAGAAGAGTTTGATGAGAGAAGAGGCCAAAGGGATGAATGTGGGACAAAAAAATCAACCAATAGGAAGGAGCCACTTGTCACCATGTGAATGGGCTAAGGATGTGCATGTTTTGATAAATGTGTTGATAAATGACATTAGGTGGCCTTTTCAAATTTTAAATTTGGCTTGTTGGGGGGAGAAGAAGGGGTCTTAAATGCCAAGTGGGGGACATGTAAGAGGGGAGTCAATGCTATGTTGGAAGGGACAAGTCTTTTGAGAGGGAGATTTGAAATGGGGGATATTCCACCTTTATGCCATGTTGAGAGAAAATGAAGATTTAATAAATTAATTAAATTGATTTATTTGTGCAAGTGGGAAAAGCTAGAGGATGGAACATGGATTAGGATTAGATTTAATCATGATTTGATTAACTTAAGTGAAGATTAGGTGATTTGAATTTTTGAATTAAATTTATGGATTAAAATAAATCAAAAGGAGATGGAAAATGATTTAGACAAGTAGTTAAATAAATATTTTGATTTGTTTAACTAAAGGGGATGATGTTAGTGTTAAAGATGAATTTATTTAATTTAAATGGAGGAATTTAGAGATTAATTAAATAAGATTGGTTTATTTAATTAAAGATGAACTTTAGGATTAAATAAATAAAATGATTTATTTAATCAAAAGAGGATAATGATTTAAATATGTTTGATTGATTAACAGAGGAATTAAGATGAATTACTTAAATGGTTAATAAAGGGGTGATTAAAGAAGAATCAAAGTTAGTTGATCATGATATTTTTCATGTCTACAGTTGTAGGATCATAGCATTCTCACTATTACATGTTTCACACCCCTTGTAAGGGGAAGCATACCATCATCCACTCCAGGCTCACCTTTATCCTGCACTAAGTGGGGGAAAAGGGTTAGAAAGCCTTATCCCCATATGTCACAAACGTATAAGAGAAAGCTTGGGATGTGGATGACATGTCTTAAAGATTGAATCACATGTGACATACTCCCTTTCTTCATGTCATAGCTTATCAAAAACATATGGTGCCCCTTTCTACTTTAAAGAAATTTCTCACAATAATGGTGTTAGCAACTGCTTTAAAGTGGGGGCATACATAGGCAACATTTACTTGCAAATTTCATGGTGTGATTTACTTTTTCTTGTGACGTGTCCTCTCCTTGGTGGTGTCATTTGGTTTTATGCCTTACAAGAGTGTATGATCAATTGAAGTGGTCTGATGTGAACAAAGTATCCCATGGATAACAATCTGGCACTAGGGATAATGATCAATTGAAGTGGCCTGATGCAAACGAGGCATCCCATGGATAACGGTCTAACCTCCTGACCTGTCCTCTCTTGGAGACATTAGGAAAAATGCTCCCTAAGAAGAATACCTTACTTCAACAAAGAAAAATATCATTATACGGTGGGAATCCGACACACTGGCATTACTTTCTCACTAAACCACTTCTTTTTGAGCCTTCTCAACCTGCGGACAACTAGTTGTGTGGTCCCAGAGTAAGTACATCTATTCCACCTCATCTTTCTTTCCACCTTTCCTTTGCATGATTTTGTATCTTGGAGGCTTGACCTACATGTGGATCTCTCTTGAATATCTACTTTAGTGTGAGTTTGAAGTAAGTTCCTCCTCTCACTAAAGTGGGGGCTAAATGTGCCATAGAAAAAGGACCCTTTGCTTGACATGGGATTAATTCATGATAAAATGGACTTAATGAGGTCTTAATCTAGTGTTGTGAGGCATTTTATGTGTCCACACTAGGTCTTGGACCCTTGCAAATCAAATAACACACTTTTAACAATGTCTTGTAAAGGTGTTGTAAAGTCTTGTAAAGGACTTTCATGCCTTTCTAGACTTAATGAACCTATTTCTTCCTAATTCAACATTATAAAAATTATTTAATTGCATCTTCACATCAATCTAGAAGGTTTTTGAAATAAACTTAATGATAAATTAGTGTTGTAATGTGTCTTGCACATTCACATTGATTCTTGCATGCATTCCTAGGCTATGGCGACCTCATTTTAGTGTTGTAAAGTTCATTTAATTACACTTTCACATTGATTTATGTGTCCCAAGCCCTATTTTGCATTAATATCATCAATAATAGACCCTTTTCAACCCATATTTTGCATCCCAAGGCTTCAATTGATCAAATTCTCGACAAAGTTGTAATTTAAACTCTATTTCCTTATCTCCCAACTTTTGAGTTTTCAAATTGGTCCCTGTTGGACCCATTCACCATGCACGGAGAATCAGTCCCATCCAGGTGGAAACCATTTACCATGTGTGGCGAATGAGTCCTATCTGGCCCCATTTTGACCTATGAGTGGGAAAAAGTGAAATTTAAAGTTTATTATCACTACATGTCAGCTTGTGATGAGGTATTATCGGGTACTAAGGCACAATTGTCTATAAATAAGTATTTTTATCTTCATTTTGCATACAACAACTCATTTTTACATATCTCATCATTAATTCATCATCTATCTTCTCATCCAAGTCAAGCAAGTTAGGGTTTCTTCATTGGAAGTCATCAAGTTAGCTTTCTAAAGCATTCAAGGGTTGAATCTTCATGTATTGCTGCAAACTTTCAAGATCTATCATCATGGAAAGGTAATATATTCCATTGTTGCATGATTTATTTCATTATTTCATCATTTTGGTTTAATTAACTAAAAGGGGTTTGACTTAAGCAAACCCCCATGCCCTAACATTCACCATTTCTTCTTCTCTTCTTGTGTGTTTGCAGATCTAGGTATATTGGAAGCTTGGAAATCATTGAAGAACAAGTTGCAAGATCATTTAAGTCTTCTCCTTTTTCAAGTCAAAATATCAACAAAAAGTCACTTTTAGACCCAAATATGACATTTTAGGAAGCATACACCTATAGGAAGCTAAGCTATGAAATTGATTGAATATGAATGTGTTTTCAAACATAGTTGAAATCTTAGTTTTGCATTCATATTCAATCAATTTCATAGCTTAGCTGCATTCATATCATCTCATTTAGCATTAACAACTTCATACATAAAATTAATCTTGATTGAAACATAAGCATTTTTGGCCCACCTTTCTCCTTGTAGGTGAAAATCCCTAGGAGTGATAGAAAGCAAGTAAGAGCCAAAAATCTATGTTCTAGATCTTAGTTGATTTCATGGAATAGGTGGAAACACATAAAAAATATGGAGCTAAAGCATTTTGTGTGAGCATATGGGAGTTGGGAGTTGGAAAAATATATGGATAGAGCTCCTTGCATAGGAATTTATTCACTAATGATAAAATTATTGTTGGAATCAATCAAGGAACATACAAGGGTGGAGGAATGAATTCAACATTTCCCAAACACTTAGTTGTGCCTTATTTCTTTTAAACATTGCCAAGTCATATTTTCCTCATGATGACATTAGAGATGTGATTCATCAATCAAATTTTTATTAAATCACTCTTCTTGACGATTTAAATGCAAAAAAGTGGTGGGATATATTGTAAAGGGGGTGAAGGTGAGGCTACCTACGAATACTATTCCATCCTTCTCATATTTTTGTGATGATGAAGACTTTGATGGTGGTTAGGTGGTGGCTTTGCTTAGTAACAAATATTCATGTGAAAAATATAAAGGTGTGATGGAAAGGTATGTAGGGCCTACATAATTCTCCCTAACCCCCATTTCTCTTTCTTTGACATGGCTAGATTGACATTGCAAGTATTTTTTTTGGTATTTTGGATAGGATGGTCAATATTACAGTTCAATGGCGGGGTTATATTTTTGTTGGTTTTGGTTGATAGCATTTATTTAGTTTATGTTGTTTGTAGAAGACTATGATTAGTTGTTATGGTTGAAATCTCATTATTTATTTGACTAATTTACTCTTTTTGATAGAATATGACTATCAACCTAATTGTTGTGATGACACTATCATATTGGGGTTTAACCCCTTTTTGTTACTTCGGCTCCTTGACCTTACTAAATTTATTATAAAAATATTTTCAACATCTTAATTTAAACTCATAGAAATAGGGTCTAGTGTTATAAATCAATGACAAGAGAGTGGGTGAAGAGAGATAATCTCTCACAAATTTTAAGTGCTTTAGTTCTCCATTTGAGACAAATCTTTGAATTGGTTTAGTGGTTCATATTTTAAAGTTTTTGTTTACAATTATTTATATTCTTTTTGAAGTTGGACTTATAATGATATTTTTTAAATAAGGATTTCAAGTTAGCTTGTTCTTTTTCTGATGCAGGAGCATCCGGTAGTGTAGGGAAATCTTGCATCACCCAAAAAAACATTTTTCCTTAATTTTATTTAGTTGTTTTGAGTTCCATGATGAAACTTAAGGGGTATAAGACAGTTAGAAGTTAGAAAAGGTGAAAAATGATCACTTACTATTTTTATTAAGTCAGCCTAAATAGGCTTGTATGGATTTGAAATTTTACCCCGAGGAGTGGAAATGAAAAATATTTCTAGTGGAGGGAGAATTGTCTCAATACCCTGTACAGTTTGGGATATATTAAATTTTTCGTCCTGAGAAATTTCTCCAATGCATCTTCAAATTCAAATTTGAAAACCTTAGAAGCCCTGAAACATCTTGAAAAGTGGACAAAACAATCTTTGATGGTTTCAACGATGTAGATATCTTCAAGAGCTTTGCAACAATATATTCTAATAGAAAATTAGACACCCAGATACAAAGTTATGGTCCTGAGAAGCTACCCCATTGAAAGGCGAATTTCATTAAAATATCTTCCTAGGCAAGAAATCAAACGGTGGGACTTTTGGCACAAAAACAAAAGGGAAAGTTACACTTTCCAGAACATTCTAGGGTGGTTATTGGGTAAGATAAAAGGGTTAAGTGGGGGTTGTAGAAGGTGGTTCCATTAGTGCAGATTGTGGCTCCAAATAATATATTTTATTTTTAGAGTTGATTTGGATGTAATGAATCAAGCCCATGAGGTTGTAGCCTTGTATTTTTTGTATTTGTAATTTCATTTTCAGAAAATAATTGAAAGTGGGTTGTTTTCTATCTTGCATTTTCTGTGTTGTTATTTGTTATTGTGTTTTGTGTGGGTTTGGGTAGTGTAGACCTCATCAAGTGGTATCAGAGTGGGTTTTCTTGAGTGCGTAAATAGATCATCGAATGTGAGGTTGTTTGCACTAGGACTTGTGGTTGTGGGTTTATGAGAAAAGTGATTAGAATGCCTCCGTGAAGAAACCATGGTGGTGTCTAGAAGAAATGTTATTGTACCAAAAGAGGGTTTTAGAGCCTTGCATAGACAAGTTCAAGCATTGCAAGAGGAGTTGCATGGAGGGTTTGAGCCAATAAGAGGAGATGAAAGTGAAGATGAAGTTGAAAATGAGGAACAATTCAAAGAAGAACAAGTTGCAGTAGATCCAAAGAAAGTCATATTGTTTAAGGCCATCTCTAAGATTGGGAAAATGCCAAAGATCGATGTTTCTACATTTTTTGGAAATCTTAACCCAGAAGAGTTGATTGATTGGATCAATGATATGGAGGAGTACTTTGAGTATGAGGAGTCAGAAGATCCTAAGAGGGTCAAATTTGTGAAGACCAAGCTCAAGGGTCATGCAAATATTTGGTGGAAAGAGGTACAACTAGAAAGAAATTGAAGAGGAAAAGAGAAAATAACTAGATGGGACAGGATGGTGGAAAAATTAAAAAGATATTTCATTCCTATGGAATATGAGCTAGATTTGTTGAAGAAGATGCAATAGTTAAAACAAGTGGGAAAATCTGTCAAGGAGTATACAAAAGAATTCTATCATGTCTTGATTAGAACAAGCCATTCTGAGGCCAACAAGGAGAAATTTTCTCATTACATAAATGGGTTGAAGCCAAGTATTCAAGAGGAGTTGGGTTTGGTAAGAATGCCTACCATTGAAGATGCATATCGATTTGCTTTGAAGGTAGAAGAAAAGTTGAATATAAGGTTTGAAAGCAAGCAAAGAGGTGGGGGTTGTGGTGGAAAGACTATTGGACGGTCATATGGAGGTCGAAATGAAGATCGAAAGAAGGGTGAAAGATCTAGTAGCAGCTAGAAACATAAAGGAGATAACACCTACCGTCCTCATGATCAAAATAATGGAGACCAAAGAGGAAGAGGAAGATTGGGAAGAGGAGGCTTTTGTGGAACCTGTTTCTAGTGCGGAGAAAAAGGACATAGAGCCTATGAGTTTCTTCGACATCAAGGAAGGACAAATAGAAAACCTGAGGGTAATTCACGAGTTGAAAATGTAGATGAAGATGTTGAGTCTTCACATTTTGAGGATGCAAAAAGAGGAGAGGTTCTTGTTACTAGAAGAGCCTTGCTGAATGAGGAGAAATAACTAACTCAAAGGAAGAATTTGTTTCACACCAGTTGTAAGTGTGAAGGTAAATTTTTCAATGTTATTATTGATGGAGGTAATGCTGATAACCTTATTTCAAAAGAGATGGTTAGTAAGTTTTTTGTTGGAGAAGAAGGCATCCGAATCCATACCAGATTGCTTGGTTGTAGAAGGACCATAAAGCTTTGGTAAATGAATAATTTCTGGTAAAGTTCAAGATTGGAAATTACCATGATGAGGTATTGTGTGATATTATGCCTATGGATGCTTGTCATATGTTGTTAGGAAAATCATGGTAGTTTGATTAGAGAGCATTACATGATGGAAATGCCAACACCTATTCTTTGACAAAGGATGGACTTTGCCATGAGTTGAAGCCTTTGAAAGAGGTAGAGGAAAAGGTACGCAGTAATGCTAAAATCTATTTGGTTGATGGAAGAAATTTTTAAGAAGGTATGAATCATGAACATATGTTTTATGCTTTGATTCCTAGAGTTGATAAAGAAGATGATAAAGAGATACCCATAGAGGTTTCACATTTATTAGATGAGTTTCAAGATATTGTATCTGATAATGTGCCCAAGGGTTTGCCTCTAGTTGTCATAACCCAATTTTATTGCTTATTTATCATAATATGGTAAATTAAATTATTGAATAAATTCAACTAAATATTAAATGGAGATTCTAGAGTATTCAAAAATTGAATGAAATAAGTTAACTTAAGTTGACTTTGTGAAATTTTGGAAATTATTTTATATGTGACCAAGAATTGAACATGTTATTGATTAATTTGCAAGTGCAAGTGTGTGCAGTTACAGGGTGACAGGTTGAAGGATGACAACATGGTTGAAGTAGGACTATTTAGCTAGATCAAACAGTAAGATAGTTGGAATCTAGGTGCACACACCACAAATGACATGATGACTTGTGTTTGGACTATTTTTGCATATATAGAACATAATTTCATGAATTGAATTGTTTCAATGTTTGAAAATGAATGGCTTGTAGACTAAATTATCTGCTCAAACTCTGTGTTTCGAAGAAAATGAATGAAAGCATTGAAAATAATGATTAAAAAGGATAAAAGATTTCATTATGTGAAAATCAAGTGAAAATAAATTCTTTTAGTTTCTTTGTATGGATGCTCAAGATGATCCGATGGACATTTTTCAGTGAAAATTGAAGTGTCTCATTTTTCTCTAGAATCTACACCATCAGAAAGAGCTCAGTGTCCTAATTCCAACGCAACTTGAATGGAGCGAAAAGGAGTCCGTTTGTGCAAGTTATGGCCAGTCAAACCTTTGGTCAAACTGGGATCAGAGGGCGTCCAGGAAGAAAAAAATGGCATTGTCAAAAGTTGTCAAAGTTGGCATCATCATGAAGAGCTCGTCAAGACGATTCTGACGGTGTTCATTTTGTCAAAATCCGACATCGTATGCTCAAGATACAGCTGGTCAAAGTTTGTGCAAAGAATGTTGACTTTTTACCGTACGGAATGCTGACATCATCATTCCGTACTGTACGGACATAAAATGGACCCATCAGAATCTGACACGTGGCATGCACGGACCAATCACAGAGTGACATGTGTCCTTTCCGTATATAGAGTCAGCGCACGCGTGGCAGTACAGTTGTCATCCTCGTCAGCATCCACGTCATTGCACAGTCATCATACACGTCATCGTCTAGTCAGCAGTCCAGTCAGTTGGTCTGGCGAATCGGGCTTGGACACGTGGCAGGTGAGTTGGTGGTTGGTATGTGAGTCATCTGACACATCATCATTAAGTCGGCATCCACATAATCAGCACAGGCGAATCAGGCTTCGCCACGTGGCACCTCCTCGGCATGCCACGTGGCCTCACTGTCATCCTTTCTGCGGGCTGGATTTCTTTTTTGTTTGTTATATTGTTGAGTAAAAGAGTTTAACCGTCCAAAGGTTTCGAACCTCTGACCACACACCTCCGAGAATCCCGGCTGACCGTTGCACCAACGCATTCGCGTTTAATTGTAGATGGTGATGGTTCATTTTGTTGTTATTTTGTTAGGATTTGGTTTTAAAAAATGCCGACGGTCGGGGGTTTGAACCCGTAACCGCCAGGCTCACAAAAGGCTAAGACACGGGTAGACCGTGTGCGCGGTTAGGATGTTGGGTGGCACCGGTTTTGTTTTGTTAGTTGTTTAAAGACGAATACTTTAAATATAACAATTTCCCTCCAAATTTTAAAAAACAAACTCCCTTAAATTTAATAAAAACAAACAATAACCTCCCAAAAACCAAATAGCCGACAAGGCTTAAACAAATTGAAAGGTTATTATTATTTTGAATATTTTTATAAGGGAGATTATTAAAATCTAAATGTTAAATTGGGAGATTAAGTTGTTTTCAAGTGATATGGAGGATTTTCAAATATTTGATTTGTAATTTGGAGAGATAAGGAATATTTTGTAAATCAATTGGTTAGTAACCAATTTGATTCATTTTTTTGTATAAAAAGGGGCTGTAAGGTGAGAGTGAAATTAAGTTTTTTTCAAGTGACGAAGTCTTGAAGCTGTGGAGTTAATCGAAAGAGAGGTCTTGTAGAGATTCTTTGAGTCATTCTTGCATGTCAGAGCACTGTTATGCTGCCGAAGTGCTTGGAGAATGATTTTGGTGCTTTGTAATTGATTTTGGAGTTAATCGGATCGGTCTCTCTATTGGAGTGGACCCGGAGACGTAGTCACGTTTGTGACGAACTCCATTATCAAACGTTGTTTGCACTTCTCTTCTTCTCTCTCGCTTTTCTCAATTTGTTAATTCCTTCATTTTGTTATTTCCTTAAGTTAATTTTGATTTAATTAACTTGGAATAATCATTGTAAAAATTAAGCATTCATTTCTGCAATTTAGTCTAGATCCTATACAGATCACAAGATGAAATTAAAGTTCCTTATTTAATTTTAAAAAATGACATATAGAACTTATAAATTCTTCCAAAAAAATGATTTATACAAGAATATGTGTGTATATATATACATGTATGTAAGGGAATGTGAATACATACATACATATATACATACATACATACATACATATATACATATATATATATATGCATAAACATATATATGTATATATATTCATATTCTCATCAAAATTCAAATTGATAATCAATAGGAATCTAATATCGGATTGCTGAAAATTGAATAAGTTTTTGGAGGACGTGGTCTACCACGAAATTAATAACAATATTCAAATAGGCAGTGGTCGGTAGTAAGGCAATGATGCCTTCACTAGATACATGCAAAAAATAATATGTTGTTTCCATTTTGAATACATGGGTTGTGGGAAAAAAAAGCATAGTGAAGAAGTTTTTTTGTGGAAGGAAAAAGCAGAGAGAGACCCCATGCATGAGGGAAAAATCAAAAGATAGACTCACACAAGCTCAATTTTTGAGGTAATTTGATCACTTAAGAAAGGAAACTCATTTTTCCTCTATCATTTTCCTCATTGTCGAATGGTATTCTTCCATTTTATTTGTCGATTGCATCATTTAAACTGTAAAATTCATTATTGATAAATATCCATGACTTTGAGCCAAGTGGCATGGCATCAACCATTGTTCAAGTTGCTCGGCCTACAGTTGTATTGTATGAGCTTTATATATAAGCCTTGCAGCTAGCTCTCTGAGCTAAGCCGGGCCTTTGAGTTGTTAAGTTATGACTACTTTTTTAATGTCACACTCTCGTGCAAGCCATTCGATGGCTAATCAGAATCCCTATTCTATTACATTGTATTTTATGATGAATAATCGTTATTGTGGGTTGATCAATGATCCCCTAAACTTGTGTTTTTTTTTAAAATGTTTCATATTCACCTTATTGGCTAGCCTAATAAATAATAGGTAAATTAAAAGCTTTCATTGTAGTGTATGTATACAATTCCACCACCTCCCAGTGGGAAGGTGGTGAAATCTTTGTTTAAATCCAAAAAAACCCAACCAGGGTTCGATCTACTTGATTGAAGGGTTATTCCGTTGTAACTAAGAAGCATGCATGTCGAATCTGGAGAGAAACCAACTTGTTTTAAAGGTCAAATCTCTGTATATGTTATTGTTGCTAAGAAGTAAATGCACCAAATTAATGTGAATGGTCAATTTAGAGTGACCCGTGAATATATGTATAAACCTATTATGTGTTAACCAATGAACATTTACTTGTAAAGTGATCATTTAGCATGTAACACCCTGAGATCAACAAATAGAGTAAACAAAATTAAATATCTTTAAATGTAATTGTTTAGTTTGAGACATTATTGTGTTGATGTAAATAGATGTTATTATTTGCAAACGACTCTGTTTTGTTAAAAGTTATCTTTTTAGCTCAAAGCAGCCTTGATCAATAAAATGTTTAGTAGGAAACAATGCTTGGTCTGTATAAATAATGAATGTACATATGTGAACAACTTTCTTGTAACTATTTAGTAGGAAATAGTGGTTGTTGTGTATAAAAAATGAATGTACATGTGTAAACATCTTGCTTCATAATTGTTTAGTAGAAAATAGTACTTGTTCCGATTAAGAAAAGAAAGTGCAAACATCTTGTTTTATGATTGTTTAGAAGGAAACAATATTCGTTCTATTTAAACAATGAATGTTCTTATGTAAAGAACAATGTTATCTAGTATCATGGTTGTGAATGCAATAACAATATGTGTGAAACTGTTAGCATAGACTTGTTCTGATTCTTTATTTTTGACAAGAAACGTCAAATGAAATACTATTTTAAGGTTTCAATCTAAATTATTGACTATTTTAGAATGTATGCACAAATCTAAAACTTAAGTAGGCTCGCATATGTGTATGCATGTATAGACTTCGTCTATGTACATACACATACTTGTGACATACCTTCCTTTTTTCTTAATTCATTATTTTTAAATGGAAAATGCTTATAATGAAAAGTATTTAATAGTCATGAGAATGATATGACTAATTGTTGAATTACTTTGTGAATCATAAATCCAATTTCTATTTAGAGAGTAAATTGGTAATTTGATTCTTCTTTAGAATATATTTGTGAAAGAATATTTAATAATTGAATAGAACAATGATACCTTAGTCAACTAGAGCACCTCAAGGTAGATGATGCTAGAGGGTAAATAACTGTTATATGATGTATAGTAGAAAGTTTCCTTCTGGGATGAGTGCCAAAATGGAGTTCAAAGAGTATAGGTTTTCTTTACAAGAACCTATTGATTGTTGTTGTTGCAACAAATTTATTATGCTTGACCAAGCAATGTAGTTTATTATGTATGCATGAACTCTATGATTTCACTCTCTGGCATTCCTAGCATAGATCTTGCACTTTCTTTTCTAACTTGTAGATAGAAATTTCATGTTGATGTATGAGCACACACTAGATTCCACCTTGCAAATTCTTCTCTTGTTAAAATTTATGTGTAGGGTCGATCATTCTTCACGTCAGAAGAATACCAGGGAAGTGTAAGCTTCGTGGTTGGGTGGTAAAGTGCTTCAACCATGTTATCATCCACCAGTGGAGGTGAGCGTTGAAGAAGAACCTTAGTTGTTCACAAGACTGCTATAGCCTATGATGTAATTTAATGTAATACTTTCATGTACTTGATGAAAAATGTACAATGTAATGACTTTGAGGCCATAGGAGCCAAGTCAAACTTGATATTATAATTTGAAATTTGAAGTGAATATGAGAATTTTTGACTCATATTAAATGGACATGTGTAGCTATGATTGACTTTAGCCACTAGTTATGTCTTTTTAATTTGGAGTATAGTCATGTGTCATTTATAATAATATTAATGAAGTAATAATTTTGAATGGGTTATTACACCATTAAGAAATATTAGTCATCAGATGGACCCGATTCCTAGAGCTAGTTTGTTGAATAAGGTAGCTCATTGTATGACTCCAACAGAGAGTGAAGAGTTGAACAAACAAGTGTAAGAGTTGTTGCAAAGGGGATTGTTTGAGTGGAGTTGAGTACTTCATGAAGATAGATTTGAAGAGAAGATATCACTAGATCCATATTAGAGAAGGAGATAAATGGAAGATAGCCTTCAAAAATAAGGAGGGCTTGTATGAGTGGTTAGTCATTCCTTTTGGGCTAACCAATGCACCAAGCACAATTATGCAGCTTATGCATGATGTATTGAAATTTTTTTAGGAAAAATAATTATTGTTTATTTGGATGATATTTTGATTTTCAATAAGACATTGGAGGAGCCCCTAATACATATCCGAATATTTTTTGAGAAGCTAAGGGAGGAGAAGTCGTTGATTAATTTGAAGAAAAGTATTTTTGTGAAGAGAGAGTTGGTGTATCTAAGATTTGTTGTCTTAGCAAAGGGTCTTAAAATGGATCCAGATAAGGTGATAGCTATCATTGAATGGCCTACCCCGAGGAGTGTTATAGAGGTAAGGTCATTTCATGGTCTAGCAAGTTTTTACATAAGACTTTTATTAAGAATTTTAATAGTATTTGTGCACCTCTAATTGAAGCAATAAGTGGGGATAGAAAGGATTTTAAATGGATTGTAGGAGAAACAAATATTTTTGATATGTTGAAGAAGAAATTCACAGAGCAACCTATTCTGGCACTTCCATATTTCAATAAGGTTTTTCTTGAGTAGATTGTGATGCTAGTGGCACTACCATAGGAGTTGTTTTGAGTCAAGAAGGTAAGCCTGTTGCCTATATTAGTGATAAGTTGAATGATACTAAGAAGAAATATTCTATCTATGTGATCAAGATTTTTATGCTATATTTTAGGATCCGAAGAAATGGAGACACTATTTGTTGCCAAAATAATTTTTTTAATATACTAATCACCAGGCTTTGCACTATCCCAATAGTCAAGGAAAGTTAAATAGAAGGCACTTAAAATTGGTTGAGTTTTTGCAGAGTTATACCTTTTATTTGAAGCATAGGAGTGGAAGGTCAAATAGAGTTGCAAATTCCTTGAGTAGAAGGAAAAATTTATTGATAGAGAGGAATATAGAGGTTGTTGGGTTCAGTGAACTCAAGAGTTTGTATCCTGAAGATCTAGAATTTGCAGAAGCTTGGAGACTTGTTTGGAGCCTATTACATTGGACAGTAAAAGATGATTGGATTTCTTAATACAAGATGAGATGTTGTTTAGAGGAAGCCAATTATGCATTCCAAGGAGTTCTACGAGAGACAATATAATCAAGGAGAAGCATAGTGGAGGATTGGCTAGACATTTTGGTCGAGATAAGACCATTGCTCAAGTGTTAGTGAGAATTATTATTGGCCACAATTACAAGTTGTCAAGAAGTTTGTACAAAGTTGCAAAGTAAGTCAAATGACGAAAGGAACAAGTTAGAATACTAGATTGTATCAGCCATTACCTGTACAAGTGAGAGGCCATGGAAGGATATTAGCATGGATTTTGTTCTTGGCTTGCCAAGGACACATAGAGGGCATGATTCCATATTTTTGGTGGTTGATATATTTTCAAATATGGAAAATTTCATTCCATGTCATAAGACCAGTGGCATTGTTCATTGCAGAGTTGTTTTTCAGAGAGGTGGTGAGACTACATGGTCTACTGAAGAGTATAGTTTCAAAAAAAGATACCAAATTTGTTGGTTTTTTCTAGAGGACATTATGTAAGAAGTTGAAGATATATTTGAAGTTTAGTTCTACACACCATCTATAAACTGATGGACAAATGAAGGTGGTGAATAGGAGTTTGGGTAACCTGCTAAGATGCTTAGTAGGAGATAAGTCCAAGGGATGAGATTTGACTATACCATAGGAAAAATTTACTTACAACAATTCTGTCAACATGAGTACTGGTAAATCCCCATTCCAAATTGTATATGGGAGTAGTCCAAGGAATATCTCTGAGTTGAGGAAGATGAACAAAAGAGAAAAGAGTAGTGTTGAGGCTGAATATTTTGTAGAGCACCTAAAGAACTTGCTTGAAGAGGTAAGAAATCACATTAATAAGATGAATTCTTAGTACAAAGCTAAGGTTGATCAAGAGAGGAGATTTAAGGAATTTCAGGTTGGTGATGATGTCATGGTTCACCTGAGGAAAGAAAGGTTCCCAAAGGGAACACATAACAAGTTGAAAATAAAGAAATTTGGACCATGCAAGATCTTGAAGAAGAATGAAAGGAAATGCTTATGAGGTAGAGTTGCCTAGTGGAATAAACATTTCTCCTATGTTCAACATTGTTGATTTGATAGAGTATCATGAAGGTGATATAGATGATGGGTCGTTAAAAGAATAGTGGAAAATTCTAGCACCTACTTCAGAGAAGGAAGAGATAGAAGAAATCTTAGATAGTCATGTGGGTAGAAGTACAAGAAATAGGTTGTATGAAGTATATCTAGTAAAATGGAAAGGAAGGCATGTTGAAGATTCATCATGGTTGTCTAAGGCTAAGGTCAACTGTCTTGGTTTCCCTCTAACTCCTGAGAAGTGATAGGGTCACTTTTCAAATTACCTTGGATGTCTGATGCAGGAGCATCCAGTGGTGTAGGGAAATCTTCCATCACCCCAAAAATTAATTTTCCTTATATTTCTTTAGTTGTTTTGAGTCCTGTTGTGAAATAAAGTTTGCACCCTTGCTAAGCTATCAACTATAGCAACCTATTGACACATGGGAACACTTCGAGGTTGTGGGTGACCTAGGAATGAAGTGGACCTCCAGATTATGGGCTGGTTCTCCTAGAGATACTTTGAGGAAAACTGAAGAATGATAAGGGAAAGAGTAAGAAGGATGCACTTGAATCCAAAACCTATCACTAATAGGTGATATGCCAAAGATCAAAATATAGCAATACTGTAGAAAATTCACAAAAAATCTCAATAGAGCTAAATAATCTCACAATACAGAGATTTATGTTTACAAAAATGAGTCTATGTAAGGTTCCGACTGTTCTAATGCTTAACACAAGGAAAACAAGATGTTTTCATAGATATAAACACAAAAGAAAGAGATCACTAACATAAGCCAACTTTGTGGCATAATATCCTTTGCATCCAATACTAAAAGAATCTGATAAAATAAAGGATCACACAGAATTTTATCATGCAACTCACTACCAATACTAAACAACAACGAAAATATGTGAAGGAAATAATTTTCTATTGAGAAAATAAGGAGTGTCTGTGTTACAGATCCATAGTATTCATGAAAAATGAGTTACAAAGTCTGAATAATGCTCTTTTAGTAGTCTCCTAACCAAGAACTGCTTTACAAAAAGGCAAAAATGCCATATATACAACCAAAGAGTGTCGGCCCCTACCTTAGGGTTTTTTCAAAAATATTAGTCGGCCGAAAGATCTGCCCCTAGATCTTTTGCATGAAATTAATGCTGCATTCAAGTGCGGCCTTGTTGTCCATGTTGGTGACGAATTGCTCCCAGGAGAAGCCTTCAGATACCTCATTCATTTTTGGTCCTTGTGTCCACCTTTGAATCCCCTCGGCCGAGCTGCCTTGAATGCTTCTGACTTCAGAGCAAATCCATGTCGATTCACATTCTGTTGATCTTCTTAGAATGAGTCAAGCCGCCAATGATTCACCCGTAGCTCTCTCTGATTAGCTGGGCACATTCCACATGGGTTCCCCTATGGTCAAAAGCTTGCTCAATCAGAATCTCATCTCGGCAAGACACTGGAAGTGTCTCACCGATGCGATTATGCCCCTTTGCAACTATTGACATAACATGGAACTGTCGATGAGAGTTCTTATCGAGCTTCAAAATTCATACCAATATCTCTGAAACCATCGGCAAGACACAACTCTTTCGCTGAGACATCATGTCGAAATCCCCATTCTTTGGCGAACTCCCTCATTTCGGGGAGACTCCGATCGGTCACTAGGAAATCACAATGATGACACCTTTTCCCCTTAGCTCCAAACCCTTTAGGTAGGAAATTTCGCTATTGGTGGGGCCTTTCATCGAGCTCCAGATGCTATACCAAAGGTACCCTATTGTTGGCAAGACACCCGAGTGTCGATGGGATATCTTACCGATGGAAGAACGCTACCCCAAGACCCCCTCATCGTTGGCAAGAGTTGATGCTTTTTCTGAGACATCATGGTGAATCTACTTCTTTTGCTGAGACCATGAGTCAGCCAGACTTTCAGACGGAGGCAAGATGTCACGGTGAACCCTTCTCATTGTCAACAAGGCAACATACTCTCAGAAATACCACATGCCGAAGGAAAAACTACTTCGACGAGTTTTCCTCATCTTCTATCGGTGAGAGTTTATTGGTGTCACCCTGAACACACTTCACTCCACCGAGCTCTACATTCCTTTCGGTGAGACACTGGAAAGTCGGCGAGAGATCACACCGAAGGCAACTCTCTCAGCGAGCTCACTTTATTTCGGGGAGACATCCCTATGTCAGCAAGACATTATGATGACCTCCCTAATTCTCCCTGAGTTTGGACCCTTCGGTGGAGTCAGAGTTGGGATGAGAACCAAACAGGGATAGGAGCGAGAAAGGGGGTGGAAGTAAAAATAGATGAATCCTAGCGGAATCAGGATTGGGACCAAATCTGTCCTGAAAACTTTCCTCAAGTTTTAGGTTCGGATTCCGACCCGGTTCTGGCCCTGAAAAAACTCAAAAAGAAGATGAAGGAAAGAATGAGGAGGAGGAAAGACAAATGGGAAAAAGCACCCCCCGAAAAAATAAAAGGAAGAAAGGAAAAGGGCTGGTAGAACTAGGATTGGAGCCGGAACGGGGGCAAAAACAAAGAGTCAGCAGAACCAGAATCAGAACTAAATCCGGACATGAAACTTTCCTAAAGTTTCAAGTTCAGATTCTATTCCGATCCTGCCCCCGGCAACATATGAGGCACAAAGGAAAAAAAAGAAAAAAATAAGGGGGAACCAAGGAGGAGGAGACATCCCTCGATCACAGGCCATGAAGAAGAGGAAAGAAGAACGAGTGCAACTGGGACTGGGACCGAAATGGAAAAAGGAACCGAGACTTTGGAAAAGTTCCAAGTTTGGATTCTGACCCAGGCCCAGGCCCGTCAAAAAGAAAGAAAAAGAAAAAAGCAAAAGAAAGCAAGGCGGGATCAGAAGTAAAACCGATCCTGGGTAAAACACAGCGGGGGTGGGAACAAACTCGAAGCTGAAACTTTCATCAAGTTTCAAGTTTGGATTCTGTTCCGAACACGCCTCCGACAAAAAATAAGGAAGAGAGGAAAAAAGGGACAAGAAAGGAAGAAAAAGAAGGAAAACACCCACCCCACAGTCAAACGCAAGGTCAAAGAAGAAAATGAGACACACAAACATGGAACCGGAACTGGAACCAAAACGAAAAATAGAAATTGGAACTCTGAAAAGTTCCAATGTTTGGTTTCGGTCCGGTTCTGCCCTCGACAGAACAAAGGAAAAAAGGCATGAAGAAAACAAAACAGAAAAGAGGGAAGGACAAGGCAAAACATAAAAAATGAAAACCCACCCGAAACTGAAGACCTGCACGCTGGGCTCAACCCTCTTGGGAGCCACATTTAATCCATGTGTTGAATTAAAAACATCATTTTCCCCTGCATCTGCACAAGAAGCAAACAGGTTAGAAAATATGTGATCCTGATGCAAGTGCTCCTCCATTTGGTCTTTGAGAACCTTTGAAAGCATGGGTTACCCTGCCCAATTGAGCCCATAGGTGAAAAATGGGTAACATTTCTGGCGACCTTTACTGGATGTTTGCTTGCTAAACATGGAAACCAGTAGCTCAGGCCTATCCATTGGGCATGGAGTCATGGGAAAACTCAGAAACAGACCTAGAGCAGCCTTGTGTATGGCTGTAACTCATTTGAGACTCATATAACATAACATGTTGTGGAAAACTCAATAAAAGCAAGAAAAAACCAAGGTGGAACTATTTACCATGTTGGGACAACACTTAGGGAATGAAAACTACACCTATTCTCTAGAATTTTAATAGCTATGTATAGATTTAGGTCTATACCTCAGAAGCAATGTTTGAGGTGAATCCCATTTACTGGGATTGGTTCCACTACACCATCCAACCTGGATAGCTAGAAAGCATTATGTTGTTTCTCCTCAGTAATGATATATGGCCTAGTCCAAAGTGCATCAAATTTGGAGTGCTTTCCAGACTTGCTTTTTAATTCATCCCACTTTAGCATTATGTCACCTTCTTGGAACACTCTGGGAGATTCCTTTTTATCAAATGACCTTTTTATCTAAGCCTGATATTGCTTAGTGCTTTCCACTGCTCCAACTTTGATTTCTTCAAGCTCAAATAATTGAGCTAACCTTGCTGTCATAGGCTCCTCCTCAATCATATCAAGTTGGTTTACCAGATCAAGGGCTGGGATTTTGATTGAAATGGGCAATCTTGCCTCTTTTCCATACACTAACATGTATGGAGAAAGTCATGTAGACCTTTTTGATGTAATCCTATCAGCCCACAAGGCTGATTTTAGCTTGGTGTGCTAGGCTCTTTGATTGTCCTCCATAGTTCTCTTAATGATCCTTAGGAGGCTCTTGTTAGTGGACTCATCCTGTCCATTGCCCTACGGATAATAATTAGAGGATGTACTTAGATATATACCATTTTTGATAGCCCAGTCATAAATTTTAACACTCACAAAAGCCAAGGCATTGTTTGACACAATAGAATATGGGATACCAAATCTGGTAACTAGCTCTTCGTAGAAATTCAAGACAACAGATTCATTGGCTTCTTTGAGGGCCACAGCTTCAGTCCATTTTGAAAAATAATTAGTGGCTATGAGTATCCATTTATGGCTTGCCCTTGATGGTGGGTTTATAACCCCAATGAAATCCAAACCCCATTTCATGAAGGGCTAATCGATTTGAATCGGTTGGAGTGGAAGGGTTGCCAGCTTTTATTTTCTAGCAAAAATAGCACACTCTTTGCACCTTCTTACCCATGCATGAGCGTCTTTGAATAAGGTAGGCCAATAATAGCCTCCTTTCATTATTTTAAGAGCTGTGACTCTTGGGGAAAAGTGTCCACCAGCTGACCCTTGATGGAATTCATATAATACTCTATCAACCTGATCGATTCCAATACATCTTAACAGGAACCATGGAAGTCTCTTCTAAACAACAAACCATTCAAAAAAAATAAGGTATGGATTGCAGTCAATAATACCTTCTTCTGTATCTAGTCAGATCAGGAGGGCACTCACCAATCAATAAAAAATGTGTCATTTCTTTAATCCAACCAATAGGAGCAGGTATAGCAGTTTGTTGTTCATCTTGGAGTGCTAAAACAGAACTTTCCTCTTCCTTTACACTATTGTTGTTGTCCTCAATAAGCTATTCGCAGAGACCTCTCCCTCTTATTAGTTTGGTAACCTTTATTTCAAGGTCATACTCCATCACCTTAGTGACCCAACTAGCTCTTCTATCACTCAAATTTGTTTAATAAAAACTCTTTCACACTTGGATGAGCAACCATCAATATAATCTTGTTATTGGAAAGCATGTGCCTAAACCTCTTTAATCTTCTTATGACAGCAAGACCATGTCTCTCTACAAAAGTGTATTTGAGCTCGTAATCTTTGAGTCCCTGATTGAAGAATGCCATGGGTTGTTCAAATCCTTCATCATTTCGCTGTACAAGTATGGCTGAAAGTGAATCAATATTTCCATAGGCATATAAAATGAAATCTTTAGAAAAGTTAGGATTCAGAAGTGTAGGTGTGGTTGCCAATGCCTCTTTTATAAGCTCAAAACTTCTTTTCCCATCCTTAG
This sequence comes from Sequoia sempervirens, assembly GCA_007258455.2. NCBI lineage: Eukaryota > Viridiplantae > Streptophyta > Pinopsida > Cupressales > Cupressaceae > Sequoia > Sequoia sempervirens. Next base: position 179,921,070 of record VDFB02086081.1, read on the forward strand.
TCCAGCTGAAAGGTACATTCTTTCTCAGCATGTGAGTTAGTGGACTTAACAAGTTAGCAATGTCAAGGATAAACCTCCTAACAAAGTTAATCCTACCAATAAAACTCTGCAAACCCTTTTTATGTGCTAGTAAAGGAAGAGCTAAGATAGCACTTATTCTTTCAGGGTCGATAGTAATACCCTGCTTAGATACCACATAACCAAGAAATCTTCCTTCATGAACAACAAACACACATTTTTTGGGATTAAGTGATATCCCGAATTCCCTACATTTTTCAAAAATTTGCCTCAAATGATTCAGATGATCCTTAGCCTCCTTAGAAAAAATAGTGATATCATCAAGATAGACTAAGACTGTCTTGTACATTAAACCCTGAAAGGCCATATCCATGGCCTTTTGAAAGGTTGCCCCAGCATTAGATAAACCAAAGGGCATTTTCAGATAGGCCATGGTTCCCCATTTTGTGGTGAAGGCTATTTTGTACTGATCTTCCCTTTTCACCAATATCTGGTTGTAACCAGAATAGCCATCTAATAAGGAAAACCTTTCAGACCCTGAAACTACCTAAAGTATCTGCTCCATAGAAGGCAGAGGATGACAGTCCTTTAAGGAGGCCCTATTTAAATCATGGAAATCTACAAAGAGTCTTATTTCACCATTTTTCTTTCTTATTGGTACTAGGTTTGAAACCCATGAGGTATGCTTGATGGGGAAAATAATGCTGCTTTCAATCAACTTATCTAGCTCCCTTTTCATCAAAAGCTCTAACCTAGGATTCAAGGGCCTCTGTTTTTGCCTAATAGGCTTGACATTAGGCTCCAGTTCAATGGTATGTTGAGTGAGCTAGGGATTAAATCCCTTTAAATCACTATATCGCCATGCAAAGATATCATTAAATTCTTGACAAAGCTAAATAAAAACATGCTTCTCTTCAACTGTACATACCTTGCCTAACTTAAGAATCTTTTCTTTGAAAACTTCAACTTCTTCATAGTGATCTTGCTGAATTTGAATACTCCCCTTGGGCTTTCTAGCTTCATCATCAGTATTAAAAATAGATTCTAAAGTTACCAGGCCTTTGGGCAACTTGTTGTTCTTTAACTAGATAATCCGGTCACTGTATTGGTGGTGTAGCTTTTCCTGATTGGTATGTGAGAACTCAACTTCTTCTCTTAAAAAGCTGACTATCTACTGGTCGCTATCAAAGACTTGCCAGTGCATATTATTATCAGGCATAGCAGGCCTAACAACAATCTTGATATGCTGATTAGTTTTATCATGACAAATCTCCTTTGGAATATCGTGTTCAGCTCCCACAACAGCGAATCTATTAGCATGTTTATTCTGAGCTCTAGGAATGGAAATCAGATTAAATGCCTCAAATCCCTCTAAGAAGTCCCACACCTATTCCTGTAAGACCTGAGTATATCATTTTTAATAGCATTACGCTTTCTCACCTGATTGACAACCAACTCACTGTCACCATAAACTTTCAAACCGCTGATACCTCTCTGTCTTGCTCACTCCAAACCTTGGACTAGAGCTTCATATTCAACAGAATTATTACAATAGCTAAAACAAAATCTGAAAGCTTGATAGTACTTATGTCCTTCTGGTGATACCAGCATACATCCACCACTAGTACCTACTCTACTCCTTGAGCCATTAAAATATAGCTCCTATAAATCCTTTTCATGCTGCTCACTATGTTGTTCTTTATTCTTTTCAATGTTAGGCATAAAAGAGTCAGTCTCATGCATCATATAAACACTGATGTCAACCTCTTCCAACTGCTTACTCGTGCCCACCTCATGAGCTTGAGGTGCCCATGCTTTAGGAAGAATATCTGATGTTCTTTCTATTTGAATCTCAGCCTCTTGAACAGCAGGCTGCTCCACTTATTCATTTGTAACCAAGTTGGCATTGATAGGGGATGGATTGTAAGGCTCAACATGAACCTTGGCTATGGGATCTGATTTAATAGTAGCTCTAGTGCCATATCTAGTTCTGAACAGCATGTGAGACCAATCAGAGGATAGGTAACCACCTATCTTGGTCGTTAAATCTCTAAATAAACAAAGGGAAAAGTACGGGGGCAACTCAATAATGTATATATCCAGTGGTATTGCAAAATTGGGACATGCATGTAGAGTTAAGCTCAAATTTTTAATGACCCCTACTGTGTTACAGCCGTACCATCCAATTGCACTACCCCCTTTTCTAGTGGCTCATATTCAATTCCCAACTTGTTGACAATTTGTTTGGGCATAACTGAACTACTAGCCCCTAAGTCAATCATACAATTATGAACCAAATGATCTCCTATGATTAATGACAAATAAAAGGGAGGTGGCTTCGCCTTAGCAACTTGTTGCTCTTTATCACCAACAGTAGTATTAGCCAATGCAACCTTCTCCTTTTCTACACTAGGCTGATCTGAGACACTTAAACCTAATAAGGCCGATTGAAGCAGGTCCTTTTGACCCAAAATACTCAGAGAATCCCATATTGACATGGGTACATGAATTTTCTTCATATGCTCCAATATATTGAAAGATGTAGTAGATTTAACTTGAGCTTTGGGAGGAATAATATCACCTTTAACTGAAGGCACCTGGGCTGATGAATTAGACTATTGCTTGCCTAACAAAGGTTGGCCTCTTGGTAGCATTCGGATTTGGTCAACTTTTTATGAGCCAGGAGCATCTTGATTCTAGTTTGGTCCTTATTTCGATTGAGTCTGGACTATATTAGGTTGATGTCCCTCATCTATTTCCATCTTTTTACTGCGTGTATTGTCTGCAATTGAAGAATCAGTGTGGAACACTCCACAAAATTCTTCCCCTTGCCAGTTTAGGTATGTAGACTCATGTGTCTATTGCTCTTGCTGTTGTACTTCAGTTGTTACAGGCATATTATTGTTTTGAACCATTAAGGCTTGGTTAAGCATCCCATTTACACAGGTACTCTAATTATGGGGTTGATTACATAGAAATAACCACTCGTAATCCTAGACTAAGTTGTTCTGGATAAGGGTAAGTTCTTTGGAAGTGCTTGCAGCATTAGAGTCATAAGCTTGGTATGGCCTTGGGTGAGAAATGGATTTTTGGCCCTAATTATAAGGCTGATAAGGTGGTCTATTGGTCTGATTTTTTTGGTAATTAGGCTGAAATGAGGGATGATATGGCTTAAAACCTTGATTTTGTTGTTTTCTTAGATTAACCATCTCATTGCCAAAGGTTGTCAAAAGGCCTTCAATCTCTTGCAGTTCCTTAGACTGATCTGGAAATGCGTTTAATTGACCATTAGGTTGGGTAGAAGGTACTGGCAATGTTGGTGCACTTGGAATAAGAGCCAAAGGAGGAACTTGCATAGGGGTTGGAGGCTGAAGAGTAGGAAATATTGGCATAGGTGGTCTTGGGAAAATTTTACCAGCTTGTATGAGGCTATTTTTAGCTCTAACAACTACACTATATGCTGCAAGAAGTGTATCACCTCCCATTGATTGAATCATCACATAAATATCACTATTTAAAGCTCTTAAATAGTATAAGAATGTATGATTAGCAGTAGGTCTTACCGTTTGTGGGATTCTATCCCACATCCTTTGGAAATGGTGATTGAAATCTGACATATCTTCATGTGGAGCTCTTTTGATTGTAGAAAGCTGCTCCACCAATGGCAAGTGATCTGACTTATCTTCAAAAAACTTGCACAACTAGCTACCCAACTCATCCCATGTGGCTATAGAGTTGATAGGTAGGCCTCTGAACCATTGTAAGGCTTTTTCCTTGAAGGACACCACTAGCAATCTGAGTGCAATATTTTCTTCAGTCACATGGTGAACAACACATAGGTTGGCAACATCTTTTATATGCTCTGTTGGGGTGGTATGATCCTCCCCATAAAAATATGGCAGACCTCTTAAGGCAATGACATGAATGTCATCATGCTGAGTCAAATTCAGTGGGCTGCCTTGGTTAAAAGCAACAAATGGCTGATTTCTTACCACTGGAATCATTGTTGCTGGGATGCTCTTAGTAATAACAATAGGAATAGCAGTATGGCCTCTCATAGAAGGACTCGACTTGGATCTTCTAGAATAGACCACTATTCTTTGAACCTTTCAGACTTCTCTCCCCCTTCTCCTAGGTGGGGACAACTGTAAATACTCAAAAATAGGCGAGCTATTCCTCATCTGCACTCTTCTCATGAGCAGTAATGCACTGGAATTGCTAAATCTGAGCTACACAATTTCTGCTACAGTTTGTCTCTTAAAGACTGCAATTTCTGCTACACATACCAAACAACAGTAAGATAATTTTGATTTGAGACTGAAACACAGCTCTCAGTCCCACCAGACGTGCCAAAAACTATTGTCAAATAAGTTTGCACCCTTGCTAAGCTATCAACTATAGCAACCTATTGACACATGGGAACACTTCGAGGTTGTGGGTGACTTGGAAATGAAGTGGACCTCCAAATTATGGGCTGGTTCCCCTTAAGATACTTTGAGAAAAACTGAAGAATGATAAGGGAAAGAGTAAGAAGGATGTACTTGAATCCAAAACCTATCACTAACAGGTGATACACCAAAGAACAAAATATGGAAATACTGTAGAAAACTCATAGAAAATCTCAACAGAGCTAAAAAATCTCACAATACAGAGATTTATGTTTATAAAAATCAGTCTATGTAAGGTTCTGACTATTCTAATGCTTAACACAAGGAAAACAAGATGTTTTCACAGATATAAATGCAAAAGAAAGAGATCACTAACATAAACCAACTTTGTGGCATAATATCCTTTGCATCCAGTACTAAAAGAGTCTGATAAAATAAAGGATCACATAGAATTTTATCATGCAACTCACTACAAATACTAAACAACAATGAAAATCTATGAAGGAAATAATTTTCTATTGAGAAAATAAGGAGTGTCTATGTTACAGATCTGTAGTATTCATGAAAAATGAGTTACAAAGTCTTAATAATGCTCTTTCAGCAGTCTCCTAACCAAGAACTGCTTTACAAAAAGGAAAAAATGCCATATATACAACCAAATAGTGTCGGCCCTTGCCTTAGGGTTTTTTCAAAAATATCAGTCGACCGAAAGATCTGCCCCTAGATCTTTTGCATGAAATTAATGCTGCATTCAAGTGCGGCCCTGTTGTCCATGTCGATGAAGAATAGCTCCTAGGAGAAGCCTTCAGATCTTTTGCAACTATCGCATTCATTTTTGGTCCTCGTGTCCACCTTTGAATCCCCTCGGCTGAGCTGCCTTGAATGCTTCTGACTTCAGAGAAGATTCGTGTCAATTCATATTCTATTGATCTTCTTGGCACGGGTCAAGCCACCAACGATTCACTCATAGCTCTCTCTGATTGGTTGGGCACATTCCACATGGGTTCCCCTACGGTCAAAAGCTTTCTTAGTCAGAATCGCATCTCGACGAGACACTGGAAGTGTCTCACCGATGCAATTATGCCCCTCTGCAACTATCGGCATAACATGGAACTGTCAATGAGAGTTCTTATCAAGCTTCAAAAGTCATACCGATATCTTTGAAACCATTGGCAAGACACAACTCTTTCGTTGAGACATCATGTCGAAATCCCCATTCTTTGGCAAACTCCCTCATTTCGGGGAGACTCCGATCGGTTGCTGGGACATCACAATGATGACACCTTTTTCCCCGAGCTCCAAACCCTTTTGGCAAGACTTTTCGCTATCGACGAGGCCTTTCATTGAGCTCCAGATGCTATATCGAAGGCACCCTTTTGTCGGCAAGACACCCAAGTGTCAGTGGGATATCTTACCGAAGGTAAAACGCTACCCCAAGACCCCGTCATCATTGGCAGGAGTTGATGCTTTCATCAAGATATCGTGGCGAATCTACTTCTTTTGCCAAGACCATGAGTCGGCCAGACTTTCAGACGGAGGCAAGATGTCACGGTGAACCCTTCTCATTGTTAGCAAGGCAACATACTCTCGGCAAGACCACATGCTGAAGGAAAAACTACTTCGGCGAGTTTTCCTCATCTTCTATCAGCGAGAGTTTATTGGTGTCACCCCAAACGCACTCTACTCCACCGAGCTCTACATTCCTTTTGGTGAGACACTAGCAAGTCGGCGAGAGATCACACTGAAGGCAACTCTCTTAGTGAGCTCACTTTATTTTGGGGAGACATCCCTGTGTCGGCGAGACATTACGACGAGCTCCCTGATTCTCCCCAAGTTTGGACCCTTCGGCAGAGTCAGAGTCGGGATGAGAACTGAATAGGGACCAGAATGAGAAAGGGGGCGGAAGTAAAAATAGATGAATCCTGGCAGAATTGGTATCGGGACCAAATCTATCCCTGAAACTTTCCTCAAGTTTCAGGTTTGGATTCCGACCTAGTTCCAGCCCCGACAAAACTGAAAAAGAAGACGAAGGAAAGAACGAGGAGGAAAGACAAATGGGAAAAAGCATGCCCCAAAAAAATACAAGGAAGAAAGGAAAAGGGTCGGCGGAACCGGGACCGGAGCCGGAACGGGGGCAAAAACAAAGAGTTAGCAGAACCGGAACTGGAACTAAATCTGGACATGAAACTTTCCTGAAGTTTCAAGTTCGGATTCCATTCTGATCCCGCCCCTTGCAACATATGAGGCATGAAGGAAAAAAAAGAAAAACATAAGGGGGAACCAAGGAGGAGGAGACATCCCCCGATCACAGGCCATGAAGAAGAGGAAAGAAGAACGAGCGCAACTGGGATCGGGACCAAAATGGAAATAGGAATCGGGACTTTGGAAAAGTTCCAAGTTCGGATTCTGACCTGGGCTCGGGCCCGTCAAAAAGAAAGAAAATGCATAAAGCAAAAGAAAGCAAGGCGGGATCGGAACTAAAACTGATCCTGGGTAAAACACAACGGTGGCGGGAACAAACCTGAAGCTGAAACTTTCATCAAGTTTCAAGTTCAGATTCCGTTCCAAACCTGCCTCCGACAAAAAGTAAGGAAGAGAGGAAAAAAGGGACAAGAAAGGAAGAAAAAGAAGGAAAACACCCACCCCACAGTCAAGCACAAGGTCAAAGAAGAAAATGAGATGCACACAAGCGCGAAATCGGAACCGGAACCAGAACGAAAAATGGAAACTGGAACTTTGAAAAGTTCCAATGTTTGGTTTCGGTCCGGTTCCACCCCCGACAGAACAAAGGAAAAAGGCATGAAGAAAAAAAATAGAAAAGAGGGAAGGACAAGGCAAAACATAAAAAATGAAAACCCACCCGAAATTGAAGACCTGCACGCTGGGCTCAACCCTCTTGGGAGCCACATTTAATCAACATGTTGAATTAAAAACATCATTTTCCCCTGCATCTACACAAGAAGCAAACAAGTTAGAAAATATGTGATCCTGATGCAAGTGCTCCTCCATTTGGTCTTTGAGAACCTTTGAAAGCATGGGTTACCCTACTCGACTGAGCCCATAGGTGAAAAATGGGTAACAAGTCCCATGATGACACTTAAGGGGTGTAAGACAACCAGAAGTCAAAAAAGGTGAAAAATGATCACTTACTATTTTTAGTAAGTCGGCCTAAATGGGCTTGTGTGGATCTAAAAATTTACCCCAAGGAGCGGAACTAAAAAATATTTCTGGTCGAAGAAGAATTATCTCAATACCCTATACGGTTTGGGAGATGTTAAAGTTTCCATCTTGAGAAATTTCTCCAATGCAGCTTCAATTCAAATTTGAAAACCTTAGAAGCACCAAAACAACTCAAAAATTGGACAAAACGATCTTTGATGGTTTCAATGTTGTACATCTCTTTGAGAGCTTTCCAACAATATATTATAATAGCAAATTAGACACCCAAATCAAAAGTTATAACCCCGAGAAGTTGCCCCACTAAAAAATGAATTTAATTAAAATATCTTCCTAGGAAAGAAATCAAATAGCTAGACTTTTTGTGCCTAAAAAAGAGGGAAATTTACACTTCCTAGAACATTCTAGGGCGGTTATTCTAGGTAAAATAAAAGGGTTAAGTGGGGGTTATAGAAGGTGGCTCCATTAGTGCACATGGTGGCTTTGAACAATATATTTTATTTTTAGAGTCGATTTGGATGTAATGAATCAAACCCATGAGGTTGTAGCCCTATAATTTCTGAATTTGTAATTTCATTTATCAGAAAATAATTGAAAGTGGGTTGTTTTCTCATAGATGAAATTTGTATTTTTATAAAAATGTTTAAACATATGCTTTACTTAATTTATATTAATAATTTATTTAAATAGCTTAAATTTGATTTTGTGTTATATAAAAATTATGATAAAAATTTAGTGAAACTTGTTTATAATATTAATTTTTTTCTTTCAATTTAATAATCTAAACTTTTATGTGAATTAAATAGTGTGTAGGTTTGAGTCTAACATGTGAATTTTTTGGGTGCATTCTAGGGCCACTAATAAGTGCTTTTGTTTATGCATAAAGTATGCATGTAAAACCTTTTCTTAATGGTCATAAAAGAGTCCTAGATTTCATTAACTCAATGTATTAGATTACATGATTTAAAATCACACATATGTGTATATGCACAAATATATGTATGTACACACATATGTATACATATATATATGTAAATATATATATGTGTGTGTATACACATATATATGTGTACTTACATACACATCTATAAGTATATACACACATATAAACTTGTATACACATATGTGTATATACATACACATATATATGATTACCTAAACACTTCTCTTTATATTTGCATTAGATATGATGCTTAAAAATATTTATCATGAAAGAAAAGAATAATAGTTCACATGACTTATGGGGTTTATTTAGCTCTAAGGTTAGTAGTAAAACCTTTATCATTCTAGGTTTTTTCCAATAATATTCGTGTGTACATGAAATTGAAGGTTATTTACTAGAATGAAGATACAATGAAGTTCAATGAACTTAAATTTCATCATCTTTTTGTTTTAGATGAAATACTGGTTGGATTGCATAGAGTTGAAGCATATATGTGAAAATTGGGCTCATTACATGACATGTTTTGCATCTCTATTTTAATTATATAAAGGTCTAGTATGAAATATTCAATTTTACATACTTATCTTCATTTTATATTACATTCACAAGTTGAAATATTGAATTGAAGAAGTTCAAAATAGTTTCGTTTTTAAATTATTACTATGGGTTGTTGGATATACTTAATCTAATGTATTTTTCAATGCATAAATAATGCAACAATTTTTTAAATAGAAGTGTATGTTAATAGAAATAAAAATATTTGAATAATTTACTATAATGGTATAAGAGTGTGTTTTCAATTTACATAAACAATACTTTAAATGTTAAATAATAGAAAATTTGTTGATAGAAATAAAATTATTTGAATAATTTATTTTAACTCCATAAGAGTGTATTGGTCATCCATTTTTTGGAAGCATATGTCATAATATAAAATGAATTACATGGTTATGAGAATATGTTACATGCATTAAACCATAAGGATAAGCTTTGCATATGTTGATATTCTAATTTTAAATATTTTTCAATGACATGTAAAGACTGAGAATATTTTCATTTGATTGGGTCTTATTATTATTAGATACATGTGTATTCATTATTTTACCTTCATTGTAAGTCATTAATACTTTTGTTGTATTATTTATCATATAATTCTCATAAAGTATCACAAATCCAACATAGATTTTTTTTAAAGATTTCAAGTTTAACTCTAATATATACATAGTTTGCTCTTATAATTTTTAAGAATAATTTTTAAAAAAAAAATATATATATTATTAAATTTCATATTTACCATGGTATCATCCATACATATATTTTGTAAAAAATTATGAAAGGAATCTATTTTAATCCTAATAACTTCTATGTGAGAATTATAGTTTTTTTCTAAATTTAATTCGTCAAATCAAATTATATGCATGCAATTTATATTAATTATTAATTCAAATTTAAATTTATACTAAAGGAAATATTTAATAATAAAAATTTAGTGTTACCATTGTTTTATGCAAACAATTATACAAAACAATCTTTACCTTATAATTTTGAAAAAAATTAGAAGATTCCCTATCATATAATATAATAAAAATTTAAAATATATCATCTCACAAATTCATCTAATTTAAAATTATTATATTTGTTTTTTCATTAAACCCTTTTCTTATTAACTCATACTAAAAGATTAACTAATAAATATCAAATAAATATCACTTCAATCCTATAAGATTCATAAATTTCTTAATAATTATATAATATAGTACATTCCAAATGATACAATATATGAATCTTCCAACAAACTCACTCTAAGAGATCTCGCATTCATTATATGACTCAATATTATTTAAATTTTAGGTATGAAATATAAAAGATTAAGTAATATTATATTTTAAGTTAGAATAGTTCCAATAGAAAAATTTGTAATATTTTTTAGATTTATGTTTGGATCATATTCTTGATTAAGATGAAAAATGTATGATATCTTTTACTTATATTTTTAAATATTATACAAAATATTAATTTAAAAATTGTTGCATATATTTTTTATTAAAATAATTCTAATTTCCTTTAATTAAATATTAAAATATTATTTTAAATATTTATTTTATTCATAAATATATATTATATTTCATTTTAGTTTATATAATTCAATCTTGTGGAAAACCGTCAATTACATTTCACAAAAAAAAAAAAAAACACTAAAGAAGGTCATCAATTTAAACCTTTATTTTTTCTTGTCCAGAAAATTTGTATTACTTCCTCTATTATCATGTTCTAAAGTTTACGCCCAAATAAGGTTAGTACTCATGGGCGGTAACAATCTTGATTGTTGAGCGTGCCACGTGCCACGTCCCAAGGGCATCGATGATTCCGGAGATTCAATTTTAATTGACTACGTTTTTGGCACATTATGTTCTAAAATAAAAATAAAAATATTATTTCGCTTATAAGTTTTAAAAAATATAAATTTAGTGGTGTTTTTTTGTCAAAAAAAAATTTAATTTATGAATTTTTATATAAATGAAATATCTTGAAAAATTAGAAAACAATGATAATTATTAGTCATATATAATATTTTTGAATTTACTATTATAATTAACAATTAACAAAAGTTTTTAAGTTCATATTAAAAACAAATCTTGTTAAAAATATTCTAAAAGTTAAAAACAATTATATTCTATTTTGAAAAGATTCTAAATTAATATATATTTTTATAATAAATATTATAAATCATATATATTAGTATAAAACAATGATAACTATTAATAAAAATGTGAAAAGTTTCTTAATTAATATTAGGAAATATTAAACAAGTTATATTCTAATTCTAAATTAATTTGTCTTTTTATAATAAACATTAAAATGATATATATTATAAATTAAAATACTATTATATTTTTCTTATAATGATTTCTTATGATTTAATAGAAATATAGCATGTCAAACTATACGGTCTAATAAATTTTAAAGTTGTAATATACAGACTAAAATTGGAAAAATGGTCAAATAGACCATCAAATTCCAGCCTTGCAAGCATGATGCCTCCCATACCATCATAACTGTTCCTCGTTTCTCAGCAACATAGCTTACCGTGAGACAGCACCAGTTGACTGTTGCTTAACTACTCTCAATTTTAGTTAACTATTGTTGTCCTCTTTTACTGCAGATCTGCAAATTTGTTATTGTAGGTTTGATTTTTGTTTTTGACTGCCTTGCTAATTTCAGTGATATGACCTTTACCGATCTGGTTTTGCAGTGTCTATCCAGCCAAATTGAACATTTCCATTCTGTGATTTCTTTTTGTCTTAGAACGGATCAAGTTTTATCTATAGAAGGATATTTAAATAAAGTATATTTTTCATTAAATTTTTATATATGAATTTCCAGAGTAGAATTAGTATTAATATTTTTTTAATATATAAAAATATTAATAAATATATAAAAGATTTAAAAGTACGAAGTTTATAAATAATACTTTCAAATACCTAATATTTCTAGAATGTACCGGTTGTGTTACCATTGATTCTAGTTTTATAACTAGTTTAAAAATTACTATGCCACAGCACAATGTATAGCTGGAAATTTTGATTTTTAAAGCTAGAAGATCTGATTTTGGACGATTTTCTAAAGATATTTCTTGACAGGTACGAAGAGTTTTCCAGCTATCTAAAAATTGTTTTACGTGGACCTTGCAATTATTCTCGACGTGAGACAATTTACCGGCTGAGACCTCACCCAAATTTAGCCTCTTGCCTAACAACTTTAGCGAAACATTTTCGAAATTACATCTCCAAAACCTGGTTAACTCCCTACGATTCAAAAAAGCTATAGTAGGAACCTTGGTCCCTGTTGATTTTTGTAGCTCAAAAAGTGGGATATGGATTTGCTTTAAAGCAACTCAAGATTAGATTTGCTTTAAATCAATTCGAGTTGGATTTTTAGCAACAACAGGATTTTTTATTCTTTAATAGAGTGTTTCCGAGTTTGTGAGGATAAGATAAATCCAAGAGTGATTTTATGTGTAAATAAAGCCAAAGAAAGCAAGGAAAGATTCTTTCCTTGCAAGCCAAGTAAAGCAGCTAGGCTCTATAAAAGTAAGATTGCTGTAGCAAACTCATATTGTATTTTTGAAAGAAAAGTTTGCTATTAGGCTGAATAGAAGATCCAACATTTGCAGGTTTTTCCCCGCATTGGGGTTTCCTGGGTATATCTATGTTATTATCTTTTTGTGATTGGCTTATTGTTATTTTTGCTTCCGCTGTTATTAGTTGTTAATTAGCCCAGTTGTATTAATTGTTATAAATCAGATTTCCTTCTGTGAATTTATTGTGCAATTAATCTGTTGCTGGGTTATAGAAATTAACATGGTATCAGAGCTCTAAACTCTGAATACGAAGCCAAGATTTGTAACGCAGATTTCAAGAAAAAAAATCATCATATTTTCATCTCTAGTTCTTTTGTAGCTATGGCAACCAGTGTTCGATACGAGGACAGGCTCGAGGGTGCGTCTAACTTCTTGCAGTGGAAGGTTTGGATTACATCTGTTCTCAAGGAGAACAGGCTATGGATCTATGCTAGCACAGAAGTGACTCCACCAACAAATGATCCTGTTGCCTTAGATTCGCATGAAGTCAAAGAGGCCAAGGCTCAGAGAATTATCTCGGATGGAGTAAGAGATCATTTAATTCCTCATTTATCGGGGAAAGACACCGCCAATGAGATGTGGGATACGCTCACAAAACTTTATCAGAGCGACTATTAGAGTCGTAAGATGATGCTCAAGGACAAATTGCATAATACCAAGATGTCCAAAGGCGAGAGTGTGACCTCTTACTTGTCCAAGCTGACACAGGTCAGGGATGAGCTTGCTGCTGTTGGAGAGATGATTAAAGAAGATGAGTTGGTGTGTATAGCCTTGAATGGTTTTTCAAAGCACTGGAAGTGTTTGTCAAGTGTGTTGTTGGCAGAGATCGGTTACCTGATTGGGCAATACTTTGAGATGATTTTGTTCAGGAGGAGATCCGTGAAGGTGCTCATCGAGGAGATCAGACAAAGAAGGGTCAAGATGAAGAAAATCTTGCTCTTGCAAGCAAGGGTAAGAAGAAGTCTAATAAAGAGCAATCGAAAGGTTCTTCTTCCAAGAGTGGGAAGAAGAAAGATCTGAGCAAGATTAAATGTTTTTGCTGCCATCAGATGGGTCACTATGCTAGTCAATGTCTGAATAAGAAAAATAAGGACAAGCAGAAGAAGCAATTTTCCGCTATAGCAGAGGTGGACGAGTTTGCATCACGATTTGAGAATGAGTTTTCACTCATTGCCTGTCTCTCAAGTTCAATTGCCAATAGGGTATGGTATATTGACAGTGGGGCTTCTCGCCACATGACGGGAGTCAAAGAATGTTTCACCAAGTTGGAGGAGAAGAAGCTGGATTTCTATATTGAGCTCGGAGATAATGCCAAGTACCATGCAACTGGTATTGGCACCGTCAAGTTTCAGAGGGAGTCTGGAAAAACTTTGTTGGTGGAGGATGTGTTGTATGTCCCTGACATGACAAATAATTTAATCTCAGTTTCTGCCTTGGAAGACAAGGGTTACATCGTGACCTTTGAGAGGGGAAAAGTCTATATTCGTCCCAAAGATTCCAAGATTGCAAAAGTGATTGGTGTCAGGCATGGCAGCTTGTTTCGGTTACAGTTTGAGCCAGCACATGCGTTGGTTAGTAGCTGTAAAGGGATAGGAGAATTGTGGCACAGGAGGATGGCTCACCTTCACTATGGAGCACTTAATATTCTTAAGAAAATAGTGATAGGGCTGCCTGAGATGAGAAAAAAGCATGAGGTGTGCAAGGGTTGTGCTCTTGGGAAATATGCCAAGACCAGTTTTCCAAGCAGAGACACTAGATCCGAAGGGATTTTGGATCTCGTACACTCAGATGTGTGTGGACCTATGTCAACAACATCCTTGAATGGATATGAGTATTATGTTACCTTCATTGATGATTTCTCCAGGAAGACGTGGATATATTTCATGAAGAATAAAGATGAGGTCTTCAGTAGGTTCAAAGAGTTTAAGGCTCTCGTGGAGAACCAAACTAGGAAGAAGATCAAGATACTGAGGTCTGATAATGGAGGCGAGTATACCTCGAATGCCTTCAAATATTTTTGTGCTCAGGAAGGTATCAAGAAAGAGTTGACAGTTCCGTACAACCCTCAGCAAAATGGGGTTGCTGAACGAAAGAATAGAGCTATCGTTGGAGCAGCCAAGGCCATGCTTCATGATCAAGATCTGCCTTGGTTCTTATGGGCAGAAGCTTGCAACACAGCTGTGTATTTGCAGAATAGGAGCCCTCACAAAGTGTTGGGAAAATTGACTCCAGAAGAGGCGTTCACTGGTAAGAAACCAAATTTGGGGCACATTCGCATCTTTGGATGCCTTGTGTATTGTCACATTCCTATTGAGAAGAGAACCAAGTTGGAACCTACTGCAGAGAAGGGTATCCTTGTTGGGTACAGTGAAACTTCTAAGGCTTATTGGGTTTATATTCCTGCTCTCAGGAAAATAGTGGTTCGCAGAGATGTGAAGTTTGAGGAAGAGAGGGCTCTTCAGAAGTCAAGTAACTTGATGAATGAGGAGGAACAAACATCCATAGTGGAGGTAGCACAAATTCCTCAAACTTCAGTCACACAAGCTGGAGAGCAGAACAAGCAAGATGATCAGGTAGAGGAACAAATAATTCCTCAACCTCATATTCCTATTAGTGAGAAGAGAAGAAATAGGGCAGCTGAGCAAACATTAAGAGAGGCTCAAGAATATGTAGGTGATCCTCAAGATTTAGTTAGACAAAGAAGGGCTCCCAGATGTTATTTAGATTATGTGGCACTTATGAGTGAATTAATTGAAGTAGAGCCTTCCAGCTTTCAGGAGGCATCCAAACACCAAGTATGGAGAGATGCCATGGTGGAAGAGTATTCTTCCATCATGAAAAATAGTGTGTGGGAGGTAGTACCAAGAGCAGAAGATAAGTCTGTGGTGGGATCGAGATGGCTGTATAAGATTAAGCATGTTGCAGATGGTAGTGTGGAGAAGTTCAAAGCCCAGTTTGTGGCTAAAGGGTTTTCTTAGAAGGAGGGAGTCGACTATGATGAGACTTTTGCTCCAGTAGCCAGGGACTCATCCATAAGAGCTATCATTTCTATAGTAGCACAGATGGGTTGGAGGATTCATCAGATGGATGTAAAGACGACCTTCCTCAACGAGGTGATTGAGGAAGAGATTTACATAGAGCAACTAGAAGGGTTTGAAGCACATGAGAGGGATTCTCATGTATGTAGGTTAAAAAGAGCACTGTATGGACTCAAGCAGGTTCCCAGGGCATGGTATTCACGTATTGATAGTTACTTGCAGAGTGTGGGCTTCATCAAGAGTGAGGCAGATTCAAACCTGTACTATGTTCAGGTGAAGGGTGAGCTTCTCATATTGTTGTTATATGTTGATGACCTATTTCTCACAGGGTCAGAGGAGCTCATAGAACATTGCAAGTGGGATCTTGCAGGAGAGTTTGAGATGAAGGACTTGGGGTTGATGATTACTTTCTGGGATTGGAGTTGTGGCAGAAAGAGGGAGAGATCTTCCTTGGACAAGGAAAATACTTAATTGATATCTTGAAGCGATTCAGGATGGAAAACTGTAAGCCTATGTCAACGCCACTTGTGACCAATTGGAAGAAGATTGATGCTTCCAGATCAAAGGCAGTGGATCCGACTTTATACAGACAGTTGATAGGCTCTCTTATGTATCTGGTCAACACCAGACCAGACATTTATTTTATAGTGAACTCACTCAGTCAGTTTATGGTGGAACCTAAACGTGTGCATTAGATAGCTGCGAAGCATGTTTTGAGATATCTCCGAGGCACAATTGATTATGGGCTGAAGTATGTTCAGTAGGATGGAGTGAAGCTCAAGGGGTTTACTAATGCAGATTGGGCAGGCAGTACAGCTGATCGAAAGAGCACTTCAGGGTGCAGTTTCAGTTTGGGATCAGGAGCAGTCTCTTAGTACAGTAGGAAACAGAAGTCAGTTGCACTAAGTTCTGCAGAGGCTGAGTATATGGCAGCCAATATGGCTACATGTGAGGCTATCTGGCTTCAGAAACTTCTAGCTGGGTTCCTTAATCAGGAGCTGGATCCTACAGTCATTTACTGTGATAATCAGAGTTGCATCAAACTCTCTGAGAATCTAGTGTTTCATGACAAGTCAAAGCACATTGAGATCAAGTACCACTTCATCAGAGATTGTGTGGAGAAGGGGATAGTGAAGCTCAATTACATTCCTACGGACGAACATATAGCAGATATCCTGACGAAGGCCTTAATGAAGAGCAAGTTTGAATTCTTCAGGGACAAGTTGGGTGTGGTGCAGAACACTTTCCTCGCTAAGAGGGAGTGTTGATTTTGTAGATCAAAAAGTGGGATATGGATTTGCTTTAAAGCAACTCAAGATTAGATTTGCTTTAAATCAATTCGAGTTGGATTTTTAGCAACAGCAGGATTTTTTATTCTTTAATAGAGTGTTTCCGAGTTTGTGAGGATAAGATAAATCCAAGAGTGATTTTATGTGTAAATAAAGCCAAAGAAAGCAAGGAAAGATTCTTTCCTTGCAAGCTAAGTAAAGCAGCTAGGCTCTATAAAAGTAAGATTGCTGTAGCAAACTCATATTGTATTTTTGAAAGAAAAGTTTGTTGTTAGGCTGAATAGAAGATCCAACATTTGCAGGTTTTTCCCCGCATTGGGGTTTCTTGGGTATATCTGTGTTATTATCTTTTTGTGATTGGCTTATTGTTATTTTTGCTTCCGCTGTTATTAGTTGTTAATTAGCCCAGTTGTATTAATTGTTTTAAATCAGATTTCCTTCTGTGAATTTATTGTGCAATTAATCTGTTGCTGGGTTATAGAAATTAACAGTCCCTTGCACTAGTAGAATTCAAAATCTATTAAATTGAGCAGAGGGGAATTTATTGGACCAGCAATTTCATTACTATGTAGGTAAGTGTAGACGTAACTTTATCGTCCTCCAATGTTTATAACCTCCAATACCAAAGCGTAATTTTCTCACAGTGCAGTTTTCTGAGTTTGGGCATACGAACTGTATACATCTGCATCGTATTAGGCCTAACTCCTATTCTCTCAAAATGCAGATTTGTCACTTCTCTCATACTGATAGAGCACGTGTCTGTCACATGAACTATTGCATTCAATGTTTGGGTATGAGTAATGGGACTAGTACATGAAAATTACCCAGAGTTGAATTTAGTTCATTAATATTTCAGATATTTTAATTTTAATAACTAAATTTAATATTTAAAATAATATTAAATATTTATTTCTTATATATTTTAATTTTAGTTTGGTAAAGAGTCATGATCAGTAAATTATATATAGTTGGTAAAGTTTTTAAAAAACATTTCAAATTATTGAGAAAAACTGATAGAAATGAATTGAGATGTCAATTCTTAATTTGGTTTTGAACATTGTGAAAATTAAGAGAATACATACCATGTCTATTGGCCATCACATCATTTAATCATACACAATATTCCTTTTTAAAATTGTACATGTATTTGCTTGTGGACCTAGATCTAGAATCATGAAGGCAACCTAACATAGATCAAAAAGGAATACTAACTTTGATTCACTTGTATGACTATCTAAAGCATTTCTAAATACCAAGGTAGATAGATTTTATTATCTTCATCAATCTTGACACACATTCTTTGATTACAATGTTAAGCAATCTCTCTCTTTATTTGTTACTATTCGTGGCATGATTGTACATGTTTGATATTACTTGATCCAATTTATTTTACTTCAACAAAACTTCAATTTAATCTTATTGGTTTGTGTTTAATTGCTTGATCACTTAATTAACATAGATCACCCCTACAAGGATTTTTTTTTTTCCATTTTGGTGAACCTAACAAACTTACCTCCTTATTAGAATAATTTATCATTTGATATTTTCTTATTAATCTATTCTTATTTCTAGGGTTAGTTGATTGGCCTAGTTATTTTCCATCCTCCCACCCTAGATCTACCAACATTAAGGCAACCTTTAGAATTTGTTCCCTGGATGATCTTCATGCATAGATTTTATATTTTGATAGAGTTTTATCTTCCATTGCATGACATCCTTCTATATTTGATATACTTCATAAGAATATTTAAAGGATAGGGATGCGTTTTCTACGGAGAATTAGTTATATTGTGTTAGATATTTTCTTTCTTTCATAAAGTTGATTAGTGTTCTCCCATGCTTATTAGATACACTTATAATGTATATACCATGAACCTAATGATGACTATGTAAATAATGATATTGATCAATCAACATTTTTATAGCAATGAAATATCAAGTGAGTTGCTTTTGCATGACAATAGCATACACAATATTGATAAATCTCTTGTATATTTTGATTGTATTGAGTCTATAGATGTATATTCCTTAGATGCATTAACTCCCTTTATATATGATGATGAGATTTATGGTGATTATTCTACTACTTCTTGTATGTTGCATGGTTTTTTGTGCCAAGGCAATGGTAATTCATTTCTTCTAATTGATGATATTATGAATTGTAATGAGAAAATACTACATGATGAACATGAGGGTTCTATGGATGTTTCTTTTGTATGTGAAATATTTATTTCTTAATAACGATATATACATATTTGATTATATTCTATTGATTGCAAATTTTAGATTACACTTATGAGGTAACGCTTTAAAATGGATGAATTCATCCTTCTTGCTCTAACTTCATTTTCTTATTTGGATCATGCTTTTATTAACTATTTCTCTAGACCGATTTCACTTAGAAATAACAAGTTCTTAGCAATGATTCGTAGTAAATTATCTTTCAATCCTTATTTTAAATGTAGTTCTCATCATATGTGAGACCTATATTTCTAGTACTAGAGATTTATGTGACTTATGTGATTTTGTGTGATCTACAGGATAACTTTTTTATTATGGATGGGCTGATGCAAGAAGTTGGGTACACAAAAAGCTCAAAAAGTGGAAGTGTTTTTTGCTGTTTTTCAGAATTTGTCACACTTGGACTGAAAATTTGAGGCACTTACACAATGAATCTTAAAAAAAGTCAGTAATATGAAATTTATCATTTTGAATCTAGTTTCCAAATATGTAAATTATTCAAATACCCAGATTATAGAAATTAAATTTTTATAGGGATCTATAAAAACCACTTTTAAAAGTCATTTTTTACCATAGCAAGCATGTGTACGGACAACACTTTTTGACCCAAATAAAAGTATTTTTGTAATTCCTTTTGGGAAAAGAGAGCTAACAAAATGAAGTTTGATGTGGAATTTATTTTGTAATTTTTGGTTGAATATTTTTTTTTATTAAATTTTTATTGGCCTTAATTGTTGTTTTTAAAAATCAACGTGTAGGGACAACATAATTGGACCTAAACTAAACATTTTTTGACTCTTTTTTTTCACTGCGTAGAGAATTATCTAAAGTTTGATGCCATATAATTTTTTTTACAAGAAACTTAACCAAACAAAAGTTATTAAAAAACAAAAAAAACCTCTGATATTTCAAGTTTAAGGACTAGTTTGCTTAGAAATTAATTAAAAAATAGAAAAAATAATCCAATCTTAATACAAATTATATATTTGGAAAGTAGACATCGTTTTCTCTAATGGGTTTTAATTTTATAGATTGATTTAGAAAAGAAGTCCATCAACCATGTTGTCAAAGTTGGACATTCTTCTTCAATCTGCCTTAGTTTTTTAGTTGTAGGTCAAAGGCTAAGGCTCGGATTTCCAAGCCTTTCCCAAGCCTAAAACTAAGGCTATATGTGGTGTGGGAATTCAAATTTTAAATAACGCATATGTGTTACAAAAATGCGTACGCGTTTCATAACGCATACATGTTTCATAACGCATACACGTTATCCATTTACCCATTGGGTAAAGGTAACACTTACGTGTTTCATAATGCGTATGTATTTCTAATACAATTGTTTTCCCCTAATTTAAAAAATACTAGTAAAACACGATTTTCCTGCGACATTCCTTTTCTGCAGTACAGTTTGAAAGTGTCATTTTCTGCATTTTTTATTGCAAATTTGTCTTGTGCAGGGCATATTCTATTCAAATTGTTGGAAGAGACAAAGTGCAGGTTGAATTTTTTGAAGTGGAATTGATCAACTACAAATACTTTTTACAAGAAGATTTGGAAAAAGAGAATTTTTGGATGTACTCATGATGTTTTTGTACTTTAGAGTTTATAGAAAAAATGATCTTCATAGTACATAGTTTAATCTGAATATTTGAAGGAGGTGGAAATTTGAAAATAGGTTTCTTGAATTATTTTTTTTGTCATCAAAGAGGGTTTGGTAACCATGGGTGATAAGCAAAGACAAAAAAAAGATGTAGAAAGTTAATGACACCCAAAGAAATTCAAGCAAATAAAGATAAGGAGGCAAAAAGACAAAGGGAAAGGAGAGAAAGGATTCATCAAATGAAAGATTTGGAAGCATCTAGTTCCAAGAATGTTGAAGAGGAAGCCATGAATGATGAAATGAATGTAGATGATGCAAATGTGGAGATGGTGAATATGGAAGAAAATGCAATTATGGAGACAAACCCAACTATGCCTTCAACTTCAACTTTGAATGATATGCAAACAACTTCAGGTATGTCTTCAAATCCACCTCCCAATGATATGGAAAATGTACCTATTCAAACAATCTATCCAAGTATGTGTTCAAACCCAAGTTTTGATAATATTGATATTGCTTTTTTAGATGAAGTTGGATACACCATTGATGATATCAATAATATTAGGGTTGAAATAATGAAGAAAAAAAAATATGATGAAATTATATCTTATGAGAATGCAAATGAGAATGAAATCCCTAATATTGATGAAAATGAGAATGAAATCCCTCATATTGATGAAAATGAGAATGAAACTCCTTCTATGGATGAAGGTGAAAATGTTTTTTATTACAATTGAAATAGATGTGCTAGATAACCTTCGTGGTAAAGTTCCTTGGAGACAAATTAGAAATTATGGAAATAAAATATATAAAATGTTTTTTTATAGAAATAAATTAGGATTCCAATTTCAACTTATGGTGCAATTGATGAAAATGTTGAAAATGAGAAAAGTGATGAAAAAATTAGGTGTTTTTGTAAAACCAAAAAAGAAAGATGATTCAGCAGAACAAGTCATATCTAGTGTTGCTAATGATATTGATGCTATTGGTAAGAAAAGTCGATCAAAAGATAAGAATGTGGTTCGTCGTACAATAACAACTGCTTTAGTTGATAAAATATCTTCAAATAAAAGAATGTTAAGTAAGATTAGTAAATGTGTAAAAGTAAATCCTAGAACATTGATAAGAGCTGCCAAAAGAAGAAAAAGTGTTGAAAAGGATCCTATTAATCAATGTTGGAGTTTTAGTGGTAGACTCCCAAGATCAAACATGAAATTAACTAATGAAATTAAATCTTTAATCGATAAATTTTGGCATGACAATACAAGAGTATCACCTAACATTAGAGATGTCTTAAAATTAAGGGTGGATTCCAAAATTCGTGAACCTCATCCAAAGCATCTCTTAGATATGACTCAAACTGAATTATCTAAAAAAAATTAGATGCTTCAATCTTACCAGTGAATATTAACATAAGTTAAAGATCATTTGAAAAGTGTAAACCTTGGTATGTTAGAATTAATAAGCAATGAATCTCTTGTTGTTGTAAGACTCATGTACAATTTCGTTATTATTATGATATATTTTGATATATACGATGCACTTTGCATGCTAACCAAATTATGCAGGACATTTGTGGTATTAATATGCCACCTGAAAGAATCAAAGATTTTATAGCAGGTTTGTTTTGTGATCCCTCTTTAAATGGAAACACATTTTTTTTAAAAGCATGCATTCCTGGAGAATGCGATAGATGTGGTAACTTTTTCATTATTAGGAGAATGTATGCATGGAAGTAGTTTAGATGAATTTGGACAACAATTAGTGGATGTAAACAAAATAAAAAATGTTGAGCATTCTTTAAAAGATGGAAAAACTAGAAAATGTGTTGAGCTAATTGTGGAAAAGTTAGTGTGCATGCTTTTATTAATGAATTTAAAGATAAGTTTGTACCTAAATATGCTCAACACTCTTAGAATTCTCATTGGCTTGATAATCAATTTCGTTTATGTAAGAACACATTCCCAATTGGAACTATATTGTTAGTTGTTGATTTTGTTGAAAATTATACTCTTGCTCTACAAGAAGAAATTCAATCACAGTATTATAATTTAGTGCAAGTAGCTATATTTGTTCACATTGTTTATAGACATGCAAAAGATAGTACAAAAGATAATAGATTTTTTTTGAGAGAGTACCATTTTTATGTAAGTGATAATTGATTACATTCATCTGAGTTTGTACAATATTGTTTTGATATATTTTATAAAAAAATTAAAAAAGAGAGAGGAATTCAAATGGTAGAACATCTCATATGGTCAGATAATTGCACGGGTCAATTAAAAAATGCTAGAATGTTTTATTGGTTATGTATAGTTCATAAGGAAAATAATATCCCACACATATGTATGGAGTTTCTTTGAAGTTGGTCATGGTAAGGGAGAACATGATGGAGTAGGTGCATGTGTGAAAAGAGCTCTTTCTAGAGAGCAACTAAAATTTGAGGATGTTGTGAAATTTAGAGATGCATGTGCAATTGTAGATTGGTGCAATACCAAATTATCTACAAGAACAAGTGAGAGCTCAATAATTCGACGCTTCTTTTGGTTAGTTGAAGAAAATGATATTTTTTCTCGACAAGATTGTGAAACAATTAATGGATCTGCAAAATGGCATTCATTTAAGAGTTCAAATGCAAGCACATGGACAATATGGACAAGGGATTTGGCATGCTTTTGTCAATTTTGTATTGCAGGTGATTGGGAGGCATGTGAAAATACGGAATGGGTCGAACAATGGCAACAAAGAGCCTTAACGCCTACATCGACACATGTTCAACATGGAACAACAATTGAAGATAATCAAGTGTTTGCATCAGATGATTATGATCGTGTTTCAGATCTTGTACAAGAAGGTACATTATTTATTGAGTTAAATTTTGTATGTATGCATGTTTATATGTGAATTAAATATAAGTCAATCTTTATTGAATTTTGTATTTATTTTTGTAGGACATATGTATGCTATTGTTGCACCTGAGGGGAATGAAGAGGAGACGAAGTACTAGTTGGCTAGATGTGTTGAGAGAAAACATAAGTTGGTACATCCTAGAGTGGATGATGACAACTTTGAGTATCCAACTGGTTCAGTGGTTGTTGTTGGCACCTGGCTTCAAAAATATTTGATGAGAAAGAATGGCTTGCCTACATTTGAAGATTATGAAAGACATAAGAAGATTATACATTATTCACATTTGATTTTGGAAACCAATATAAAACTAGTTAGATATCAAGGGAATCTTGCTAATAAATTTTTATGGACACTTTCAATGGATGATCATGAGACAATCATAGATGCATTACAAAAAAGAGAGGATGCAAATGATACAATAGAGTAAATAAATATTGGTAAGTATATCTAGTTGTTTATATATTTAATTGATATATATTTGTCTTTAATCATTTCCTAATTAAAGTTTTATATCATTTTTATTTCAGGTCTCCCAAAATTATTTTCTTTACAAAAAAGAGAGGAGATGCACATATATTACATTGGAATTCAAATCTAGAGACATGTAACTATATATAGTTCTAGATACATTTAATTGATAGTATAAATTCATTCTCTCAACTCCCCTTAATCCACCCTCTTGCATCCCCTTAAGCCATCCTCTTAAAGGACCCTTAAGTCATATCCTCTTACATCCCCTTAATCCATAATATTGCATCCCTTAATTCACTCTCATAATTCCCCTTAAGCCATCCTCTTAGGGCTTGTTAAGCCATATCGTAAGGTTCATGGCATGCATCCCCTTAATCCACTATCTTACATCCCTTTAATCCATTCTATCAACTCCCCTTAATACACCCTCTTACATCCCTTCAAGTCACTCTATCAACTCCCCTTAATCCACCCTCTTGCATCCCCTTAATCCACTCTCTTACATCCCTTTAAGTCATTTTATCAACTCACCTTAATACACCCTCTTGCATCCCCTTAATGAACCCTCTTACATCCCTTCAAGTCATTCTATCAACTCCCATTAATCCACCCTCTTGCATCCCCTTAATCCACTTCTTACATCCCTTTAAGTCATCCTATCAACTCCCCTTATCCACCCTTTGCATCCCCTCTTCCACTCTCTTACATCTCCATTCTTTCAATCCCCCTTATCCACCCCTCTTCACTCCCCTTAATCCTTATATCCCTTTTCATTCTTTCAACTCATCCCATTATCTTACATCTCCATTTTATCAACTCCCCTTAATCCACCCTCCCCCTTCAAGTCCTCTTACATCCACCCTTCATTCATTTATCAACTCCCCTCCCTCTTGCATCCCCTCTATCTCTCTTACATCCTCCCCTTAATCTACCCTTAATCTCCCTCCCTCTCTGCATCCCCCTTCCCTTCATCATTCTATCAATCTTAATCTCCCTACACCCCATCTAATTAATCCTCTTGCATCCATCAGCTATCCTTAATCCACCCTCTTACATCACTTCAAGTCATTCTATCAACTCCCCTCCCTCTTGCATCCCCTTCACTCTCTTACATCCCTTTAAGTCATTTTATCAACTCCCCTTAATCCACCCTCTTACATCCCCTTAAGCCATCCTCTTAAAGGACTCTCATAATTCCCCTTAGGCCATCCTCTTAGGACCTGTTAAGCCATATCCTAGGGTTCATGAGATGCATCATCTTAAACCATCCTCTTAACTCCCCTTAAGGCATTCTCTTAAGACCCCCCTTAAGCTATATATCCTCTTAGTTCCCCTTAATTCATCCTATGGAAAACATCATTTGAATTTGTATGGAATCTACTATATATTGTTCTTTTCTCGCATGAATTTTTTTCTTAAATGACTCATAAAAATTGTAGCTACTTACATTAATTATTTTTGTAGGTTCTCATCAAGTCGGTCTATGATGTGATTGTTGAACCGAAAAAATATTTTATCAAGAGACTGTAAATATCAATTTTTGGTCTTCACCTAAAAGTTGATAAGCTTTTATTGTATTTGCATGCACATATATGTTTCATCATGTTATATAGTTGTAATAAACATCTTGATATACATTATATATGTTTGTTCAATGTCACTTTTTAAATATCTTGATCCAATTTTATAGATTATACATTTCATGTATTGTATTTACCACATTTTATATAATTATTCAATTCTATAGATTATACATTTTATACATACAAGGAGATAGTTTTTTTGTTTATTGATTCAAATATTTGCTATCTAATTGGAAAATAGTTAAAATTACTTGCCCTTAATTTA
This sequence comes from Sequoia sempervirens, assembly GCA_007258455.2. Taxonomy (NCBI): domain Eukaryota; kingdom Viridiplantae; phylum Streptophyta; class Pinopsida; order Cupressales; family Cupressaceae; genus Sequoia; species Sequoia sempervirens. The sequence continues at coordinate 179,947,131 of VDFB02086081.1, forward strand.
TTATGAATATGATCTAAACTATTTAAGGAATATTTTAATTTGTCACCTAACCATGTGATAAATTATATATATGAAATTTGATTCTAGATAAGAATTTATATAGTGCATGTAATACTTGAAAACTAGATAAAATATAAATATAGATATGTATGAGTGAATATAATCATGAAAATGAACATACCACGATCTCATAATTGACTGCATATATAATCATCATATTAAAGTCAACTAATATAAATAAACACAAATATGATAATAACATGTTCAAAATAAAACTAGAGATAGATAGTCCATAAAATTTATATGTCAAGTCCAACACATATATTTAGATAAAATTAGAGATCTATAGTCCATAAAATATAAAACCATCTTACTTTTAGGCTGATCAATCAAATCAAGTCTCCTCTTTGTTCCTTGTTGACTAGATGTACCCGCATCATGCTATAAAAGAGTACAAGAAACTTGAAATTAGATTTAAATTTATTTAGAAATTTTGATATAATTAAACATATTTAAACTTGAAAATATAAACTTTTAGATAAAACTAAATTTAATTAAATATCTAGTAAATATAGTAAAAATGATTTCTAGTATGCATAAATTACCATATGATCATGTGAATCTGTAACTGGCACATTTTATTCAACGGGTAGCATAACTGTCACTTGAGAAGATGCAAATGCTTGATCTACTATATCCCACATATTCATAGCAAACAATATGTGAAAACCGAGAATATATATATATATATATATATATATATATATATATATATATATATATATATATATATATATTTAAAAGGTCTATAAAAATTGTATAGGAGATTTAAAGCAAATTTTACAACCTCAAATGATATAACCTCATGATCATACACTTGAGATTGCCCATGCATAAATGCCAACGATGTCTCAGGTGCGCGACCTGCCATGGGTATCTCATGAAATTCCTACATATAGATGTACAACAATTCGTATAGATCATTCACACATGTGTATGTAAATGAAAAAAATAAATTAGATCTATCAAGATGTGTATTTAATTTAAACTTAACAAACTTTTGAAAGCACACACCTGAGTTGATGATGTCTCAGGAGCACTCACCACTATAACTTGTGGTTGGTTAGTACTAGGTATCGTATGACCTCCCTGCATCTAGATATAATATATCAATTCACACATGTGTACAAATTTAAATTAAATTAGATATATATCCACACAAATTAGTTAATATATATTGGTTCAAGTACCTATCTCAAAGGTGAGCCTAGATCTACACCACTCAACATATACACACGATGATCATATTGAGTTTTAGGCATCACATGATCATGTGTCTACACCAAACACTTATTGAATTAATATTATATTATATATATAATTTGATGTTATTATTTACATGAATTTTTCACATTTCAAACTTGAATTAAATTTAAGCTCAAAAGATGAACATACCTGTGTAGGACGATCCTCAGAATATAGTAAATTCAGGTATGACCTCGTCCTAGATGCATGTGCATCACTTGAAGTGGATGTTTGAGTATCCCTATAGCCCGAGCCTCCATGCTCTCTATTGGCCACTTTAATGGCTGCATGTGTATTATGCTAAGTGAGATGTCCTAAAAGTGAACTCAATGCTCCTAATGTCGATAACATGGTCTATTGCTGAAATGCAGTGGGAACACCAAGAGAAGGAGGAGGAACAATAGGAGTAATTGGAGCACGTCATTGAGGATCGACACGTGCTCCTAGTCTATTTTGGGGCATGCCATGCCCAACTCCCTGAAATGACCTCATATCAAAATAGTTGGGTTTTTTACCCAACTCAAACTCAGCCCATAACTTTCTCAAAAAGTATATGGGAACCTCACTGTTGCCATGTGGTGGATTATCAAACACCATCCACCATCTCTCCCAAAAATGTGGGTGCCTACACCATAAAATTGAAATTCATTTTTTTCGTGGGTCGAATTGGTTGGCTTGTTTGGGGGTTAATAAAATATTGGCACATGGCTTGTTTGGTAATTTTCAGGTCATTGATTTCTTTCTATGACAATCCATCCACATAGAATTGTCTCCTCTCTTCTCTCCATTGATGGAACTTATCTAGGTCCACATCAATAGATCAAACATAATCGACAATAGTTTGCATCGTAGATGCAAACCGTGTGAGATGGGGAGGGACTCTAGGCTCATTTTTTATGAGATCTATATTTCCTTGAATGGAAATGATGTTTGCTTGGATATTATCTCTTAATTGATCTTGATCAACTACAGGAGGGGGTGGGGGGTTAGGCGGTGGAGAGTGTGAAGGTGTGCTAGGGTTTTGTTCATGTGGTGGATTGGGATGTACGAGATCTATAGGAATTTGTTGATCAGGCATAAAATCCTCTAAATTAAACATTGGATCCATGTGAGCAATGATATGGCAACTACATGTTAAACAATTAAAAAATATATATCAACAAACTAATTAAATAATGCACACAATTTGAAAGTTATTTAAAAATCACATTGAACATGCACAAATTCAAAATATATTTCATTTGAAAACCATTCAATTTATAATATTAAAAAATCCATAACATTAAAAATTCATAGCATGTACACACATTAAATTGAGTCCAGTGTGGGGTTGTTAATATGAAGGCTAGAAATGAAATAATGGGGTTTTATTAAAATTTATTTAATCTCATTCATTATTTTCAAATAATACTAAAGATGAGAATGAAAAATTAATAGAAGACATTGAAAGGGACACATAGATATATGCTAGTGACCTAATTGAAATGTACAAAATATAAAAAAAGATGAGTGACCAAGCTCTATTCACCAAATTTTGAGAGCTGCTTTGATCCCCTTAAGAAATGTCAAATTTCCCCTTAAGACATCGATTTACAATTTAGGGTGATAGGATGGCTTAAGGGGATCTATGTGTAGTAAGGTCCTAGGACAAAATGGTCCATGGCTTAAGGGAAAAAAAATTGGTGGAGTTGCCTAAGGCAACCAAATTTGATTTTAAGGTCCTACAACAAAATGAATAGATGTATTAATCAAGTATGACAGAATTTAATTAAATCCGAGGACATAAATTGATTTATCTAAATTTTCAAATTTCACATGATAAGAGACACAAGTTCTTTATAGTGGGAGGGTAAAAGAACAAAGTTGTGTCACACTTTATAAAGGAAACGGCCAACACTAATCCAACTTTTAAACTTGAATCACTAAAAAGTGGCATATATGTTTTGAATTTTGAAATGATGTAAACTAGTAAAATATGTATTTTTTAGTATATTTTATGTTTGTAGTTTTTGAAAAAAATTGAAAAATTATTTTAAACTAGTTTTTAATAAATTAACACTATAATTTAGTTGCTGATAAAATGCTGAAAAATGAAGTTGCATGGGACGTCAAACTTTTTATAGTAAATTTTATTATTTTTCTTTCAAATTTTTTTTGTGTATTTATAACTTGAAACTTTAGTGCATGGGTATATTTTTTTCTAATTTTGATAAGTATATAATTTTAAATAAATATGAAAATGTGCGTGAATCAAAAAATGGTTGTTTCCATCGGACGTCAACTTTCATATTAAATATTTATCTAAAATGGAAAAAAAACTATACCATCTTGAAATAGATTCTTTTATCTAGTGCATCATATTTTTTTCAATTTTTTTAAATAAGTTTTAGTATTTTTCCTTGGCATGGTAATCAACCTAATATTTTGTGTTGATAACCTACTTTTAGTAAAAATAAAAAATAAAATATAAATAATAATTAAACTATTGAAATAAATATATTTTTGAAAACTACATTTATGGATCTACAAAATGGTATTTTTATATTTTTAAAAAAATGTTATTTGCATGAGCAAGAGTTATTGAAACCTCAAGCTTTTCAAATAATTTTATTTTTTTGGTAAATTGGACTCAAAATGGTGCTCCATGTATTTTTAGCCAACAATTTTAGTTGAAAAAGTTGTGAAAGTATCTAACTTAGTTAGAATGAATCTTACTACATCATATGTTTGACCAAAATTTATTTTTAGTTAGAAATACTTAAATTCAGTTGTGTTGATAAGTTGGTTGAAAGTGTGACACAACTTTGTGCTTTTACCCGGGACAAAGTAGTTAAGAAGAAATTATAAGTTTAACATTAACATTAAAATTTATAATCTCATTCATTGTTTTCAAAGAATACTAAAGATAAGAATGAAAAATTAATATAATACATTCAAAGGGACACATAGATATATGCTAGTGACCTAATTGCAATGTACAAAATAAACAAAGATGAGCTTGAGCTCTATTCACCAAATTTTGAGAACTTATTTGATCCCCTTAAGAAATGTCATATTAGGACTCCTTAAGACATCAATTTATGATTTAGGATGATAGGATGGCTTAAGGGAATAAAATTTGGTGGAGTTACCTAAGGCAACCAACTTTCATTTTAAGGTCCTACAACAAAATGAATGCTTTTAGGGTTTACAGTTTAGATTTAGAGATTTGATGACATGAAAACATATAGAAGACACATGAATAAATTTTTACAAGTAAATGAGAAACCCTACCACCTAAACTTAGTGCTTTGAATAAAATATGTGACATTCTAGGAATAGCTTCAATATATCAACAATTAGGAATTTTATATTTCAAATATAACTTAGCTGTTGAGTTACGATGGATTTTGAACCTACTTGGACCTCTAAGCACTCTTGGATGATTTAAAAAGGAAGAGGGGATCTAAAGTGATTTAGACCCAAATTTTTTTCTAATCATATATTTTTTGAAACTTTTCTATTGCATAGACTCTTCCTTCATATTTATATAAATTCTAGACACATGGGTTTTCAAAAAAGAACCTAACTACCACTAAGTGAGGAATCAATTGATCAATTCAATAAATAAATAATCTTAGAAAATAAACCTTTGGATATAGAATTGACTTGCATTTATGAATCATCTATCAAGTTTCTCAAAAAAGTAATTTGAATTTTCCATTGAAATGTTCATGCTACAAGTTAGCTTTGATGTACACTAGTTTAGAGAAAGTACAACATTTAGTTTTCCTAATCTAGAACAATGCCACTACACATGAGAGTTAAAATAGGAATTAGATTAAACACAATCTATAGACCTTATGAATAACATCATATAAATTAAGGCTTAAATATGATCATAATGCATCCTTACATAATTCACAAAGGATCTCATCCAAATAAGAGAAATGGGTAGAAATCATTCATGCTTCACATTTTAATATTTATTTCATTTAATAACATTTATGTGTCTAGCTCTATGCATATTGCACATAGTCTAGATTAACAAGTATGACTTTCATTTCTATGTTTTTTTAAGAGAATACATCATACACTATATAAGCTAATAACATTGATATAGAGTGATTACATGCTCATATCAACTAGCATCATGATATATAAACTTATTAAATCAAGCACATAGTTTCACATGAGGTACATTATTTTACTCCACTGGTACACTTTCTCAAGTTAAATTATACAATCATGAAGTTTTCTGAGATAAAATTAGCCATCAAATTTATATTATGTGAACATATTATAATTAAATCAATTTGTTGGTTAATATATAGATCTATGCATCGATTGTTTATACCTCCTTTATTAGTCAATTATGAATTTCATTGGTAGTTGTGTGGTTCACCAACGACATACCAAAGTGTACCTAACCTATGGACTATAATTTGTGATCCCTCCCTACATGCTATGTCATCAAATCTTACTACACATCCTTATTTTACCTCTTCTATTATATCACATGCCCCTAATATTGAACTTTTCATCACTTCCACCCTCAATAAACTAAGAACCATGAGTGAGAGTAAAATCATACAAAGAAGGTTATGTCAAATAAAAAATGTAATCTAAACCTCCTCGAGGAACCCTAATTTAGGGTTTTAGGTTTACATTTTAGGGTTTAGGTCCAAGGATTAATCTGTGTAAATGAGTTTTTAGGGACCTATGTAAATTTTGTAACCTAGGGTTTCTAGGGTTTTGATTTCTAAGTTAAATGTGTCTAGTTTAGGTTTAGTTTTTATGGTTTTCAATTTAAAATTTAATGTTCTTTGTTTCGTTGATGTTTTTGGTTTTTTAAGTGCAATTAAAAACTATAATACATTGAACTAAAACACAACTAAACAAACAAAAACTGAATACTAATTACAAAACAAAAAAGCAAGATATAAAGAAAAAAAAGGAAAAATTCAACCAACCTGGAGGTCGATGAGGTTGGTTGTGTCGATGGGAGGAGGTGGCAGTCAAATTTTTCTTCAATCACATCATTTGAAATGCGTATGCAATCTCCTCTCTTCTTCTCTGACACAGACTAAAATGGTGAGGAAAAATGAAATACAGTAGCTTATTTTTTTTAAAAAACCTTCACGAAACACGTGTACACGTTCTAAATGCATATACGTTTCATAACGCATATGTGTTTTTCAGTTCACGTACCCGAAGCTAAACGCGTATGCGTTTGGATTTAGGCGCAGGTACCCGATCCGTAACACGTACACATTTTTTTGAAAATGCGTATGCGTTTCCTGTGAAAGTTTTTGTTTTGAACAAAATTTCCCTTCTTTGTGTACCCAATTTCTTGCTTTTACTTGGATGTCTTGTTATCATGGATTTTGACCTTGACACATTTTGATGTTACCATAGATACATTATACTCATGCATGTATTTTTATCTTTATTGATATGAATTTGTGGTAATATGCAGATGATTAAACTAACTTGATGATCTTGCTAATTATTATTTTATAAGTGGATGATTTTATGATTAGATGGATTATGATGTTATCACATGTAGTGAATTTATGTCCAATTATTTTTGAAGTTGATTTTATTAATGATATGATATTTAGGGTATGAAATGAATGTCTACAATAAGATGCTTAATTTTGAAATGTTATTATATATATATCATGTTAGTATATTTCATGCTTCGATTTTGATTATTGATGATGTATTAACTATTGCAATTTAGTGTGTAGGTTTAACCCATGACTAGTGGACTCAAGGAAACTTCAAGGTGACAATTGGGCATTACCTATCAAGTCGATGTAATGTCCCCTTTCTAGCACATATTGTATGAGGTTTGTCATTAGCCTATTTTCTCATGGCCTCGTAGGCTAACTAGGACACAAAAGGGATCTTGGAGGATATTTTCCTAGGCATTTTCAGTCACAGGTCATTCCAAGATGTTTTGATGTAGTTTTTCCGCACTTAATATTTATAGTAAGTCACTTTGGGATGATTAAGATCTTCAATGACATCATTGGCTTCATGGTTGATGTTTAGATGGATGGCAATAATTCATAGTCATTTAATATTTATTTATTCATGCGAGATATAAAGTTAAATTTAAAATATTTAACTTTGTTTAATAAATGACTATAGTGGGACTATAAAGTAATATGTTATAAATATTAAATGTCCCCTTTCACTCAAAAGTACACGGTACACTTAAAAGAGGGATAAAATATTAAAGTGTTTAATTATCCCACATTGACAAGACAAGTGAGTAAGCTCTTATGAAGAAGTTATAAAATGGATTGGAGAGCTCACTTTCAAGAAGGTTTGGATGAGATGGAAGTTATGTTATTGGATTTCTTAGAAATCTGATTATTGGGCTTGGAGGACAAAATCCCTCTTTGTCAACATTCTTCTCGATGTTGCAAGATACAGTCAGGAGAATTAATGGTGTTTTCATTCAAGAAACACATTGGGCTTATTAGATTTTTTAATAGAGAAGGGAAGATTTGAAGAAGATATTTGGAGTAGATTCGAGGGTGATAGTGGCATCCAAAATAAGGGAAAGGAAGATTCATGATTTTCTACAGTGTCGTGAATAGTGCATGAACAGTGTCTTGAACAGTACCATGAACAGTGTCATAAACCGTGCTGCTACAGTGTCATGCTACAGTATTCGACAACCATTTGGGGGTTACATTTGCATTCATATCTAGCCAGGGGTTCATTGTTCCATTCCTACCCTAGGCGCTACACCTGGTGGAGATTTGGCACTTGTTTTTGGACCCATTATTGCTGTTACCACTTCAATTGTACTCAGATTTGCATTAAGGGTGTTAACAATCCATTTCTAGCTCTATTCTCTTTCATGTATGCCATTTCATGTCTATGGTAACAAGCAAGGCTAACGTGTTTGTAAAGAATTGATTTTCCTCTTGTATGGTTGATGGAAAAACACTCATTGGTATGAAGTTTTAGTCTGAGACAAGGTTGTAACAGTCATAAATAAATTACTTATCAGTTCTAATTTATGCTCTTAATGTTGTTATTCCTTGGATCTCTATTGTCAAAAGTTATATGCATATTGTTAGCCTTTCATTTCCTTGCAATATTATGTGATTTGGCATCAATTACAATCCCTTAAGCTCGCAATACAATAAGCTCACAAACAAACAAGAACTCAGAAATTAGAATGTGTGTATAAAGTGTTTGACGAATTGTCAAGCATACGAAACTGAAAAAAATAAAAGGCAGATTAGCAGGAGTCCTCACAACCAACCTAACCTATTTGGAGAGGTTAAGGTTTTATGTGTTGTGATTCTTTTGTGATGCAAATACTGTTTGTAATGTGCTAGTATGATTATTCTTAGGAGTGTTCAAGTGCTATATCTTGTGTGAGTTTGGGTGTGGATGTCATGAAATGGTAATGGGTCATTGTGAGTTATATTTAATTGCATGAAAAATCCATTTAAAAGTTGATTTAATATGTTTATTATAAGTATTAATGGTTTTTTATAAACCGAGGTTATACATTTTGGACTTAAGAACATTTTAATGAGTTTACAAGTTAATTTTCATATCATATGACTTCCTTTTTGGAGCCTTTTTTAATTTGTGACGAGATTCAAAATTGGCTACGTCATGTAGCCTTCAAGCATACCAAAAGAACCTCACATCGGAAGTGTGAAGGGTTGAGTTAGTGGGAGATGAGAGATCAGTTGTGGAGGTGACACTTGTCACCTTCACAATTGAAAATGGAAGATTAAAGCTTCTTGATAGGGTTTTGTTTTAGAGAGGCTTTTGTTGAAGTTGGGAAAAATCAACTCCACAACTTCCAAAGGTCACTTGCAATCAATCACCTTCACAAAAAAAAGAATAACAAAACTATGAAAACAAACAATCAGGGGAGAGGACCCAGTTTTTGTGCACCCTAACTTTGTGCTTCTAATTATCCTACGTGAAAATTTCAAATTGCTCCCAATTTTTTACAGCGGCTTACTTGGCAAGTCCTTTGCTTATAACTTTTGTTTCAGGGCCACATCATCAAATATGATGCCACATCAACATGCTTTTTGTCAAGGTGTCCAAAAAGGCCCAAACAAAAAGTGAGACCAATACTTGTGCATTCACATCATAGGTAGTTGAGCGCGGATGTGGCATCACATGATTGGTTGCTTTTTAGATCAAAAGAATACATTTTATTTAATTATGAATAGTCAAGTCACAACTATTGAACATTATATAAACAGTAGGATGTGGCATCACATGATTGGTTGCTTTTTAGATCAAAAGAATACATTTTATTTAATTATGAATAGTCAAGTCGCAAATGGGGTAACAACTCAAGCGGGCTTAACCTTGGAGAAAACTCCCTGGTTAAGCGCGCTTGAGCTGGAGCAGTACTGGGATGGGTGACCTCCTGGGACGGACCAGTGCTTCACCTCTGTGAGCATCACCTAGATGCAATGAGTGCTAAGTGGACCATTCGATATCATGAGAGATGGGTTCTTGTTGAACTGCTACTCATGAAACATGGGTCAATGAGTTTGACTCGAAACTACACGGTTGAATCCTGATAGCAATATCATAATTATATAAACAACTACTATCACAACTATTGAAACATGGCCAACTAGTGGACCCTCGCCCTTTTGATAAAAACAAAAAAACATGAATCACTATAAATAATAAAGTCACACATAGTAGGTAAGGACAGTGGCTGCTTCATTCGCTGCTTCTTCCAACGCAAATTGCTTTCACATTCGAGCATTAAGGAAAAGCGACGAGCATGTTCGATCAGTAAATTCCGCCTTAAATTTCTCTCCATAAATTTAATAGATTTCTGAAATTCTACCCGCTTTTGGTTAATGTCATAATTTCAGAAATGTAAGGTAGCTTAGCTTATTTATAGCCAAGGATATGTCATTGAGTTAAACATTCAGCTGTTGCTACCCTCAAAATAGCTTCTTTCACATTTATCTCTGGCCTGTTAAAATGGCTCAGGTTGACTGTTCTTCCTTCTCTTTGTTCAACATTACTAAAAGTTTTGGATGGCGAACATTATATGATACAAAGACACTCTTGCCTCTTTCCGACAAAAGGAGAGTGCTCTACGTGAGGCCTAAAATAAGTATGTGAGTCTGATGTTGAGTTAGAGGGCTATCTTAAACATTTTTGAAATAAGAGTAATTTCTTTTGCGGTGCAGACGGTGCAGGTTCTGACTTCGGAGACCAACTACGAATTCGTTTCGGAGATGTCGATCGTAAAACAGTTGGTATGTATTCTTGGAATAATGTGTCAATTTTGACTCTTTCGTTTCATTTGAGCAATTTAACGTCATATTCAGTGAATACTATGCCAGCTTCATCGATCCCGCAGACGTACGAGCGAAAGACATACCCCCCAAATATGTGGGGCGATGATTTTGTGTTTTCCCTCGCGACGAGAAACCAGGTTAAGGTTTTTTGTGTGTTTTATTTCCTATTTGAACAAGTAGATTGAACGAGGCGCATGATTTAAGAGCCTGCCTTGATTTTAATCCTGCTAAATTAATGACTGATCTCTCAGAAAACCATGGAAGACAATGAGAAACGCATAGAGAAGTTGGTCCGTGAGATTAAGGACAAGTTCAATTCTATGGAGGATGGCGAGATAAGTCCGAGTTCGTATGATACTGCATGGGTGGCAAGAGTGCCCGCCATTGATGGCTCCCACCAACCTCACTTTCCCGAGACGCTCAAATGGATAATTGATAACCAGTTATCAGATGGTTCGTGGGGAGAGGAAAGCGTCTTCCTTGCAAGTGATAGAATCCTAAACACTCTCGCCTGCGTCATCTCACTCAGAATTTGGAACAATAGCAAGACTCATGTGCAGAGAGGTTTAATGCTCACTATCTATGTACTTGTTACTGTAAATAAATCTGTTTTCTGTTATTAACAAATTGCGAGACACACTGAATGCTCGTTTTCTCGTAGACATTATGTCAGTGATAGTTTACAATTAGCCTTGTGGCAAGATGTGAAGTGCAAAATCTCATATTTTTGTCTGACATAATGAACAGGAATTGGCTTTGTATTTGCGGGTCTCCATTTCATCAGAAGACACGCAGAACAAATGAGGGAGGAAATAGTGGCCAACGGAACGTCCAAAGTATTTGAGATGGTGTTTCCTCCAATGCTTAATGAAGCTAAAAGCCTCGGCCTGAATGTTGACGCAACTCTTTTTAAAGAAATCAGTGAAAGGAGGGACGTGAACATGAAACGGTAGAATTCTATCTATATTTTTGCTGCTCCTTTGTATATATTCTTTGGAAGGGATTTTAAAAGTAAAGCGTCTGTTTAAGGAAAAAAAATTGTTGCGACTCAGGATTTCCGTGAAACGCCTCCATAGCGTTCCCACTGGTGTACTGTACTATTTAGAGGGCGTGCAAGATGTAGTGGATTGGAAAATGATCCTTAACTTGCAATCCAAGGATGGCTCTTTTCTAGGCTCGCCAGCATCTACAGCCTGTGTCTTCCTGCACACTGGAGACAAGAAATGTCTAGAATTCTTGACCAGACTTCTTTCTAAGTTCCGAGACCATGGTAAAGTTTCAAATATATAAAGCATTGTACAATAGAATAAGAATTTGTTTAATTTACTTTCCCGAGTTGTCTTATGGCTTATGGCATGTAGAAGTTAATATGAGTATGGAGTAGCCATAGAAAATAATACGATTTCAACTTCGATTTTGCAGCGCCATGCATGTATCCAGTGGACATCTGTGAACGTCTGAGAGCCGTTGATAATGTTGAACGTTTAGGGATCGACCGTTATTTCCAAACGGAGATCAAACAGGCCCTGGACTATGTATTCAGGTGAGTCTTGGATCCGTTATTCTAGCCCAACTGTTTTTATCAGAAATTTATGTTAAAAGCAAACATGAGTCCTCAGGTACTGGGAGGAAAGAGGCGTCGGGTATGGAAGAGATAGCCTGGTTCCAGACATTGATTGTACCGCCACAGGTCTCAGACTCTTAAGACTTCATGGGTACAACGTCTCTTCAGGTTGGTCATATGGAATCTAAGGTTGTTTTCAAGATATTAAACGTCAACTGTAAGAAGAAGAATGCAATATTTATCTCCAGAAACACTTTTTCTTTTGTCTTCATAGTTTAATCGCTAAGCTTTCCATGTAGCAGACGTTCTGGAAAATATAAGCGCTGACGAGCTTTATAGTGAGGGACCTTCGGATATGTTAAGCCTGTACAGGTGTTCACAGATCAACTTCCCAGAAGAAACATTAATGAGAGAGGCGAGTGCCGTGGCCAAGGCTTACCTATCCCAATGCATTCGAAGTAACCGCTTTTCTCACGAGCTGGCTATCAGGAAAGACCTTCGCGGGGAGGTGCCAACTATTGCAATGAGAACCATAGAAACATCAATATTTGTTTAGTAACATGTACAGCTTATAATGTTTGTTTATTTATTCGTTCATGCATTCAGATTGAGCAAGCTTTAGATTATCTCTGGCATACGAATCTTCCAAGATTGATGGCCAGAAATTACATCGATCAGTTTCCGTCCAATCACTCGCGGATGGAGAAGACAATATATCAGTAAGAATGATTGCATAATCTTAATTGAGAATTTTAGATTTGAGTATTCAGTGCGCTAAATCTTATTGACTTTAATTCAGACTGCCCAATGTGAGCGACGAGAGATTCTTACAACTGGCCAAACTGGACTACAATAAAGTGCAGGCTTTACACCAAATGGAAATTCTAGAAATTACCAGGTGCTGTAGAATTTGTTGTACAAAGAACAACACTGTAGTCTTTTAAGTTTAAGTGTTCAATAACTGACATTGGTCTGTCTGTCTGCCTATCTGCGAATGGCAAAGATGGTATGGGGAATGCGGTTTCAATCAGCTCACTTTTACTTGTCATAGACCAGTGGAAATATACTTCACCGCTGCAGTGGTGATGTTTGAACCAGAATACTCTGCTTGTAGAATTGCTTACACAAAAGCCGCCTGCATTGCAGTTATTCTGGATGACCTCTATGATTCTAATTCGTCGCTTGACCAAGTAAACCTATTTACTGAAGTCGTCAAAAGGTAAGTCATGATGTATCCCCATATATATATAGATAGACTAACACGATTATCTCATGCCGCATTTAACATAGTTTTCTCCTGTTACTGCAGATGGGATTTATCTCTTTTGCAGTGCCTTCCGGCCCACATGAAAATATGCTATTTGGGTCTGTATAAAACTGTAAACGAATTAGGGCAACAAGCACTGGAGGCTCAGGGACGTGACGTGCATACCTACCTTCGCTCAGTTGTAAGTAGACAACGAATGTTACGACCTCTTTTGAGATTCAATGGAAGCTATTTATTACATATCTTGAAAGTAATTCTGATGCTATGCGCTTTAGTGGGAGGAGCTGCTCTCAGCTACAGCAAAAGAAGCCGAATGGGCTGACGCAAAGTATGTGCCGCCATTAAAGGAGTATCTAGAGAATGGGAAAGTATCAGTTGGGCTGGCAACAGTCATCCTCAACTCCATATTTTTCACGGGAGAGCCTCTTCCTGATGACCTCCTCCGTCAGCTTGATTTTCGAGCTCCCTTTCTCCATCTCGTATGTTTAACAGCGCGTTTAATGAATGACGCTAGAACTTTCAAGGTAGGGACTGAAGTCGAACGCAGTGCCATGGCTATTGTACTTCATAGAAAAATTTACTTCTTGTTAAGCCTAACAAGCTTTTCCCTTTGTAATTAATATTATACAGGATGAGAGAGATCGTGGTGAACTGGCATTGTGCATACAGTGCTACAGGGGAGAGCATCCTGAATGCACAGAGGAAGAAGCTCTTAGTTGTCTCTTTGATTTCAACCAAGACAGTTTGATTGAACTGAATTACGAGTTTTTGAAGCCCGGGATGGTGCCAAAATGCTACAGAAAACTTCTCTTTGACACGGCTAGGGCAGCCCAATTGTTTTACAAGAACAAAGATGGTTTCGGGATGTCTGCCCAGGAGATGCAAGACCAAATTACAAAATTTCTGTTTGAATCGGTCCTTTAAGAAAAAGGCAATCTAGTCTGTTTTGGATTTGAGTATGTGCCAGGAAACGCAATGTTTGCGAAGGTCGAGAATAGAAAATAGGATTTAGTCCAATGTATGCCATAAAGAAATCGTTCCATCACATTGTATCTTGTAGCTTAAAATCCAATGCTCATGGATTGTTTGTTATTTTTTGAGCGGCGAGCTTTAAATTAAATGTTATGTATATTTGGTGTTTGAAAGTGAATTTATTGTATCATAAATAAATATGAAATTATAGATGTTTATAGTCACGGTCAATAACATATTACATTGTTTTTATATTAAATCAAGGGAAGGTCCCCAAATTTCATGAGTTCAACAAAATAATAAACAACAAAATAAAGGCCTACATGCCTCAACCAACCCGATATCAAAAAGGAGGCATGCAGATCTCATAGAGACAAAGCATAAGCTAAGAAAGCAGAAATACAGAGGGGTACAAGCCTAGGACAAGAACAATATTACTAAGAACAACTAAACACAACAAAAGACCACTAATCTTTAGGAGTACAAATAATGTCCCAATCAACCTTTAGCTTGTCGAATGCTTCCTACCAATATATTTCCTCCTATTGTCAGTAATGGTAATGGTCGGAACAACATCCTCTTGGTTTTCTCTTCTTTTTTCTTTCTTGATTTTCTTTATTTAGATTTTTTAAAAACCATGTTGAAGATAGCCCTATTCATAATCCCCACAAAAATTGTGGCGATTTTACTTATAGACTCTTCTAGAGCAACAAATATGTCCTTCATGTTAGCATGATCTTCATTTGATTTAGCTCTCATAATACCAAAATGTAGTTCGCTTGTTTTCTCTTGTAAACTTTGCAAAGGCTCTGAGTGAGTCTCTTCCTCTCTTTCATATACCTCCATATTCTCATTTATGTTACCCTTATCTTCCTCCCTCTCCACATCTAGAACTTTTGTTTCCTCTTCTTTATTTTTCTCAAAGATTTCCTCCTCCTCATTGTGCTCTTCTTCTTCCTCCATGCTAACTTCTTCACCTTCCTCTTCCTGTTCACTATTGTCTAGGAATTCATCATAATTATCGGGGAGAAACTCTTTGTCAAAAGGGCCCAAACCTACTTCCTCTAGAGCTAGCTTATTTCCTCGGTTATCCTTGTTTTTGTTCTAACTAACACTAGCTAGCTTGGCAAACCTCCTTTCACTAGACCCACCACTTGAAACACTCTTATGGCATGGTTTTGGCTCATCACCAATTTCTATAGTGATAGAACCAAAGGGTCCCATCTTGTGAACTTATTGGAGTTGGGAGGGAATGAAAGGGCTTTCCTTTTTTGAGGGTTGGAGCTCTTCAAAATAATGAAAGACAAGGGATTGGAGGAAACATTAGAAATTGGGGCTTCCTTAATGGGCTTCGATTTTTGAGCACGAAGGGGGGTGTGTGGGGACGATAGTAGTTTTTTCTATGGGCTTGATAACTAGCCTGATTAATAGTGGTAGGGTTCAGTCTAGGGGTGGTAACGAGAATAAATTTATACATCTCACCAAAATTAATCCCTAATGGAGAAGTAGAGAGGCCCCTTTTGTAATGCATGCCATCACTGAGGACAATAGGTAAAAAGAATATTAACCCATTCTTTGTGTTGAATGTGATTTAGGAGAAGAAAATGATAACCATGAATTATCTTAAACCTTCCTTCTAGGGTAAAATAACATATAATGTGTATACTTACTAGACCATAGGGCACATGAAACTTCTTTCTATCAAATCCATTTTTGAAGCCTCACCAATTTTTCCCCTTTTTTGAAGAATTTGTCCATGAACTTCTAGTACTTTATGTTGCTAATTTTGGGCACTTTGATTCCTTTACATTGTAACCCTACAACTTCTGCAATAAGGTGAGTAGTCACTTGAAAATGGATGCCCCCAATTGAAACCTTACCTTCTTTCCAAGAGTTTTGGAATTTTGAAATGAGAACATTGTCATACCCCTACATGACTTGGAAAAAGGAAGTTAGGCAACATCCACAAATATTTTCCAAAGCTCGACATTTTCTTTCATAGGGATGCATAGGAGGGGCTTGGATCTTTTCTTTAGTCCTCTCATATTTCTAGTAGAATTATTGCATAGAAGACAAAGAAACTTATTTTTGATAAAAGGCCATAGGCTTAAACAGATTATATTAATGTAAAATATTGAACTACATGTTGGTGAGTTCATAGTATTTGTACCAAGGGAGAATGTTTATCCCACTGGCTTGAGAATTTATTTCAAAATTCAAAAAAAATATTATTGTTGTTATGGACCATCGAGTTGAAGATAGAGAAAGTATGTATAAGATACCTCCCCTCCCCCCTCCTCCCAACAAAAAAACTAAAACAACTACTCAAAATTCATGATGCTCATACATCTATCAAAATTTAAAACAAAACCCATACACCTATCTGACCAAAAGGCTCTTCTAAAACTTACTATCAACTAGAAAACCATCTATATCAAAACATTTTACATATATGGAAAAAAGGGATAGAATACAGATTTTACATAAAATATTGGGTTATACATTACCAACTTCGTGAATATAATCAATAGAATTTATGACCCATTCAAATTCTTGTATCCACTCCACATGTAGCATTTTCCTCAAGAATTTCATGCCATTTCTACTCGCTCATTGTATGCACACACCACCTCACCTTTGATATCTAGTAAGAAGGAGAAGAAGGTTGCTTCCTCACCTGAAAGCAGAAGATGCTCCAAGTCGTGAGGCCTAGGTATACCTAGGCCTGAAGGAGGAAGCATCCATCACCTTCTAAAGATAAAGAAATTTACAAAAAATTATAATCACTAAGCACAACGCATGAGACAAGATGTTAAATTTGAGTATGAAGCCTTTGTTAAAAATGTTGTCATTTAATGAGGAGAAAATGTTGCTCATGAAAAGCATATTTGGCAAATAATATTTTTTTCCTATAAAACAATCCACATGTGATAGGTACTGCATTTGAAAGAGAGATTATACATTATAATTAACTCTGAGGTAGTTGGAAAGAACTTAAAACTTGTGTTACCTATTTGGATGCCCTTCCTTTCCATAAGAACATCTCTTTCCCAAAAATTGATAGGATTTGGATGATAATGTGATAGCCTTTTCATGTCCTTGAGGGGTATGATTAAGAGGACAAGTCTTTTCTTAAAATGATGATTTTAAATTTTCTGATTTGCTTCATTTATGTAAAATCCAAAAATTGTCATATTTTAGTCATCAAAGATATCTTTCCTAGCCAATAAATGTTATGGTCCCATCCCATAATATATGGGGGGAAAGTGATATACAAAATAATTAAATAAATGATAGACATCAAAAACCACTTCTTCTTAGTAGGCTAACACAATATCACCAATTTTTCCCTTTATAGGCTCCCATTTGGTTAAAGTATGTTATTAGGAAAAACCTCTTTTAAATTATATGGGATATTGTCAAATCTCCAACACGTCCATTCAGGGCATGTGATGCCTTCATTGGCACCCACTTTCCCCACCATATTGCCTTTCGTGTAGGTGTGGTATATCTTGTATTAAAGAAAATTGCCAATTAGATTTTTGCAAACTTCCATCATATTTGTAATCATCCATGGTATAATAGACATACCTTTCAAGATGTTAATGATGAACATAGAATCCCCTTTAATGATGACTTTATCATAGCCTCTTCCTTTTAATGTCTTGATTCCCCACCAAGCCACTAAAGCTTCTATGTAATTACTGGAATAGATGCCTAGGTTTTTGGCATATCTTTCTAAGAGAACACCATTGTGGTTTCTTATCAAACCCCCTTGTAGCAGCTAGACTTGGGTTACCTTTAGAACATCCATCAAAGTTGAGTTTAATTTAGTTAGCCTCAAGGGGGATCCACTTGGTTTCTCTCCCGCATAGAGCTTTAGTCCAATTTATTCAAGTTAAATCATGCTTGATACCCCATAATTGTTTAATTCTGATATCCCCATATGAAGTTAACATTTTGGACTTTAACCATAATTAGTCGGACTTAAATTTTCCTATAGTTGTTTCATTAAAACAAAAACCTCCATGTTTTTTCTTTTCTCATCCATAAAAATTCTATTATTTTATTTTTTCCATAGACCCTAAGAAACGAAAGGGAGAATGTGTCTCCACGGGTCAATTATAATGGGATGAGAGAATGAGCAAATATTCCAGGTATTAAGAAGATTCTTAATAGTTGTGGGGGAAATCCAATGAACCAATAAGGACTTTTGGACATTATTCTAGACTTCATTTGAGAAGGAGAAATTTAGGAACAAGTGATCAATTCTCTCCACCTCTTCATAACACAACAAACATTTATTAACAAATTGAAACCCACTCCTATTGAGGTTATCTATGGTAAGAATATTCCCATGAATAATAATCCACTAGAGGCAATTAATTTTTGGAATGAGTTTAGGATTCCAAACATTTGAATAATTGAAATTACTATTAGGGTGGACTGACTATTCTAGCATAATATAGGCTAATTTGCTTGAGAATAGGCTCAAGGGATTTCTACTCCATATCCATTTGTCCACCTTGTCTTAGGAAAAGAAAGAAAAATCACATATCTAGTGTCTCAAACATTTCATGAGCTCTCCTTCTCTTTGTTGTCTACCTCCTCTCAAGAGAATGTCCCCACTAATCTATTCCTCAATTTTTTTCCATTTTGGAAAAACACCACTCAAGTCTATATAATTAATGATAAATTTTCCATTGGTCTAAATTGTAACGCCCCACCATGTGAACCCCAAAGGACAACAAACACCACACAATTTTTTTTTGAAAGGGAAACATTGCAAAAGATGAAAATGTACATACATTACATGTAGAACAACTATGCATTTACAAAGTCATCTACGTCCTTTCGGGTACATGCAACAATCATTACAAAACCTAAAATTTTACCAAGATGAAAGCAAATAAAAACCAAGAGTATATAATGATGACATACAACCATGCATGGTCAAAAGACAGGAAAATGATACAACATTTTATTACAATTCAATTCCTAGTTCAATAGTACAATTGTGGAGCATGTTTCCACAGATACAACACATCATGAATAAATTAGTACATTACATAATGCTTCCCTTATAACAACGGGAAGAGTATATCAAGTACAAGAATAATTACATAAATGAAGAATAAAGTACAAGGCATAGAATAGTCTTCAACCAAGTGAAGCTCTGGAAACTCTGCGTCTGCTTCCACATCATGAACACAAACTGGGAACCCAATGGGGTGCATAGCATGTTCCACCCGACCACATGGACCCTAAGTTCCACCCCCCATGCTAGGAGATGACAAGAAAGACCCACGACCAAGACAGGAAAACAAAACAATCACAAGACCAAACCACAAGGTCAACCCAAAACAAAAAATACAACAATCTCAATGACCACATACAAGGTGACTGCTTCTAGAGGCATACAAAGGAAAAGCAAGGGATACTATGGGAGAGTATCATCGTATGGTCCTAATACCAAAACTTTACAATAATTAGGGGTGTACCAGCATAAACCACCCAAGCTTTACCAATCTAAGTACAAATGCGAGGCATGGACCATCTCACCATACAACCATAACAAGAGGAAAACTACTAAATAAGGTAACATCCACAAGAGTTAAAAAAATAATAATAATTAAATCAAACATTTCAAACAAACAAATCAAAGAAATCCAACATAAACTTGTTACCCAATGCCTCAGGAAGCCTATAACACCAACTTTCACATACACCCAACTGAAGGGTACACAAATACTTGGGTTCCCAAAGAACTCACATCAAGGCTTGGCTTATAAACTTGTCAACACAGAAAATAAATTGATGAAGAATTCAATCAATCAAGAGAACGTAAGAAATCAAACTTTAACCTCCCAACACCATTCCATGCAAGGAAACTTGAAAGCATATTGCATACTCCACTTGTTTATACATTCCCATTCAATTTGACAAATAAACTAACTCAATAAGAACATGAAAGGTTTATTTATTAAATAATGATCTAACTTCAATGTTCATTTTTTAATTCATAAAACTCAATTGAATCAAATCTCACCTAGTAACTTTAGGTTATTTTATTTTATTTACACCTCTATATTGAAAATCTTTAATTAAAATAAAGAACTATGACAACCTACAATATGTAACCCGTCAGATTTCTCTTAATTTATGATTCCTAGCATATGCATTTGTTTGTTTCAAAATAATTAAAATTAAATATAACCTATACATTTGTTAGTTTCAAATAATAAATTTAATTAAAATGTAGCCTATTTATTTACTTCAAATAAATAAACTTAATCAAAATATAACATTTACATTTGTTGACTTCAAACTAAATAAATCTTATTTAAATCCAACACAGTCGTTTTAAAGCAAATCACCAATCTAATGGAGAAGGAATTTGTAAATAACTTTATCTTTAAATATCTTGAAAATAAATTTAATTCTTAAATGCACTTGAAATAAAACTAATTTTAAATAAATCTAATTTTAAATATACTTAAGAATAAATCACATGATGATGCAGTAACTCTTGGAAAACAACTAACTCTTTAAATATACTAAATTAAGTTAGGTTTCATTATTTGATGATAATTGACCAAAATCCCAACTCAAATTTAACTAATATATACATATATATATATAAAATTTACCCTACAAATATATTAATCCCCTTAGTCCCCTAGAAATATTCTCTAATGATAAATTTACTCTTCCATAAATGTAACAATTTTACACTAGGTTAATCTATTAAAATAACCATTACATAATAGACCATCTAACCATAATAATATATATAATTCTCCTAAAAAAAAAGGGAAGAAATTGTCTTACATTCATCAATTTTAAAATAATCTACATACACATATTAGGAGAGAACAGTGATAACAGTAAAACCCTTCCTTCTGGCACCCTTTCAACGAACGATCCCCCCGCCATCTACCCTGGAAAACAGCCAGGATTCTGCTGCTCAGCTAGTCGACACTGGAGCCCACACAACGCTAAAGGTTAAGGCAAGGAATATGAAGAAAAAAGCTCGAGAACGTGGTAGTTCGGAAGCAGAAAAAATTTCTGGTGTAAACCCCTTTGACTCAGCAAGCCAAATCATGACTGAAATAGAAAATGTGGAAAAGTTATTGCATGGTGGCCCTCACGGGTCTTCTCAGCCGACGCCGCTCTCAGCAAACAACAGCTTGAAAACCAATGATAACCCTGATTTTGCTTTTTCGACCACACTTGATCAAGTCAAGTCAAACTCTGCCACACAGGAAGGTAAAGTGATCTCGTTTACCTTACCTGATGAATTTATTAATGTTGTTTTAGAATGTAAAGCCAAAACAATTATTCTCTTCTTTTTAAAGGGGATCCCGTCAGAACAGGATTTCTTCAAATGGGCACTAAATAACTGGGAACTAAAGGGTTGGTTGATTGAATCCTTTAGGGGTCTTGGCAGGGGGTACGTTGCTTGCACTTTTTTTGAGGCTGACCATGCTCGAACGGTCCTGCAATATGGGTCCTGGATCATCTGTGGCCAAACTTGTTATTTGCAGGCTTGGGACGTAGATTTTCATCCTGAAGGCATATCCAAATCCAAGTACCCCATGTGGGTCAAATTTCCTTTCCTTAACCTTGCTTGTCGTCCTTTTCTATAAAACATTGCAGCACAGCTAGGAAAGGTCTTGTGGTGCAAACAACACTCGGATAAATTGGCTAGCCTGCGTTCCCACCCTAGGGCATGCATTGAAATGGATCTAACTAAACCACTTCCTAGCTCAATCAACCTCGTTGGGCCTGGATATGAAGCTGAACAATGCTTGGTTTACCTTAATAAACCAAACGCTTGTTTTTATTGTCGTAAGGAGGGCCACTTGATCCGTGACTATCCTGTCCACAAACCCAAAATTGTACCACCTTGACCAAATGTTGAACATGCTACCATTGATCCATTTGATGTGGGACCACAAATTTCTGAGAGAACCCCCTGCCTCTTACAATCCCCTTCTTCTTCGGATCTCCACAAAACCCCTCTTGTGCCTAACCCCACTTCTTCGCCACCCTCCTCCCCTAGCCACACACCCTCCACTTCTGATAAACCATCCTTCAAAGATGTAATTTTGTCATCATAGAGCAAAGATTTGAAGAGGAAAAAAGAGACCCCCCCTCGCAGCAATAATCATGATATGACCCAACCTCATAATGACTCTGGAATGCCTATAGATCAAGCCCCTTTTTTTGACCGAGTTGCTAACAGCCCTTTGGTGGATACTTGTGATGGTGCAGCAGCAAATCAATTCAGTGTGTTACAGTCAGCCGAGGAAGACCTCCCTGACTCCACCTAATGAATTGTAAAATTTAGTCTTGGAACATGCGGGGTCTTTCAATTTCCGTACGTAAGTTTCAAGTCAAACATTCTGTCCAGAATAATCAGATCAATGTTCTCATGCTCCAAGAAGTAAAAATTAGTGATATGACTCTAGCTACCATTTGGCCCGAAGCTCGTTTCTTGCATACCAACCATAGTGAGGGTGGTGGTGGGGCATTTTTAAGCCTCACTCTGTGGCTCGCTAAGCATATTGTTTCCTCTAGTGTTGATCCAAACAATCATTGTGTGTGGGTCACCACTCTTCTTCATGATCAGATTGTAGGATTTTACTATATTTATGCACCCAATGCATCTGCTGAAAGAATTTCCCTCTGGGAATGGTTATACAGTAATCTTCCTACTGTTGATTGGGTCTTGGGGGGTGATTTTAACATGGTTGAGCACCCTTCTAACCGTAGTTGGATATCTGTGGCTCATTTATCGCTTCCTAAGCTTGAAGCATCAACTTTAGCTTGAAACTCCCTTGGTGTCCATGATCCTCTTCTGGGAAAAAAAAAATCTACAAATGCCTCATTGGTTTACTTGGAACAATTGTCGTGAAGGCCCCCTTAGGAAGTTGAGTCAGTTAGACCATTTTTATATATCTGCTAATTGCCCCATTCCGCCCTATCCTGATGGCCGCCTTGTTTCTTTGGACCTATCTACAACCCTCTCCGACCACCTTCCCATCATTACCACCCTTTCCTTCTCTAACTCCTCCCCCATTCATAAAGATCTTCCGTTCAAGCTGAATATTTCCCACCTTAATAACTGAGATTGTATTGATGGCCTCCTAGCAATTTGGAAGTCAGAACCCAAACCTCAACATGCCAATTAGATCAGCTGGTGGGAAAATATGATTGCTATATGTACTACCTTCCTTCGAGACTATGGTAGAAGGGCAGTGGCTAAACGTCGCATATTAGAGAAAACTCTCAAAGGCCAGCTTGAACACGGGCACTCTCTTTTAGCCTACAACCCCCATGACACCACAATTCAAAAAGCGGTGGTCAATGCTGAAAATTTACTTCGTAATTTGATAGCTTATAGAGGGAAAGGTGCTCAAATTTGAGCTAGACTACAATGGATCAAAGATGGTGATAGGAGCTCTAAATTCTTCTTTCAATACCTTCAACATAAACACAAAAGTGAATGCATTTCTGCTATTATAACTGCTAATGGCAGCCTGCAAAGCAACCATGCTGACATCATGAACACCTTCTATGCACACTTTAGAAACATTTTTAGTGATGACTCTAAGGATGATGTCCTCCTTCCTTATCTGGAAGAATTTATTGCTGGCTGTATTCCCAAGAGAATTGATGTTGATCACAGTAAATTCTTTGACCGCCTTCTCACCTTAGAGGAAATCGATGATGCGCTCCTTTGCATGGCCTTGGAAAAAAGTCCTGGCATAGATGGCCTTCCAGTGGAATTCTATAGAGCTCTTTGGCCCCACATCCGAGAGGATTTTTATAATGTTTATCTTGAAGGAATAGAACATGGGTCTTTAGGTGGCATAATCAACCAAGGGTTGATTAAGCTTATCCCCAAAGGTAAGGAGGAGGACACGGTTAATGGTTGGAGGCCTATTACTCTCCTCAACACATCCTACAAAATAATTGCTAAAGCTTTGGCTCGAAGAATCAAACATATCACACAAGAGATAGTTCGCCCTAAGCAAACTGGTTTCCTTGGTGGCAGATTCATCCTAGATAATTTGGTTCTTGCTTGGGAAACTGCAGAGTGGGCCCAACAATCAGGCCAAGATGCTCTAATCATTAAGTTGGACTTCGATAAAGCATACGATCGCATCCGTTGGCCATTTATTCTCAAAATGCTAAAGTGGATTGGTTTTGGCCCAAGATTTTGTGATCAAATCAACATGCTTTTTATGGATGCAAATGCCCGAGTTGCTAAAAATGGTATCCTTTCTCCTCAATTCCCCTTACAAAATTCCATTCGTCAAGGCTGTCCTCTAGCTCCGTTATTATATGTTCTCGCTGCTGATGCTTTGGGATATCTTGTTCAGCATGCCCTTAATAATAAAGTTTTAAGAGGTATCACACTTCCAGGCAATTCCACGGCTCTCAACTCTCATTTTGCTGATGATAGCATGATCTTCATTCAAAACTCTGCAGAGGAAGTGACCAATATGCTTGATATTTTGGATCTTTACTGTGCTATTTCAGGTTCTAAATTGGCTATGCACAAAACTGAGTTTATAATGACCAGCTCCAATCCTCGACCCCCTTGGATTTCAAATGAGTGGAGAGAGGTGAAACATGGTACCATCACACAATATCTTGGGATACCATTTGGAATTGGAGTCTCTCTCACGGATATGTGGAAGTGGTTCTTGGCCAAAATCAAAAATAAACTCCTTAATTGGACTAATCGATTTCTTTCCATGGCCGGAAGGATCCAGGTTGCTAACAAAATTCTTCTAGCTAGCCATGTCTACATTTCCTCATGCTGGCTACCTTCCAAATCATGCTACAATAAGCTCACCCAGCTCATTAGAAATTTCTTGTGGGCTAAGTGGGGAAACAAGAAAGGGTTTCCTGCTACTTCATGGGTTCACTGCATTCAACCAAAGGACAAAGGAGGTTTGGGCATCATTGACCCTTTCTCTCAAGGTATTTGCCTCACCACAAAATGGATCATTCGAGCCCTTGATGGAGATGCCCCTTGGAAACATTTGGTTCGTCATCGCCTCCAAACTGCTACAGCTGGAAATGCTTGGGATTCTGTCAATTGGATGGATAAGCTCTTGCTTGCTCCCTACTTCAAGACGCATGGTTCTACTCCCTTCAACTCCATTTGGAAGGCTTGGCAGATTACTTCTAAAATATTAGTTTGGTATGATCAATCCTTGAGGCATGGATTAAATTTTGCTTCTTCATCCATTTGGTGGAACCGCTTGGTCCAACTTAACAATCTTTCACTTGCTGCTAATAGAGCTGTTAAGGGTAAATTGTTGTTCAAAAAAGGCATTCAAACCTTCCATGATTTATGGGATCTAGTGAGCTTTAATTGGAAACCATGGCATTCCATTCATTCTCAATTCTGACTCTCTCCCGCGTATAGGCCATTGATTTTGCAAATCCATCAACTTGTCTCCCCTGAGCTTATAAGCCTGCTGTCCACCCCTTGCCATGACAATTTTCTTTCTGACTGGAAATGGCCAGGCAACCGAAACTTTCGTGCTTTCCCTCTTAAGCTCATCTATAAATAACTCTTACCCTCCATTTTCCTATCTTCTCGTCTCAACCTTAAATGGCATTGCAAGTTCTCCCAGTCTAAGTGGAACAAGTTGAGTGCGCGTATTTGGAACTCTAAAGCTGATGCCCAAGCTCAATTAATAGCCTAGAAAATTCTTCATGTCAAATTACCGATTGGTGAACGCCTTTCCTTCATCTCCCCGTTGTTATCTTGCCCTTTCTGTGCTAAAAAAGAGACAATTAAACATGCTTTCTGGTCTTGTCCTCATGCCCAACGTCTTTGGAAGCATCTCTTCTCTAATCTTCTGGCTCTTTGTCCTAAGGTGTGGTCTTGGAAAGCTGCACTTCTTGGCCTCTCTTCGCAACATAATGTGGTGACTCAAACCTTTAGACACATTGTCTTAAAGCACATCTGGAAAATTCGTTGTTCTGCGACCTTCTCTCTTACACTCTATACCCTTCAATTGGAAAGCTTGATGATTTGTACAAGCCTCTCTCCTCATCTCACCCTCTTGCACTCCGTTACCCACAGTAATCAGGATCTCAAGTCCCTATTGAGTGTTCTCCAATTGCAGTTCAATATGTTTGAGGAAAAAACTTTTGGTCTTAGATGCAGCTCGAGGGACCTTGTTAGAGCTGGAGATTAACACCCTTCTTGCAAGAGTTGGTGGCAGTGGCTGCTGTGGTGAGTGGTACTGGAGTAGGTGCTATCCTCATTCTTGTTTTCCACATCCTTTGCTTTGACAGAGATTGGAAATTCTGACAATGTTGCTCTGAAGATTCAACTATTGTGCACTTTCTTGGAGGTGGTGAATTGGGTTGGTCACAATTTGTTATGAGATTTGTTTTCAGCTGATGATTTTCCTTTGAAAGCTTCTGTTGATGGAAGGCTGTTGTTCTGTTTTTCTGTTGAGGTTGATCGCTGAAAATGCACATGAAATCTATCATAGCTGCAAATTAAAAAGTGAGCTGCTAAGCACTATGGCAAAGTCTTTTTGCTTGTATATGGGCTGTTTGTTCTCATGCTGGTTTCTTCTTGGGTTGGGTTTTGTTGTGCTGTTGGTTAATAGGAGGTAGTTTTTGCTGGAGGTACCTTCCCAGCAAACTCCTATTTCTTTGTATTTTTTACTTGTATTTTTTCTTTGTTAATAAAAGATTTTATTCCAATAAAAAAAAAAAAAATCTACATATATAAACAAATCATTTCTTTAAATATAAACACATTTGATACCCATCCATTAGTAATTAACCTATATGAATTCCATTTATTTACCCTTTGGGAAATACTCTTTTAAATTTCGAAATAAATAAAGAGAACTATTTTTATCTCCTAAGGAATTTTTTTAAAGAAAGCATTAAAGGAAAGTTTATTTTTAAACTAAGTTGTCCCATCCAAAATTTTACGAGAAATTTTTATCTAGAAGAACAACTCCATACTCCCTATATGATCTAAATATATATATATAATATTTTTCACAATATAAATAATTTTTGATATCTTAAAATCAAGAAAAATATAATTACCTTCCAAACTTTTGATCCCATCTATCTTTTTCTTTAAAATATTAAATTATTTTGTTTACTAAATTAATCCATGAACCCAAAATAATATTTATTTAATTATTTACTTATTTAGAATTTATTATTTGCAATAAATAAATAAATAAAAATATATATATATATATATATATATATATATATATATATATATATTCTCTAAAAGTTTATAAATATATTATTTTTCATCATATACATAAAAATATAATTAATTTTCAAACTTTTCACCCAATTATTTGATTATTTTTATATAGCTTCCAATCTATATAATTTTGTTAATACTGCCACCTCATTTCTAATAAAATAAAATAAATTAAATGTGAGCCATTCTTAAACTCCACGTGAGGAAAGGAGAAGGAAGTTGAAACTATATATTTTAAAGAAACTATAACATAAATATTTCCTATTTGAATTTATATTCATTTTACTCCCTGTGTCTTTGTGTGGAAGAGGGAAGACATAATAAAAGTTAGGGTCTTATTAGTATTATTATAAAAATTGTGTTAGACTTACAATGAGGTAGGATATGAGGTAAAAATAATTTCCTATTTATAAAAAATGAACAATTACTATTTTTAAAATTTAAAGTATTTAATTTGTTGTTTTTAACACAGAGCAAAACACATATTCTAAAATACAATATATATATATTCTAAAATCTTTAAAACAATACCATAGCCGCACGCATAACTACTGGGCGACTCACTGTAAGCCAAAAGTTGGTTTAAGAGCAATGCCTATATATATATATATAATCATTCCTTCTAAATAGTGCACAAATCGAAGTACAGAGACCCAACCAAGAGGGAAAATAAAATAAGCTAAAAGTTTAAATTTAAAAAAAAAAATAGTTTCATTAAAGTAATTAACTTCACTTTCTCCAATATAATGAAAAATTATCTATAGAAAGCACATTACCCTTTTCATAAAACAATACGCTTAAAGGAAAATTATAGAATAAAATAGTATGCAATTAAATAATTAAAAAAAACTAACGATAATAACAAACAATAAGTAAATTCCAAGGATAAATCTCAAGTAAATATAAAATAATATTTCATTTTTTTATTTTATTTTTGTTTATACCAAAATATTATCTCAAGTAAATCAATATTAGTTGTTTCAGTTGGAAGAAATAGCATTTAAGATGACGAATGAGTAAATTAAACAAATCACCCACCTAGAATTGCAATTGGAGATGGAGATGATGAGATGAGTTAATTCCTTTGACCAAAAAAAAAAGTATTTTATTCCACCTGACAATTTTCTTTTCACCACTCCACTAAACTTTAATTTATTAATTCTTTCCATCTCCGTAATAACTTTCACCCATATTTTAATATTTTATTGAGTAGAATAATATCACTTTATTATTAGTTCCTCCCACACGGAACTATAGGCACGACCAGATCTTAACTAGTTATTAATCATTCTCTTTTTAACCAATGAAAGCTCAAGCATTTTTTCTATTTGATTTTTTTTTATCTATTATCAATGTACATGCCAATTATATAACAAAACATATTTCAAAATTCAATCCTCTTCAATTGGTAATTTCACTTGATATAAGCAATTAGTGCGCTTCCATTACTTCCATTTCAGAACGAAATTTTCTCCCACAATGACCATAATAAAAAATGAATTATTTCCTTGTTTATTAAAGTTATTCTTTAAATAAAATTGGCGTCTTAGACATAATTTTATTAAATGCATGTACCTATCTTACATGATTAAAATCAAAATTTATGTCCATATTTTTATATAGTAAAAAAATAGTTTACTCTTAAGTGAATAAATAACTATATGTTGTTTTCCCATTTATTCACTTTTCTATACATAGATATTAATATTTAATATTTAAATACATCTATCTAACTTATCCACCTTTAAAATATATCTTTCCATCTAAAATTTGATACACAATTTATTTCATTTATGAAAACAAAAATAAAATTTACAGTATACTAGTCTATAAATATTAATAACTAATTTTTATTAAATACATCTACCTATCTTACTAATTTTCATTAAATACATTTACCTATCTTACGTTATTAAAAGCCAAATTTATATCCATACTTTTATAAAGTAAAAAAATAGTTTACTATTAAGTGAATAAATAATTATATGTTATTTTCCCATTTATTGACTTGTCTATACATAGATATTAATATTTAATATTTATTTCATTTATAAAAGTAGAAATAATAAGCACCTCCAAATTGATATATTGATGTATTTTAGATAGATATATACTAAATATAAAATATAACTAATTTTCATTAAGTACATCTACCTATCTTACTAATTTTCATTAAATACATTTACCTATCTTGCATTATTAAAAGCAAAATTTATATCCACATTTTTATAAAGTAAAAAACTAGTTTACTATTAAGTGAATAAATAACTATATGTTATTTTCCCATTTATTGACTTGTCTATACATAGATATTGATATTTACTATTTATTTCATTTATAAAAATATAAATAATGACCTAATTAATATAAGCACCTCCAAATTGATATATTGATGTATTTTAGATAGATATATACTAAATATAAAATAAATAAACAATTTATCTTCATTTAAAAATAAATATATAGTATAATATATATATATATATAATTTAAAGTAAATAAATAATTTTTTTAATTTAAAATAATAAAATATTTTAGATAGATATATACTAAATATAAAATAAATAAACAATTTATCTTCATTTAAAAATAAATAAATAGTATAATCTATTTATGTCTTTTTGGATAGATATTTAAGATATGTAAGATATCTATATAAAATTTAAAGTAAATAAATACTTTGTTTTTATTTAAAATAATAAAATACAATTCTCTAAAGAATTGCCTTGATGAAGTTGAAAGAAACCCTAGGCGGATTTCTATTATTCACCTTGGTCTTGTCAGGCTCATCTTTGAGCATTTCCAAAATTTACCTGCTCTGCCTAAAAATGTTGTTGTTGGGGATTTGGATGATGAGGATACAGAAAGTAGCAGGGAGAATGATCCTCTAGCCCCTCTTGCTTTTGCTTTTTTTGGTACTACAACCACTGTTCCCCAGTCCCTTTCTTATCGGAATGTCCTTGTGGGTTTTGCTCCACCTTCTTGTCCTAATCCCCAGCTTTTTCCTGGTTGCCCTACCCCGGGTTCTGCTCCGCCGTCTTGTCTTAATCCCCAGCCTTCACCTGGTTGCCCTACCTCGGGTTTGGTCTCTGGGTTTAAAGGAACCTTGGTTACGAAATTGGTCTCGTACTCTGGGAATTCTCTAGAAATTCATTCTGAAAAACCTTTGGCCAATAAAGAGTCAGCCCCTAGTGCCCCTATGTTTGGAAGATTTGTAAATGCCTCTAAAAGATTCCCAAATCAGGACAAATTTAATTCTGCCCCGAATAACTTTAAGCCTGAGGACATTATGAGTGTGGCAGAAAAAAGTGCTGAAGGCCTTTTCACTATTCTTAAGTGGGCCCAGAAGGAAGTTTGTGATTTGAGTGGCCGTAATAGAGATCTCAGCAATAGAGTCATGGAGTTGGAGTAGAAGGCTAGTTGGAGCTGTAATGAGAAAGATGGACAGAACACCCCCATAATGGAGAAAAGACAAAAGTTGCAGGAGGAAAGATTGACTAGGCTGGAGAGCAATATGTCCAAGATTGGCCAAAATATCAGGGCCACTATGGCACATAATCATAAAATTTCCAGGCACAACACCATCATCATTAATGCTATGGTGGAAAAGTTGGAAAAAAATCAAAAGGGATCGCTAGTTGTGGATTTGGATGCAGACAGAGGTTGTAGCAGTGTTGGTGTTGAAGGGATTTCGACTCGCACCCGGGCTAACACGAAGAGGAAGACCCCTGCTTCTTCACATACGGTTCAAATCCTCAAGCAGGGTTTACAAGATATGAGTGAAGTTGAAAAGGAAGCTGAGGAGTTGATTAACATCTTGGAGTAGTGTTGCTGTGGTCGTCTCTGGCTTTTTGGCAGCCCTTTTTTGGACCCTGTTGTCTCTTTTTTGCTGTCCTTTCCTTTTTGGGACAACTATCTGTTTGTTTGGAGTTTTTTTGCTCTATCTTTGTATATTTAAACTTTGTGGTTTCAGGTCCCTGTAAAACCTATTTTTTCCTTTTCAAAAAAAATAATAAAATACAAATAAAATGTATGATCTATTTTTTACTATATTTATTGCTTCCAAACAGGTATACTAGTCTATAAATATTAACAACTATTTTTTATTAAATACATCTACCTATCTTACTAATTTTGATTAAATACATCTACCTATCTTATGTTATTAAAAGCAAAATTTATATCCACACTTTTATAAAGTAAAAAAATAGTTTATGATTAAGTGAATAAATAATTATATGTTATTTTCCCATTTATTGACTTGTCTATACATAGATATTAATATTTAATATTTATTTCATTTATAAAAGTAGAAATTATGACCTAATTAATATAAGCACCTCCAAATTGATATATTGATGTATTTTAGATAGATATATACTAAATATAAAATAAATAAACAATTTATCTTCATTTAAAAATAAATAAATAGTATAATCTATTTATGTCTTTTTAGACAAATATTTAAGATATGTAAGATATCTATATTAAATTTAAAGTAAATAAATATTTTTTTTAAATTTAAAATAATAAAATACAAATAAAATGTATGATCTATTTTTTTACTATATTTATTGCTTTCATACTTTAACATATATTTATCTAAGATATCTATATATTACTAAATACTTTTCTTTAGAAAAAATATACTTTAACATTGCAAAAGATAAATATTTAATTTCTTTAGAAGTAATAGAATATTCTTTACCATGTTGAATATTGCAACAATTTTAAAACTATTCAAAACATTTACACCCACTATCCCAAAATGTACTTTAAGAAAAAAAAATAACAAACATTCCATACATATCCATATGTTGTACAAAATAGATATCAAATGCAAGGAAAAGACTCAACAATTTGATGTTGTAGCAAACTCTTTACCCTTGGAGAAAGTAATCAGCACCTAAACACTCTCCAAACCTTTATATATAAGATTATTCACCCTAGTGTTTTATTCATAGAATTTTGGCTCTAGGAAAACTATCAAGTGGTATTCAAAACCATTGATGGGTCCAATTGACACATGCTCATTGCTCAACATGCAAACAAGAGTTACACATGAATTGTACTCATCTTGCAAATCCAAACATCAAACTTTGCGGGAGAAGCTCAACATTCACTCTAGCTTCTCCAAGATGGACTCATCCTTTTCAATACTCTTAAATTCAATAATTTTTGGGTCCTGAAGGGGATGCAAACAACATTAGAATGTTCTCATTTTTAACTAGGGTGCCAACATTACAATAATATTCCAACATTATAACTAAGACTTGGAAGACATACAATACACTTAGTCCTAATATTACTGAGAATGGAATGCCTCAACCCAAAAAATCTACTTGGTACAAATTAAATAATAAAGATACTGAGATCTAATGGACATGATAAGCCTTACGACTCCAACTCAAGGTAATTGGCCTAAGAACTTATAGATGTAACTTACTTAGTAACTTTTATATCTTTAGTGTCTTTTAAGAGACATGTATTTAATGCAATGTGATAAAATCTTTGTAACTACTTTACCCTAGTAGGCTTTGGCTATTTGATTTTTTAGTCCATAAATTAGATCACAATATAATTTAGCAGACAATGGGACAATAGCAACATTGTGGATCTTGGTGAGCTTTGACTGGACACAACTCAAAAAAAATTTCCAATTGGCTTGTGTGTTAAGCTTGAACTAGAGTTGAGGGTCCTTGTTTCGAACTCTAGCTCTCTTTTCCCTTGCTCCTCTCCTCCATTGAAATTTATTTGTTGAATATCTGACCTATTCCTGTTTGTGTTTCTGTGTTGAGCATGGGGCTATATTGTTGCTTGGTTTGTACTTACTTATGTTCTATGCCCATTAGTTATTTGAATCCTAAAATCAAGATTGTAAAGTGCTTTGTGCCCTGCTATCAGGTCTAATTCTATCATAGGCTTTGTCACCAAGTAGATGCGCCTTCCACCAAGTAGGTACTTATCATTTGTGACATTGCTAAAATTTATTAAACACAACTAATTAAAACATAACAATTCTATTACTATTTGGCAGGAACTTCGCTGCCCTGCAACTCTTGTTTAAATTAGATATATATATTTACCCCTTTTCAATTATAATAATTAACAAAATATTTATTTATTATTTTTGAATAAATCCATAATTAAATAAAGCAATATTATGATTAAAATATCATTCTATTTAAAATATTTAATATCGACAATTAAAATAATATTTATTTAAATCTACAAACATTTAAAATTTGCAAACTAATTTAATATTTAATTTAATTCTTGGTAATTTCACAAATCACTTTACTAATTAAATTTAATGCTTAATTAAATTAATTTCCACAATAATAATAACCATCATTAAAATAAATTAACTAATTAATAATAATGATAAAACATTAGAATCAAACAATTAACACATTAGAAATCAACACTTAAAATGAATGACATAAAATAAAATGATACCAACCAAAATGGAATACTGACGAACAACATCGTCAAACAACGAAATCACAAGCAAACACTTACTCAAATGCCTAGAAATTCCAATACGGAGGGGCACTACATCAATGAATATTTCTTTAATAAGATTGAACTAAATGAAAGATGAGAGAGAAAGGCCTTTATTCCTTGAGTGTCCTCCCAAAAATATGTTTTCAAACCATTGCCCACTCTTCTTTTGATCCCCTGTTTAATGAAGTTTATAATTTTGACCAAGTTGTTCTAGACAACTGAGCCATTCGATAACTCATAGAACAAAATTTCCTCTAATCCTCATTACTGAGGTATTTATCTTTCAAGATTATGGCCCAATTTTTTTTATTTTGTAGGAAGTTCCATCCATTTTTTGTTGGGAGAGCTTTGTTGAAAATTCTCGATCTTCTAATACTGAACCCTAACCATTTGTGGCATGTACAACTTTTCCCAGTTAACCAAGGTAATCTTGGAATTTTATTCTATTTCTTTCCAAAGGAAATCCCTCTAAATTTGATTAATTTTACTAGTAGTGCAAGCAAAAATTTTAAATAGGGATATAGAATACACTGGAATATTTTGGAGGGAAGCTTTCAGGAGTTGAACTTTGCTAGCTTGGCTAAGGAGCTTTCCTTTCCAACCAGCTAATTTTATTCAAGTATTCTTTCTATAATCCCATTCTAGAAGGTATTTGAGGGATTTTTGGAAATTAGAGGTAAGCCAAGGTAGGATGTCAGAAGAATTGAGGATTGGCATCCTAGGATCCTAGTAACTCTATCCTTAACTAATCAGTATTGAAGAAATAAAGCTTACTCTTTGTGTAGTTTATGAGATGTCATGAGGCACAAGCATAAATTTTCAAGGTTTTCTTCCAATGAGTAGCTTCTACTACCAAGGATTTTCCAAAAAAATCATGTGATCCACAAATTGTTGGTGAGAGGTCGAAGGTAGAGAAAAAGCAACTTTTACCCCTTTAAAAATTCTTAGGTCAAGTAATTTTTGAAAATTACTCCCAAAGACTTCGACCACCATTATGAAAAGATAGGGAGAGAGAGGGTCCCTCTATTGAAGTCCTCTCCCAATGGAGAAGGACCCCCTAGAGACCCCATTCACCAAAAAAAAATTTTGGGAGTAGTGACATAAGCTTTAATCAAATTCATAATCCTTCCTTAGAACCCATACTTGTTGGTATAATTAATTATTTAATCACACTTTAGCATAAGTTTACTTAGGTATATTCTATTTCCTAGGTTAATTATTATCCTTATCTTATTAAGCTGTCTTTATGCTCAAAATAAGATTAGGGTTGTGCATGTCTTGCTTTTTGCATGATTGTCTTTTTGAAGGCTTTTGCATTATTTGTAAAAAAAAATTCTTCAATATCATAATGCTGATTTTTACTTGCACAAACTTTTGCTATGAGAGTTTACAGAACTTCTCTATTTTTTGTTTTGAATATCTTTGCATGTGATAGGTGATTGCTTGCAGGTGATTCTTGGAGACTGTGAAGTTGGTTTTTCAACTTCTACATGGTATCAGAGCTCTAGATCTGTTGCTGCCTGTTCATGCTTTGAAGATATTTTCTCATAGCATATTTTTCTGTGTAAGGGATTGAAGCCGTTTTTCATTTTTGATTCAGAAATCCAGCTTCCACTCAGTTGTAGGGAAAACGATTTCTGGGTTTTGTAGCCAGGGCGAAATATGAACTGGTTATCTTTTAGATTTTTGATATCTTGTACGGATTTGGAGAAAATTGCTCCTAAAAAATCGGCGGCGTCATTTTTCTCCTGGCTGAAGGTTTAATTTTTTTTTTTCATCTTCTGCTTGCTGGATCAGAAAACAATTTCTGGGTTTTGTTCTTAACTTCAAAATATTTCTGGGTTTCTATTTTTGTCTACTCATTGTGAACATATTTTGCAAAAATTAAATCAGAAGTAAACTTTTTTTTGCTAGAAAACCCATTTCATGCAAGCTAAATTCAATTTTTTTAAAAAAATCATAACTTTTGGCCATGGTGTCAGATTTTCGAAAACAAATAGGCGTTGGAAAGCTGGTTTCGTCCTCTTCTTAGATCTTAGACTTTATTTTTGCAAAATTTTCTCCAGGTATCTGATTTCTTTGTGAGAACTCAACCTTTGTTTTGTGAGTTATTTTTCTTGGGAAACGTGCAATCAAGAGTTTTTTTTAGATCAAAAAGGAATATTTTTATTTGAGAGTATATACTACTATTTTTCTATCATGGATTTACATAACATTGCACCCCTTACTCCATTCAACTATTTTGGTTGGAAAAAACAAATGGAGATTCACTTGAAACACAAAGGGTTGTATAGGGTAACCATGGGTACAGAAATTGAACCTACAGGTGCTACTAAAAAGAGAAAGTGGTTTAATAGATGTGATGAAGCTTATGGTACATTATATCTGTCTCTTTCATCTGATCTTCTTTTTCATATTGAGTCTTGTACTACACCAAATGAGATATGGACTACTTTAGAGTCTTTGTTTGGGAAGCAGGATACTATGAGAGGATATCAGTTAGAGAATGAGCTTATTGGCTTAAATCCTAGGGATTTTGACAACATCCGGGAGTTTTTCACCAAACTCAAGTCTCTTAGATTATAGTTATTACAGTGTGGTGTTCAGAAAGAAGACTCTCAATTGATATTGTCCATTCTTTCTAAGCTTGGACCACATTATTCAATTTTTGTATCTACCTTTTATGCCACTAGGGATGCACTTGGTACGAGATTCGCTATGCCATCTCTTGATGACTTTGCTTCATCTCTCACTCGAGAGAAAGCTAAGTTAGCTAGCATGGGCATGGTGAAACTTTCTTCCTCTTCACAGGCACTTATTGCATCACAGAAGCCCAAAGATCAGAAGGCTTCTATAGGTAAAGGAAAGAAATAGAAACAAAAGGATTCCAAACCTCATGAGCAGCAAAAGGAGTCCTCAGATTCATCCTCCTCTTCTAAGGGGAAATCATTCAGGAAGGAGAAGGGTCCATGCGCATATTGCAAGAGGGAAGGACATGCAGAACATAATTGTTACAAGAAGGATATTGATGAGCTGAAAAATATTCTTCAAAAACATCATATTGATTTGCCTTCTAGGATGTCTGCATCATCTTCTTCTCCTCATTCTTCTTCTTTAGAACAGTATAACATAGGCATAGCTGGTTTATATACTTCATCAGATATGAAGGGATATGCTCTTTGTGCTTCTTCAGGTATTGGATCAAGGAAATGGCTTCTAGATTCAGGAGCATCTCATCATATGGCTTCTTCACAAACTATGTTCACTTCCTTTGAGCCTTGCACTATGTCTCCCATTTTGATGGGAAACAACACTTACATGAGTGTTACAGGGAAGGGGTCTATTAGTTTTGGGGACCACTCCTTTCAGGATGTCTTGTGTGTCCCTCACTTGACAAACAACCTTCTTTCCATTTATTAGATCACACATGGAGGCACTGGGAGATCTGTGGAGTTCACACCTGATTCAGTTATCATCAGAGACTTGGAGAGTAGAGCAGTTATTGCTACTGGGATAATGGATCACTCATATCGGTTGTATTCCTTCACTGATTTTGCTACTGGCAGTGCTTCTGTCTCTACAGCTGTTTCTCACACTTCTGTTGTGCATCATCATTCAGAGGAGAGATTTAGCTTCTTGAACATTGGAGTTCTCACTTCGGATCCTGTTCTCAAGCCTTCCCTTCCATCTCCTCCACCTCCTATTGCTTCTTCTATTTTAGTGCACAGTAGGATACAATTGATCATACATCTTTGGAGGTTTCTATTGAGTCTTCACCTACTTCGGCTTCTTCATTTGTTGAGGTCACACTTGCTTCTGTGGAGACATCTTGGGCTACACCTTCTTCATCTTCAGAGATTGCTATTATTCGGTCTCTTCCCTCTCACTGCTTTCAGGAGATGCAGTTTCTTCACTTCTTTTGGAGTTACTTCATTCTAGGGGGGATCTGTGGTCTCTTTCTTCCTCTCTTATGGGGGGATTCATTTATGTATCTTTGTGATGGATGGTGTCCTTGGGGGGTCTTATGGAGTCCTCCATCTTTCATCACTTAGTTTATTGCATTCTATTTTGGGGAGGAGTTTTGTTCCCATGTGGTTTTCTCCTTTACCCCGTTTGATTTAGTTTGTATTTCTTTTGTAAATGAGTACCTAATCAGGCCTTGTTGGCGGGACTCATCTTTGCATAATAATTTGCTTCTCCCTAAGTTGCACTTATGGGGGGGTGTTGGTGTAATTAATTATTTAATTACACTTTAGCATAAGTTTACTTAGGTATATTCTATTTCCTAGGTTAATTATTATCCTTATCTTATTGAGCTGTCTTTATGCTCAAAATAGGATTAGGGTTGTGCATGTCTTTCTTTTTGCATGATTTCCTTTTTGAAGGATTTTGCATTATTTGTAAAAAAAAATTCTTCAATATCAGAATGCTGATTTTTACTTGCACAAAATTTTGCTTTGAGAGTTTATAGAACTTCTCTATTTTTTGTTTTGAATATCTTTGCATGTGATAGGTGATTGCTTGCAGGTGATTCTTGGGGACTATGAAGTTGGTTTTTCAACTTCTACAATACTTCTATAAGACAACCATCAGAAACTGCTAACAAACTCTATCATATTCCTTGGATATGTCTAATTTGAGGGTCATCATGGGTTTCTTGACGTACTCCATAAAATGGAAATACTCATGCATAATCAGATGAGTATCAAGAATCTATCTACCTATAACAAAACCTTTTTGATTGGGGGAAATATTTTTATGAAGAAACCCTTTCATTCTATTGACTATGAGTTTGGATAAAATCTTGTAGATTGTGCTACATAGACTTATGGGTCTATAATCTTGCATTGTGAGAGAATTATCTTTCTTAAGGATAAGCACAATAAAAGTAGAGTTGAGTTGTTTTATTATTTTTCCTAATCTGAAGAAGTCTCTTGTTTGGTTAAGGAGGTCCATAGAAATCACCTCCCAAAAATATTGGAAGAAGGATGGAGGGAACTCATTAGGGCTTGGGGCCTTGTAAGAATCAAATGAAACTACAAAATTTCTTAGTTCTTGATATGACACAAGTTTCCACAAAAATTTGAGGTCCTGTTCATTAAGGATATTGGGAATAATTTTAATAAGATTCTCGATTTAAGAAACATTCACATTATGACTAGTCACAAAATATTTAAAGTAAGAAGCAATAGCATTTGCTATGTCATTTTCCTCACTAAGGATAGAACCAACTTCCTTAACTACCTAGGGATTTGATCCTATTCCTTTTCTTGTTCCTCAAGGTGGATTGGTGAAAGAATTTAGTATTTTTGTCACCCTCTCTTAGCCACTAGATTCACAATTTTTGTTTCCAATAAATATCCTCCCTTTTTGAAAGGTTGAACCATTCCATTCTCAATTCCTTTTCTTAGACTGAAGTTTCATCTTCCATATATCCACCTTTCAATATTTTTTGAATATCTTGAAGGCTAGATTTAATATTTTCCTTGGCTTGAAAATAATATCAAAAGGAGACTTTATTCCAACCTTTAACCTTCTCCTTGACCTGCTTTAGTTTTTCAGCAAGATGGAACATAAGGGTTCCTAGACATGGCTAAGCCCACCATATTTGAACTAGAGCTTTGAAATCACTTTGAGTAGACCACATCATTTCTCATCTAAAGGGAAAAGGTTCTTTAGCAATGGAGTCCTCTAAGAAAAGAAGGATGTCGTTACGATTTGTTCCCATTCAGGGGAGGGAAAAGAGGGTCATCTTAGGCAAGATATTCTAGTTATTTTAAAGATTGTGGTTTTTCTCATGTCTCTTGTTTGACCAGGTGAATATTAAAGACCCTTGGAGATTAATATTCAATAGAACCCGAGAAGAAAGAAAGTCCATTGGACCCATCATATTATCAGATAAGTCAATATAATCCCCTAGTTTATTTGAGGGAAAAAAAGGGTATTGTAATCCCCACCAAACATCTAGCAAACCCCACTAAAACATTAGATTAAGGAAGATAAGGAATTCTAAATAGAAGTGTTACCTATTTTTCACTTCAAGCTCAAACAGGTAGAGTTGAATGAAATTCATTATTGATAGGTACAAAATTTTTCATGTTTTGCTGATTTAAGTATTCATTGATCATCATAGAGATCAATTTAAATCTCAATCATAGTTTATTGTGCAAGCATTTGAAGCAATAGATTGAAATTTTTTATAGTAATTCTTTTTATTCATTTTGTAAAAATGTTGAATCTCGCACAAGCCGCGAGAGTAACTGAATTTGATTATGACAATCAAATTATGAATACACAATTCAAGACAAATTATACTACTGAACATAAGCGTAAAGAAGAGGAGAAATTCATCATTGTCTGCAATGATGAATCACTTTCGTTGGTGTCTTCAGACATTGTGTCTCCAAGCTGTTGCAACCTAGTTTCCTCGCTCCATGAACCTGCAAAGTTATAAAGAAATGGTGTTAGAGGTGTACTCTAAGAAATGATGAATTACATTATGCCTTATGCCTATACTACCAACAAAAATGTAATTTGCATCAAAACAAGCATTCATTAGATGAGAGGATGATAATCAAGAGAAACATAACTTAATGGAAGCTTTCAGCTTCTTTTATTTTGATAACTTGTTTGTTTCAGTGTGCAGGAATAGGTTCATCATGTTCAAGATCATTTCATCAGATATGTGGAGTAAAACGGGCTCCCACAAGGGTTGAGCTCGGCATATCAAGGAGGACACACTCTCAAGTTACATACGTGAGTTCATTAATATTGATAACAGTCATTAAGAGAGCTACTGAAGATAAAGGATATAATCATAAGAGCAACCTTATTTCTGAGTTTTCATAACTTCAAAAGCATATAACAATCTTAAAAGAAGACATTGTAGAACTCTGTGAGGCACATATAGTATGAGAAAGGTACAAATTCTAACAGCTGTAAGCTCTGTTCGAGCTTATTAGCAGAAACAAAATCAAAGATCATGCTAATCTCATAAGAGCTTTTGAAATGATGACAGTTCAACTCATAATCAGTCATAAATTACCACGAATGACAGTCACCATGATTTGAAAAATAGTCAAAATTACAACATACCTT
Source organism: Sequoia sempervirens (assembly GCA_007258455.2). NCBI lineage: Eukaryota > Viridiplantae > Streptophyta > Pinopsida > Cupressales > Cupressaceae > Sequoia > Sequoia sempervirens. Next base: position 179,988,434 of record VDFB02086081.1, read on the forward strand.
ATCACAACAAAGATGTTGAAATTTGAATAACATTTAGTAATAGCAAAAAAAATCATGCATATACGATTATGGGAGGAATGTATAGTTTCAGCTGTAGAACAGTCATGATAATGAGCATTTATCAGAGTAGTGATAAGGTGAAGCCACAATGTATGGAGTAGTATGAAAAGGAAAATTAGAGTCACAATGCCATTCAAAGCCACAACAGTGAAATGTCTACAGTCTATTTCAAAAGAAGATACCATTATGTTCACATCATAAATTAAGAATGATAATATACTCATGGCGGAGTTCGTGCACAACAGTATAAAGGATAGCGCTGCCATCCATTTGAAAATATTCTTACTGTCAAAGAGTGATAGAAAGCTACAGATCATGGAAGTTGAATATATAAGTAGTCATATGAATGTTTTCAGAAGGATTTAAGAAGCATTCAAATTCCAGATAAACCTTCAAGTCTGTTCGTGAAACAAGAATACCTAGATTCAGAATAAGGATAGTCGCGACTAGATTCAAATCATGATAAATATCTTCAAGTTATAAATGTATATGTTCAGAGATAGAAGGGAAAATTCTAGAATATCTATTAGCTACAGTCAAAATGATTAAAAATGGCTTCAAAACATAAAAGTTTCCATTCTATGGCTTCAAAATGGAAAGAAAAGCATAGATTTTTGTTAAAGAAGTAAGTTACCTTGTGATTTCCAGCCATTTCCCTCATAAAGTTATTTAGGATGCAAGAGATAATCAATAGGAAAGACCATGAAAGTCATCTAGATATTGCTCGAATGGTGAAGACTGTTAGAGTAATAAGTTATTATGCTTAATTAATTACATCACATTGATTAATTAATTAAGTCACTTATTCCTCTTTATTACTTAAGCTAAACTTAGGCACATTTATTAATTAATTATTAATTATGCACACTAGGGTTTCATTTAGGGTTTCTTGATCTCTTCATAAGGATTGATCACATTGTAATAATTGATTCTCTTAATGCATTTTTACTGAGAGGTTTACAGAGCATCATTTTGGTTCTTCATATCTTTTGCATGTGACAGGTATCCATCTTGCATGCAGGTGATCTTGGATTCTAACATGGTATCAGAGCTCCAGACCTGCAGCTGCTTGTTCGTGATATGAAGATATGGCCTCTTTGTGAGTTTCGGGTACAAGGGTTTCCACATGCATCTTTTCTGCAAGATCTGGGGGTAGCCATTTTTTTGGGACACTATGGGCTCAAACGGACACTGCCATTGCGTTCGCGATGGCCAAAAACCCTAGAAACGCCTTTAAGCTTCATCGATTTCGAGAAGTTGATCTGGAAGGCAAATTTTTTTTGCGGGGGCGTACGGCCTCCCCAACACATGTTACGAGGCTCGAAAATCGAATTTTTTTTCAAAACCATGTTTTTTCGAACCGGGCCACCGCCCATTATAAACACACCCGCCGCCCGGCGGCCACCGACCGAATCGCCGCGCCGCCGGGCTCCACAGGCCGGTCCATCACGGCCCATCCGCCAGCCCACTGAGGGCTTATTCTCTGTGGCCGTTGGCTATATCAGGGAACCGGAGCTCAGATCCGGCCCCTGCGACCCCCGACCACATGGAAAACCAGGGGATCGCCCAACACAAGCCCGCCATTTGGTGGCCCATAGGACCAGGGGCCCAAATTTTTTCATTTTCGGGGGGAAGTTTTTCCGCCGATGGCCCCCAGGCCGTCAAATTTATGCTGGGTTTTGCTGACGTCAGCATGACGTCATGATGACGTTAGCCGTATGGCACCCCTCATATGCCCCCTCCTAACCCAGTTTGCCCTAAAGAAGCAGTTTTTTTCTTTTGGCCATAACTTGGGCATACGGTATCAAAATCGGGCAAACGAGATATCGCCGGAAAGCTGGTTCCAAGTACTTTCCAATAGTGCTGTTTATTTTTCAGTATTTTACTGTTTTCATGCATTTATTTCTGTTTGAAGTCAGATGTATTTTTTATGCTTCCAAGCTCATAACTTTTTGCCACGATCTCCATTTTTCGCCTCGTTTGAAGCGTCAGAAAGGTATTGAGGAGCTCTAGGTTGGTGTCTATGCACTTTTTCTGTATCTATCCCAGGTTTATCAGTTAGTCCAGATTTTGCCTGATGGGTTGTTTGGCAATTACTTGGATATTTTGGCAGTTGGGAGAGTGCATCTTGCATCTTTGCACTTCATTTTTAGTAATACATCATTCAATAATTGCTTGCTGCTTCATAGATTCCAGAGTTGTTCCTGTTTGGATTTTTCGAGTGTTCTGTGGCATAGGGTTTTCTGTTGCTTTAATCATGATTCCTTGAGTCAATTAGTGACTCTCATCCGGTTTCAGTAGTATACAGAAGAATATTTCCTTGCTTGCCTATATCAAGTTCCAGTGTTACTCTACAGAGTTCTTCCAGTGCTTCTTTGCAGCATGTTATCTCATTGTAAGGGGGGTTTTGTCCCACTGGTTTTTCCTTCTCTTACTCCTTATTGCATTTGTAAATGGGTACCGATCGGCCTAGTTGTCGGGACCCATCTTTGCTTTCATGCATCTTATTCTAGTGTTTTAGCTTCTTCCTAAGTTCATCTAGTGTTAGAGTAATAAGTTATTATGCATCACCACTTACTTATTATAGATAATTATTATTAATTAATTATTAATTATTAAGTGTGCACACTAGGGTTTCATTTAGGGTTTCCCTTTTTAGGGTTTCTTGATCTCCTTCATAAGGATTGATCACATTGTAATAATTGATTCTCTTAATGCATTTTTACTGAGAGGTTTACAGAGCATCATTTTGGTTCTTCATATCTTTTGCATGTGACAGGTATCCATCTTGCATGCAGGTGATCTTGGATTCTAACAAAGACGAGCTTCAAACTCCAACAATGGTGGCCTTAGAACAATTAAAGATACAAAAAATATCAGAGTATATGCATGACCATGGCTTTTATGCCCAGCTCTATCTTAGAAAATGGAGTAAAAGAATATTGAAATGCTTAAATTTAGTATTACCATGAATTTCTTATGGAAATTTGGCAAAAGATCACTTAGAAAATGTCCAAGACTGCCCAACATCAAAGAATTTCTTAGAAACCCTACTAGGTAGCATAGCGGCCAGTTTTCCTCTCGAAGCTTCTCCAACTCAAATGCAAAGTAATGATAATGTTATTTTTAGGGTTTGAGGGCTTTTGTCTATACACCCAAGTCAGAATGGATTTTTGGTCATTATTGAAACATTATTATTTTGCTTTATTCATCCTTCGTGGCCATAACTTCTAAGTCAAATGCTCACAATATGCACAATGATGTGGTCAACCCTTATAATTATTGCATGAAATGAATATGGTCGACTATAATAAGATGATATAGTCGTTTTATTTTTGTTAAATGGAATATGCATATTTTCAAATATATGCTAAGTATAGTGTATAAAGCCATGAGGGGAGAATAATAATTTTAAATTTTGCAAGTGAATTATTCTTATTTATTTATTTGCATTGTATCATGTAAGCTAATTAATTAAATGATATGTTATAAATCATTTAATTAATTTAGCATTTTAAAATGCAAATAAATAAATGTTATGTAAAGCTGACTTGTAACTATTGTCTAAACTGAAGATTAATCATGCATGGATTGAGTTCAAGATATCACAAGAAGATTAATACAAACGAGGAGATTTTCACATGCTTGGACTCATTGTTTATAGTTTATCAGTTCAGTTCGAGTTACTTTCTAGTTACACACATTGTGACTGTGGGTTTGGATCATCATACACTCAGTTTGCTTCAGTTTTGGGCCCATTTTTTGAGGCTCTTTACTTTTTCTCATGAGAGGCATTGGAGGAGGATATTTTTCACTTTTAGATCACTTTCAGATGCTTGTTCATGCACTTTGAAGTGCATTCTCATTGTATATATTAAAAAAGTTTATCTTTTTCATTATAGTTCTTATTTTCTGCCTTTTCCTTCAACAAGGAAGACTATCCTATAACTCAGCATTTTAGATTTAATACAGTTTTTAAAGCTTTACAGATTATCATTTTTGCAGAGTTTCCTTCTTTTCATTATGGCTATTCAGTATTAGCCTTCTCAGATTCATGAGTTTTGTATTTATTGAATGTTTAAGATGCAAATTTAATGTGTTTGATTTCAAAGTCGGGTATGTGTAGGATAATCATGGAAAAAAACACCCTTAAGTGGCAAAAAAATTAGAAAAATTAGAGTTAGGCAACTTGACATGTAAAAATTTGAATAAGTTATCTATATTATTTCAAAAACATGTAAGAATAGAATCTATAGAAAATTGAATTTACTTTTTAAACTACTTGGTTTATTTTTATTTTTTTACAAATCTATTTGGTGAAAATTTGAAATTTCAATGTAGTAGTACTTAAATTTTAGGGAAAAAATAAGAAGTAGGTGTCTGTCTTACCACACTAACAACAATAAAATGATAATTATTTTTTATAAGATTTTAGAAATAAGTAGAAGACTCATGTCCGGATGTGATGCATATTTTTTTGTAATTTTTTTCCAAGTAAATAATTAATTATGAATTTTTTATTACAACTTTTAAAAAATATAAAACCTCGTATGTTTGACCACCTTAACTTGGTCAAAACTTAATGAAATTAATTTTTTATTTTTTTAATCCTATATTATGTGAAGCATGGAATGTGATGCATGTTTTGGATTCAAAAAAAGTGATACCGTTTGAAAGCTATAGATGTTTTTCAATCAACCTATCAATCAAGACTTTAGTCATAATTCAAATAGAAAATGAATAATAATAATCTATTAAATTCAAAGTAAAGCATAATTTATATTGTTGTAAAGCTGAGAATCTCCTTTCAAATTCCTTTTCATTTCATAAATTTTGGGTTAAAAAAAAGTAATTAGCCACATACCCTACAAATACCCATCATATCGCCACTTTTTGGCCCATTATGATCCTGCACATACCCAACCTTTAAATTCCTATCATGTTCATGAATGCATGTACATGAAAAAACAATTTTAATTACAGATCATAAGCTGTGCTATTAATTTATCCTCTCCTTTAGGTTGTGAAAATAACATTTTTCCTTCATTAAGAATGGATTACCATGCCTTCTGATGAAACACTTATGTAATTAGATTGTCCAATTTGAGTTGTGAAAATAGATTCCGTAATAATCAGTTGTGAATCAATCTGCTCATAAATATCAATTAGGTGCATCACCGAGGTTTTAGTTTCAGTTTCATGCATTTAGTAATAGATCTTCTATCCCTTTTCTCAAATCAAATCATTCAAGTACCTAATTGATCATCAAATAGGAAGCCGGCCTAGAATCCAGAGGTTCAATCTCATTATAGGTCACCCACAACCTGAGTTTGATCCAATGTTTCAACAGATTGCTGAATTTAACCATTCAAGCATTCGGGTGCAATCTGATTGACAACAAGAAGCTTTGAGAGATCAAGAATTGGGAGCATAGATGTTGACCAAGTTCTATTTAACTGATGAGTTCAAGTCTTCCATATGGGTCATCAGACTATTCTTAGAAAAGGGGCCTTTAGTGTTGGACTCAAGGAACACTGAGAGGGGGAAGTAAATTACTGTTCAACAAGATTTAAACTTTAATTCTAATCATACACCATTCACAACATTTAAACTGAAATAGACATGCAAGCACATGAAATAAACAATCAAATCACCATAACACCAATATTTTTAAGTGGAAACCTTGTTAGGGGAAAAACCACGGTGGAGATTAATCCACAATTTATACTCTGTTAAAAGAATAAAGAAAAGGGAATGCACATGTATTCAGGCACACTGCCTAGAGCTCACTGCTCAAAATAAGGAAGGCTCACTGCCTTACAAAATGTTTGTGATTACAACAAAATGTTGAACTGAGAAAATAGCATCTAAAAATTCCTGGTTTCAATTTCGATGAAGCTCATGTACCAAATTTTGGACCTCTTGTCTGACTCTACACTTAGCTCTGCTCTGCTCTGCTTTAATTCACAACAATCCTCTTCTATTCAAGAAAAATTCACTCAACTAATCTTCTGATATTCGTACACACATCTGCTCTTCTCTTCACACTTACATATGCCATTCACACACAAAATGAATTACCCGAACTCGCATATTTATCTACCATCAAGAATTTAATTGCTAAATGTTGGCTTCAATTAAAATACAAAATATTATCCATATGTCAGCTCAAATCATGAGAAATCTTTAATGTGTACCCGCACAAGTTGGCTAGACTATAGCTATGACCCAAAACAAAATAACCAACACAAGAAAAAATTAAACAATTAGGGTAAGTGCACCAAGATGGTTCCCAAAAAGGGGGCTTAAGTGGCCACTTTTTTTCTGAAATCAGGAAATGCTGACCTTGGATGTGAAATTGAGGATAGTTACACTCAAAATTTTGAGATGAAACAAAAAAAAGGATCGAAGTACTCTGAGTCTACTTTCTAAACTACTAATTTATTTTGAAAGTGGTTAAGATTAAAGGGTTCAAAAGAGGGATGTATAGAAATTGGTGTTGTTTTTGTCAGAAAAACATAACATAGCAACTCTTGTACGACTTGAGCACGGTGAACTTTTTTGTAGTATTTTAAAAATCACTATGGTCAAAAGTTAGCTAATAGCATCTAGTTGGTGCACAATTTTCTTGATAATTTTTTAATGAATATTTGATTTTTTACTAATTTTCTAAGTGGGCACTTCCTGAAAAGCAGAATTTTGGGTGTGCTCCCCCTACAAATTTTTGAAAATAATTGATTTTTTTTTTTTTAATTTGTAGAATGGAGTCTAGTTTGTAAAATGTAATTTATTTGAAATTTTGATGAACGGTTAATTTATAACAAAAAAAACACTAAGCACTGCTTTTTGGCAAAAAACAGACATAAACAAAAGAAATTATGGATGAAAGGCTTAACAATGTCAAAAAGTGAAAACAATTACATTGTTGGATAGCTAAGAGAGAACCTAACATTACCCATGTTTTTGATTTTGTCAATATTGAACTAGATGCAATCTTGATGGTGAGCATGGACCCGATTATGTGAAAAATTGTTGAATTTGCAAAAAAATGTCTCTGGCCTTGTTGGGAATGCCCTCCAAGCCTTTGGGTTGGTATTCCAAGGCAAATAATTTCACTTTTTTATTTTCTTTTAATGCAAAATAACGCGTGCATGTTATAACGTGTGTGTGTTATAACACGTGCACGTTATAATGCGTGCGTGTTATAACGCGTGCACATTATAACGCGTGCGTGTTATAATGCATGCACGTTATAACGCGTGCGTGTTATAACGCGTGCACGTTATAACACACACACATGTGCGTGTTATAACGTGTGCATGGTATAACGCGTGTGTGTTATAATGCGTGCACGTTATAACACGGTCACGTTATAACGCAAGTGCGTTTTAAAAAAAAAAATCATAAGTGGCCAGAAAATTGGTACCCAACTTCATGCACCCACCCATTACTCCTTATATATCTGCGACATGTGACATTCACTAAGTCGGCCACAATGAGTAAATAAACAGAAAAACATCCTGTCGGATCTCCAAGCTTGTACACCGATTAATACAACATCACAAAACTTACTAGTAAGGTAAAATATATGCTTAACAAACTATCCTGGGGATCCAAAACACAAAATGATTATCCGGTGAATTATACAAATCGAAAAAACTACCCAAATACCCTATTCTTTTTGCTTTCTACTGGTAGAACACTATTCTCTAGATTTCTTGCCGGTATGAACAAATTTTGATCTGGGGACCAAAATAATGACTTAGGTTTCCATCAATGACAACACTAGAAGCCAAATGCCAACAATCTCCCCCTTTTGGCATTGATGGAAACACTTCGTGAAAAAATGACTAAGTGTTGAAACCAGTGATACGTTGCCAAAGTTTCAAAATTTTCAAAACACAACTTTCTTTCAAAACATTGCTCCCCCTTAAAATGTCAAGGAATTTTTCACTGTACTCTCTCCCCCTTTGACATCAATGAATTTTTTTTTATTGCTCTCTCTCTCCCTTTGCTAATTTAGAAAATGGATCAAAATTTGAAGAACTACAACTATTGCATAAGTCAAAAAATTATTTTATGCTTATCTTTTATTTCTGGAAGAAATTTGTTCCAAGCATCTACTGCAATCCCAATTATTAAGATCAAGCTGTTGTTTTTTGATGTCCGGTTGATGATCTGGATGAGGGATTCTGGAATTGTAATCGCTTCTTCTAACTTTTCTCCTTTCCTCAGAACCTCAATTAGCTACTCTAATCTACCTTTAGTTAAATCCTTAACTTTCCAAAAAGTGTCCACAAGAGTGTTTCTGGAAAAGTGAACTTTAGCATGCTCAGTCTGCAACTCATGAATCCTTTTCTTTACTGTACCTTCTTGGTCCTGAAACATGTTATAATCTTGACCAATTTTGTTTAACTCACTTTCAATCTGCTCCCACTTGTCCTTGTATTTCCTAGCTACATGAGGCCAACAAAGACAATAATTGTAGATCTTATTTGCTGAGTCAATGCATTGGCTCAACACATTCATTTTCATTTTTAATTTGGTAAGGGATAGCCTGAACTTCTCCTTCAAATGTAAAATTATTTCTTCCTCTTTCTTATCCTAAGACTCAGAGGGCATAGTTTCCTTAATACATTCAATCAACTCTTCAGGAAGTACATTTTGCAAACTTTCCAATCTAATGTTGTTATGCACACAGTACCTGCCTAAAGTGCTCTCAATTAGGTCCTACACATATGAGGGTTTTTCTAACCATATATCAACAATCTTTTGCATCCCATCTTTTTCTTGAACAATCTGTAGTATCTTTGTTTTGAATAAAGCACCTTCTTCTTCACTTCCTTATGCCATTTCTACATACAACTCAACTGGTTTTGGGTCATCCCTTAGAGTGTACTCATCAAAATCTTCATTTGCACCAGTATATCCACAATTATCCGTTCTTTACCTTTTTCTTTAGATTTTGGAGACTTGTGTCTCGAAGGAGTGTCATCAAAAAATTATAGTACCCTTTTCTACTTCCTTTCTATTTTATCAGTAGATGATCCAACTTCAAGTGCTTTTACTGGAATGAAAATGCTAACTACTCCAAAATTTCCCAGCAATTCTCTAAAGAAATTTGCATATTCTTGCTCACAGTTTTCTAGAGTATTAGAATGTTCAAAAATTTGCTTACAAACTGGTTCGTTTTCCTTCTATACCACATTATCATTCTGAGGCAAGAAATTTAGAAATACATCATGATACATATGATCAAAATACCAAACCTAAAGGGGTAATCTACATCCTTTGTCAGTTGCACATTTTCCATCAATTGATCTTTTAGCAAACTGCACAAGTCAAAGTCTTGGTCCTCCATTATCATTTTATGTGAAATGAAAACTACACTTGCCGAGGTTGTGCCTTCCTTGTTTCTGAAGAAAATTTTGTATGAAATCCCATGTGCAATGTACCTCGTTATCGGATCTTTGATTGTCGAAATTACCAGAGCCCTTTGATCTCCTATCACTCTGGTTAGGGTTTCGACTTCCTTGTTTCAAATCGACTTCTTTTTCAGAATATACCCAACATTGCATAGACCAGTTAAATTTCTAATCACATCCTTTGAAATAAGATAGGGTTTATCCAAGGTTAGAATGTCCTCATTAAATTTGTTTAGGATAAACCTGACCACTTCCACATTGTCAAAATAAGGAAACTCATTCCAAATGTCCAAACTTTTATGTTTCGCACCTTCAATCCACTTCAATTCATTGGCCGGAAAAAAATTTCTCACATCCCTGATCTTTCTACTGCTATATTCATCCAGATACAAAATTCCTTTGATTTGCTTAATTTTTCTTTCCATATCGAACAAGTTTTTCTTTCAAGAACAAAGTTAGGAATTCAACAAGCGATCAAAAATACCTAATGAATTCGCTGCCAAATTTACTTGAATCTTTCAAAATTTTACTGCAAAGGTTCTCCTTTTGTTCTTATTCAACACAAGATGACAAATGAGGGTTCCAAATACCCTTTTCTAACTTTGCACATGTAACCTTTTTTCCTCATTAAATTTTTTCCCTAGGAGTTTTGGTTACCCTGTTTTCTCAGACAACAAGAGAATAATTCATTTGCGGACCTTTTAGACCACAAATTTCTGCACAAGTGATGAAAAACATGTTTTTAGACTGATAGCACAACTATTGAAAATTTCCTACATTCTAGTGCCAACTACAGACAGGGGGACAAAGGGTTTTTCTTGAAAGACTCTCACTAGGCCAATGGCCTGAGAACAATTTTTGGAGGAATTACCAGAGACTGCTTTCGGTATGGGCTTATTTCCTTCATTAGATTCACTCTTTTTTACCCACCTTTTCTTCATCTGATCTTTTATTTCTTCCATAATCACTTTCCCTTTTCCTTTATCATCTTTCTATGAAATTCTTCCTTTGTATACCAGACCTCTTCTATCCATGTTTATGTTCCTGTAGAATCTTGCAATGTGACCAAATCTGTTGCAATTGTAACACACCAAATTTCTTTGTCTAGACCATTCATTCCATTGATTTATCTTTGATTTTCACTGATTAGCAATATGCCCAAATTTTCCACAGGTATAGCATTTAACATTCCTTACACTGACAGACATACTTCTGCATTCAATTGACTTATGACCAAACTTATTGCAACTGAAACACTGACTAGGAAATGATGGACTACTTGAATTTATTTTACTTCTACATTGAGAAGCCATATGACCAAATTTATTGCAAGAAAAGTAGTAACCATTAAACTTTTGAGCATTGGGTTGTCTTACTGGATATCTTCTAGCTTTGTTCATCTGAATTTTCTGTTTGGAATCCTTATGTTCAGATCCAGAGCTTTCACCTTTCTCATAGCCAAGACCTTGCTTATCATTTTCTTCCTTCTATCCTTTAGTTAGCTCATCAAGCTTAGCAGAACTAGTCCTAAACTTCTCCTTGTACTCATTTGCAGTAGTGAGTTCATCTCTGAGAATAACTATTTGTCTTTCAAGCTCTTGTTCATTATTTTTGGATTGTTGTAGCTCAATTTCCAGTTGAATGAATCCACTATTTACTCTGTTGCATTCTTCAAAATTTTCTTTTAAAAACTCGGCCAGATTCTCCTCATTCTTCTTCCTTTCTTCAATCTCCTTAGTTAGCTTCATTGCCACATATTCCATCTCAAGTTTTAGAGTAGCATTATTCCTAGCAAGTTTTTCACATTCTTCAGTTATCTCTTTTAGGGTCTAATTCAAGTGAACATCTTCCAAGCTTTTATTTTATTTTTGCTTCAGCTGATCTCAAAGTTCCTTCCTCTTTTCTCTTGACTCATTGATTTTATCCTTCAATGATTGAATGAATTTTTCAGCATCCACAAGATTTGCTTTTAATTCCACGACTTCTACTTTAGACTGATCAAGATCATCAAGTGCCACCATAAGCTACTGTTGAAGACCACAAAAGTCCATTGTATTCCAAGATCCACCTCAATATGTTAAACTTTTGCAAAGGAACCTTGCTCTGATACCAATTATTGGACTCAGGGAACATTAAGAGGGGGGGTGAATCAGTGTTTAAAAAAAATAAAACTTTAATTCTGATCATAAACCATTCACAACATTTAAGTTGAAATAGACATGCAAGCACATGAAAGAGACAATCAAATCACCATAACACCAATATTTTTACGTGGAAACCCTATTAGGGGAAAAACCATGGTGGAGATTAATCCACAATTTATACTCTGCTGAAAGTATGAAGAAAAGGGAATGCACATGCATTCAAGCACACTGCCTAGAGCTCATTGCCTTACAAAATGTTTTTGATTAAAAAAAAAGGTTGAACTGAGAAGATAGCATCTACAAATTCCTGGTTTCAGTTCTGGTGAAGCTCATGTACCAAATTTTGGACCTCTTGTCTGACTCTGCACTTAGCTCTGCTATTCTTTTCCTTAATTCACAACAATCCTCTTCTACTCAAGCAAAATTTGCTCAACTGATCTTCTGATATTCACACACACATTTGCTCTTCTCTTCACACTTAATTATGCCATTCACACACAAAATGAATTGCCTAAATTCACATATATATCTGCCAACAAGAATTCAATTGCTATAAGTCAGCTTCAAATAAGATACAAAATATTCTACATATGTTAGCTTAAATCATGAGAATATTTAATGTGCACCCACACAAGTTGGTTAGACTATAGCTACGACCCAAAACAAAATAACCAACACAGGAAACAATTAAAGAATTACTGCTCATACATCTGGGACATGCAACATTCTCTAAGTCAGCCACAATGAGCAAATAAACAGAAAAACATCCTGTCGGATCTCCAAGCTCGTACACCGATTAATGCAACATCACAAAACTTACCAGTAAGGTAAAATATATGCTTAACAAACTATCCTGGGGATCCACAACACAAAAGGATGATCTGGTGAATCATATAGATCGACAAACTACCCGGATACCCTATTCTTTCTGCTTTCTATCAATATGACACTGTTCTCTACATTGCCTACCAGTATGACCAAATTCTGATCTGTGGACCAAAATAATGACTTAGGTTGCCATCAATGACAACACTAGAAGCCATATGCCAACATTTAGAACCATTAATCCTATGAAGCTTCCAAAGAATAACTATACCTCTAGAAGCCCCATTAGCATCATAGATAGAGTAATCAACATAAGGCCAAATATTCTTCACTATTTGGTTAAAAGTAGTTTGGTACATCTTTATTTTATAAACAAACAAAATATTGATTTTTTGATTAACTATATAGAATTTAATAATATATTGTTTAAGAGGGTTTTTCAAGCCCCTAATATTCTAATACAAGATCCTCATTACAGCTATTGAGAATTTCAGTGACATGTTGGCACTAATAGAAGGGGCTAAGTACTTACTATAGTAGGGATTCAAAAAGGGTACTGTAGAAAACAAATTTTACTTCAACGTTTAGAGAGATCAAATCCTTATTATGGTTGTGTATGTTGGTGACATAATCTTTGGAGGCAATGAGGAAATTTGTATAAGGTTTATAGAGGAGATGCAAAATGAGTTTGAAATGTCAATATTTGAGGAGATAAATTTCTTCCTTGGGTTACAAATCATTCAATATGATAAAGGTATATTCATCTCCAATCAAAGTATGTCAAGGAAATGTTAAAGAAGTTTAGAATGGAAGACTCTAAACTAATATGTACTCTTATGGTTACTAGTTGTAAGTTGAGAAAAAATGATGAATCTCCTAAGACAAATCAAAGCAAGTATAGATCAATGATTGGTGGATTGCTATATCTCTGCTACTAGACTGGATATCATGCATGCGGTATGTCTTGTGGAAATATTTCAAGAAGATCCTAGAGAATCACATGTGGTAGCAGTAAAAATTGGATATTTAGTTACTTTAAGGGCACTCCTGACTTTGGTCTATGGTATCCTAAGGATACTGATTTCTCTTTGAGTGTTTATACAGATGAAGATTGGGCAGTTTGTATAGATGAAAGAAGAGGTAGAAGTCGAGGTGATTTCTCTCTTGGAAGTAGCTTGGTTTCTTGGTTAAGTAAGAAGCAAGATTCAATATCATTATCTACTACAGGGGAAAAATACATTGCAACAACATCTTGCTGCACACAAGTGTTGTGGATGAAGTAGACATGAAAGATAACAAAGTGCCATATGATGAACCTATTTCATCTTATTTGATAATACAAGTTCTATTAATATTTCAAAAAATATGGTAATACATTCAAGGATAACACATATCTCTATCTGATATCACTTTCTAAGAGAGAAAGTTGCTAAGAATAAAGTGAAGTTGGAGTATGCCCCTATAAAGGACCAAATAGAAGACATCTTCAAAAAGTATCAAGTCCAAAAACTATATTTGACTATCTTAGACAAAAGATATTTGTTATTTCCCCTCCTTTCAACTAGATGCAAGAGTTTATGCATCTTTCCAAGTGAGCAATTCAAGATTTATTTTTTATCCTAGATTGATGAAGGCTACCTCTTAGGGGGAGTAGGTAGTGGTTTCTTTGGTTGGTGTAGTTAGGGTGAGCATATCTTGTTCCCCTAAGGGGGAGAGAGCAGTGGAGATAAAGTAAATGGGAGAGAAAGTAGTTTGCAGGTGTTTCCATTTGCCATTGATGTCAAATGGGGATAAAGTAAAGTTTAAAAAACTAAGGGAGAATGAAGCCTAAAAAACATAAGAAGAAAGGGGAGAAAAGAGACAAGTCTAAAATGTAAGAAATGTCCAAGTAAGGGGGAGTCTTGCTTGATGTAGGGTTACTTTTGTTGTTGATGATTTTTTAGAGTCGGTGTTTCCATCAATGACAAAGGGGGAGATTGTTGGAGATTGTTGCACTATGTTGTCATTACTATTGTCATTGATGTCAAACTATGTCAACCTGTAGTGTGGTTGTGATGATAAGGTTTTTGTGGTGTTGAGTATATGTTTCTAATACAGTTGGTTCACTTGGTTTCCAAGTGCTTTTGAGAAAATTTGAATAGAGAGTGTCTAAGGTGATAGAGTTATGTTCTACATTATGCTCCACATTTCTTCATGGTTGAAGACGTGCTTGTATGGTTTGGATGAGATGATCAAAGGTGTTCATAGGTGTTATATCCATAGTTTCAAGTTCTAGATCATGCAACAATGGAAGATGTGTCTAAGAACACTTGTGTTTCCTGTGAAGAAAGTTGTCTGTGAGAAATGGAATTGCTTCACATTTCTCTGTGTTGAGGTCTCTTGTCTTGGAGATTTGGGAACATGCTAATATTTATTGTACCTACATTCCCTTGGACTGTTAAGTGTTTAGTTAATTTTTAAGGTTGGTTAGTGAGTTGTATGTCTATGGAAATGTGGTTGGTTACATAGAAAGATATTATTCTCAGTTTCAAGTGGTTATGGAATTTTTGTTGAATATTTTGATGGTGTTGGAATATTTTTGGTATGTTTTGTGATATTGTTTCATGGTTCGTAGGGTTTTTTTGGACCTAGAGAAGTGTGAATTGATTATTTTTTATTGTTAGTGTAAGTTTGGCTGCCTTACCGTGTTGCTTCTAATTGTGGAGATGGTTTTTTGTTTGTGGAAGCATGGTATAGTGTTCCAATGCAAATTTAGGTCCTGGTTAACTATTGGTTTGGTCTACCTTCACTTTTGTCCACCATAGAAGTGTTTGGTGTTGACCTATTTGGTGGATGCACATTTGAGGTGTATACATTTTATCGAATCCAACTTGAAGAAGGTATTCGAGGTTGTTGAAGATATATAAGTAAGGTTAATTATTGGAGATGTGTAGTAATTTTGTGTGGTGTGAAATGATGAGTATGTGATCAAGTGTTGTGATTTGAGTGGGAGCTTAAATTCCTAAGCCTACCAAAAGTAGTGAGCAGAAGGTGTCTACATTTTAGTGTGTCTGAAGTTGTTGGAGGCAATGAGTTGAAGGTTGCGAATGGTGTAGAGTTGTTGTGGTAGATCTTCCTATTTCTCTAAGGTAGTGAACCTCCTTGTAATATTCTTCTTCTATTCTCTTCTATTTATGAAAATGAGTCCTTTGGGTAGTGAGCCATTCTTTTCTTCTAGGAAGTGAGCCCTTTCGATAGTGATCCTATTGTATTTGGTGTTGTTATTCATATATATGTGAGTTAATCCTCATCATGGTTTTTCCCCTATTATGGTTTTCCACATAAATATGGTGTTTTGTGGTGTATGGTTGTGAATGTGTTTATGTTTCATTAGTTTACATTCATGTTGATGCATAGTAAGGGTTTGAAGGTTAATGAGGGTTTGAATGTTTTAATGTACAACTAATTCACCCCCCTCTTAGTTTTCTTGTGTGTCTAATACATAGATGACAATTATAATTTAACACATAGAGATCATGATCTAAATTACTTATTTTCTATCTATTCTTTAAAAATATTCATTAATTCTTTATTATGTTTATTAGAACCTATTTTAGACCATATATGGGATTTTTTAGCTTGCAAATTGATGTTCTTTACCATGTTTTTAAATCTAAGTGGTTGAGGCATATAAATTTTCTCATTCAAAATAACACTTTTTGTAACCCTTTGATGAATTTTCCAACCAAATTTTAGCTGCTAAGGAAATAAAGTTCAAATTGTAGATAATTTTATTAAGGAGAAATTTTTTACTATAATCAATAGCTTCCTTTCGTGAAATTATTCTAGTTCTAAAAAAATATTTCCTTGTATGATTAAAAAAATCTATTTGATTAAAAAATATTTTATAAATCTATTTGCAAAACTCCAAACTTTTAACTTCTAGAATTGTAGTTAACTCCTTGAAGTAACATTCTTCATCAAGAAATTAGTAACTTCTTGCATTATTACTTCTCATTGTTGTTTCCATTTATGTTCTTAATATGATTGTGGATCTTCAATGAACATGATTTTAGACATGATAATTAACACTATGATGCTTAGTACCTTGCTAATAAATTTCTTGAATACTTGTTGTTTCTAATGTTGAAACTGCATCATCTAATTATTAAGTATAACGTTTCCTAGATATGAATTATGGTTAGTTTCAAAATATTCATCATCATAAACTATAATAATGTGAAATAATTTAACATGATAAGATATTTTAGAATATTCATCAAGCAATACATCTCTTTGGACAAGAATTATATCTTTATGTGCATCATAAAATGTATAGGATTTAGACTCCTTACTATATTTATTTTTATCTTTGGAATCACAAACCCTAGTTTAAACTAGGGAATCCCTTTGTATTATAGTTTTCTATCGATCAATGTTGTTGAATTGGTTTATAACATAGATCAGGTCATAATTATTGTTAAATATTTTCATTCTAGTTGTGACTTATAGCTTGATAATATATATTTTGGTCATTTATCATGTCCTTTATGTTAAATCCTACTCAATCATCTTTAATCAATTTAGCTTCACGTGAATTAAATATAGGGAGGAAACTCACATAACAAATATCAATTTTTGGAGTCTATGTTATCTATCAAACTTGACTTACTCTTTATAATCTTTTCAACTCATGTCTCCAATTCCATCTAAAAGTTAAGACATTAATAACTTGATCTTTTGATGAAATAAATTAGACTCTATTTAAGTATAAATAAAATTAACTTGGTTCATAATTTCTATGACAGATTTTGGTACCCAAGATGCTTGCTTTCTTCCTAAGATTTTTTTCATCTAGAAAGAGAGAGATTTAGGCCCAAAATGCTTATGTTACACTCAAATTAGGATGTATGCAATGTTGCATGAGCTAAATGGAATGATCTAAGTGTAGCTAATCTAAGTAATTGATTGATTAAACATGCAAAACCAATGAAGTATGAAATGCTTGAAAACACATTGTGTAGTGTAAAAAGACCTAAAAAATGATCTAAAAATGTAAATAAAGCCAAACAAAAAGGAAAGGATGTAAATGATATGCACCTGGAAATGTATTTAAGACTAGAAATATCTTTGAAATTCTAAAAATTTTGAATTTTAGGCCCAATGGGACTCATTTGCCAAAATGGGACTCATTTGCCAAAATGGCAAATCGGTCTTGCTTCTGCTAAAATCTTTCGAAGATCTATTTCTCACTGTATGGAGTTGAAATTTGAAAAAAATTTCTTTCAAACCTATAGGTGGGACTCATTCACCATGGGTGGCGAATCAGTCCACCTACAAAAATCTAGAAAATTAGGGGAAGATTCTATGGAGTTAGATCTGTACTTCTGCCTCCTACAAGTCTCCACTTCTGAAATTGTTAGATTTGGGTCTAAAAATGACTTTTTGTTGATGATTTGAATGAAGGGAAGAAGACTTGGATGACTTTGAAATTCTATCTTCAATGATTCTGAAGCTTCCCAGAGTCCTAAATTTGCAAACAAACAACATAAGAAAGATAAATTATTGATTGTTAGGGCATGGGGGTTTGCCTTGGTCAAACCCCGTTTAGGTAATTAAACAAAATTGATGGAATAAAGGAATGAAGCATGCAAAATGGAAGTGATTACCTTGCAAATGATGATTGATCTTGCATGTTTGCAACAAAACATTTAAAATCAGCCCTCAGATGCTTTAGAATGCTAACTTGAAGACCTCTAATGGAGAAACCTCAACTTGCTTGACTTGAAGTGAAAGATTGATGGATGAATAATGGATATGAATTGAGTTGTTAGATGATTTGGGATGTAAAATGAGGATACAAATACTTATTTATAGTCAATTTTTCCTTAGTACCCACTTATACTACATCACATGCCAACATATAGTGAAAGTAAACTTTAAATTTCACTTTTTCCCGCTCAAGGGTCAAAATGGGGGCCAAATAGGACTCATTCACCATGCTTGGCGAATAGGTCCCACCTAGATGGGACTCATTCACCAAGCATGGTGAATGGGTTCCACAGGAGCCATTCGGACACCTATGAAGCTAAGGAGATAGGAAATAAGGTTTAAATTTCTATCTTGTCAAATGTTTGATCAATTAAATCTTCTAGATGCACAATATGGGTAAAATAGGACATGTTAGTGATTATGTAAAGGTTGAATAGGGCTTGGGACACATAAATCAATGTGAAAGTGTGATTAAATGCACTTTACAACACTAAAATTAGGTCCACATAGCCTAGAATGACACAAAAACCAATGTGAATGTCTAAATCACATTACAACACTAGTTTGTCATTAAGTTCACATTAAGAATCTTCTATTTTGATGTAATAATGTAATTAAATATGTTTTATAATGTTGAATTAGGGATAAATAAGTTAATTAAGTCTAGAAAAGTGTGAAAGTATCTTACAAGACTTCACAAAACCTTTACAAGACGTTAATAAACACATGTTACTTGATTTGCAAGGGTCCAAGACCTAGTGTGGACACATAAAATGCCTCACAACACTAGATTAGGGCCTCATTAAGTCCGATTATCATGAATTAATCTCATGTCAAGCGGAGGGTACAATTTTTGATGGCACAATTTCTAATATCTTAAGTTTTTTTCTAAGTAAATGTTGGACTTGTGCAACCTTAACTATTCTAGTCTATAACTAGCTCACATCCATAGGTTATTGAGAAATTAAACAAGATCCTAACCCTAAGGGTTTATTTTATAATTGATTTATAAAAACATCACATTTGTATTTCAACATTTATATTCTTCAAATAAATTTTAAACCCATCATGTCATATATATTATTGTTTATCTGGGTTTTCAAATTTGAACCAAGTAAAGTCAATTGTAACTCTAGGTATTTTTTTAAAATATATTAGACTTGAGTTTTTGATAAATTAAAATTCATATAATTCGGCTCATGTACAAATTCTTAAGTTTTCAGATCCTAAACAATCTTACATCTAGGTGACCTTCTCTATTCTAACCATGTCCATAACTCAAATTCATCTATATTGTAAAACAAAGTTAGGAATTACTAAGAAACATATTTTGTACTAAATATTGTGTATAAGTTCAAATCTATTTTCTCTCTCACATCCAAATTGCAACTTGTTATTTGCCATAGAATTTTCAAACCCTAAAATCATTTTCCAAAGGCATATGAAAGAGATTCATGTTTTTTTGATGAAGTTTGAAGAACAAAAGGTTATTTTATTTGCCACAAGATATTATAGGCTAAAACTCCAACTAAGGTGAGTTTTCCATAATATAAAGGATGGGGCCCTTTTTATGAAACAAAGAATTTGACGCTAAAAACCATCAGGGATCGGTCGACCAGGTGTCCCATATGCTATGGGACCTTTAAGCTATGTTGAAAATGTTTACAATCAATGCATCTTATTCGGGGATATTGTAGATACTCACAGTTAGTGGCTATATATATCATATAAGGGGTTTTTATCAATTTTGATTGCAACAAGTAAACATGATAGCAATCTTGGTTATCAAGAACCATTGTAAAGCTTATTTTGTAACTTATATTATATATTAATATATATATTGTCTTTTAGCCTTTTTCCAAAAAAAAGGTTATTTTGTTGGACCTAATATGTTTATAATACCAAATTTATATATTTACTTTCATCTAAAAAAATTGAGTCCAAAGCCATTTTCGATTCAAATGCTCTTATCATACTTTCATATATATATATATATATATATATATATATACACCCTCTTGATATAGATTCTTTTATCTAGTGCATTATATTTTATTCAAATTTTTTAATAATTTTTGCTATTTTTCCTTGACATGGTAATCAACCTAATGTTTTGTGTTGATAACCTACTTTTAGTAAAAATAAAAAGAAAAATGTAAATAATAATTAAACTAAACTTATAGATCTACAAAAGAGTAATTTTATATTTTTTTAAAATGTTTTTAATATGAGTGGAAGTTGTTGAAACATCAAGTTTTTTAAATAATTTTATTTTTTTGATAAATTGGACTCAAAGTGGTGTTACATATGCATTTAGCCAACATTTTTAGTTGGAAAAGTTGTGGACATATCTAACTTAGCTAGAATGAATCTTACAAGATCATATGCTTGACCAAAATTGAGTTTTAGTTACAAATACATAAATTCACTTGTGTTGATAAGTTGGTCAAAAGTGTGACATAGCTTTGTACTTTTACCATTTTCTAGATCTATATTCTCATTTGGATAACATAGTCTAAATATGTAGGAGTACACTTTAGGTAAAATTAATTATAATTTTACTTAATCTTATCCAATAATTGGAATTAGTTGAAAACTAAAATATTTTAAGAATAAAAAAATTCATTTCTATTTTTGATAAAATCATACTTCCAATTTCTTTCAAAATGTATAATATATTTCTTCAATATTTCAATACATTTGATAACATCCCTTCTAATGATGAATTTTCTAAATGTTAGAGAATGCATTAGGAGACTTCATCCATGCTTTATTAGATTTTTCTCATACTATTTCTTCTTCTACAAATAAAGCTCTATTTAACTAGTGTTTTACATCTAGTCATATTATCCTAGTCAATTTACTACACCTAGTCATTAGTTGGTTCCTCTTTATTAAGCAATCACTTCAAGCTATAATGTATCAAGATTGCATAGAACTATTGTACATGGGGTGTTTAATTTAACCTTGCCTTCTCGTGTGATTGTTATTGTATGAGGTATACTTGATTATCCTTGACCTTATAATTTGTATACTCATATTACTAAACCACTTCCATTTCAAATATCTTCCATTGTCAAATTTCATGTGATAGGACATATACAGGAAATTCTACCTAAACATGGATATCAAATAAATGGCTTGGGATGTATGAAACAAAGAATCACAATATCTCTAGATATTGCATCATATCTATCTACTATATGTTGTAGTTACTAACCTCCTCATACCTCTATATTTTCTTATTATAATCTAGGATGTTAATGAGGGAATTCTTTTGTGATAAAAGGATTTACTACAAAATGAGGATGAAAATACAAGTGACAACTTGCATGTTCAAGTGAGGTGAGGAGTTTTCATGTAATGAGTGTTATATGTCGTGGTAGTTAGGATGCGCTTTTCATTTTACAATAGATGAAAAATAAAATACAACCCAAAACCCATATCCTACCAACCATATAAATTTTCTAGGGATGCAAGAGTGTATTATGAAATATTACATATGTAAAATATAAAATTAAAACCTACATTACAAACCTATCCTACAATAAAAACATTGAAACTAATCTACAAAGTCCCCCTAAACTTGAAATTTTAATAGTATGGCTAGTTTTAAGACCAATAATAGGGATAGGAGACAGAACATAAATCATAGAATTTTTTGATGGATCCCATTGAAAGTGGTCTCATATTGGATAGTAATGGAGAGCTGAATAGAGGGTGGGGGAAATAATGAAGGTATGTGAATGAAAATTTTAGGTGATAGGCCAAAGGAGTAAAGAAATGTGAAGTAAAAAAAAGATCAAATAAATCACACATCCCCCCAAATGAGGGAAAATGCATAAAGGTTATAGGATCACAAAAGACAAAGAAGATAGGAAAAGTGAATAGGACTACAAACAAGATGAAAGATGAATGCCAAATAAAATACAAATAAAAGTCAGAGTGATGTATAATAAAGGATTTCATCTCTCATAATAGGTGGTTTCTCTCTTTTATATTATGTGTGACTTCAACATGTATATTCCCTTTATTTATAAATTCTTGAATTTTATATTGGAATGCAATGAGCATATACATAGAATATGTGTATGATGAGAACCACATTTAAAATAAGGATTGAAAGACAATTTATTATGAATCATTGCTAAGTACTTGTTATTTCTATGTGAAATAGGTCTAGAGAAATGGTTAACGAAAGCATGATCCAAATTAGAAAATTAAGTTAGAGCAAGAAAGATGAATTCATCCATTTTAAAGTGCTACCTCATTAGTGTAATCTAAAATTTCCAATAATAAGCCTGATATTCTCCTTATTCAGGAAACTAAAATGTCAAAGGAAAAAGTGGAAAAGATGAAACTATTTCAGTATTGTAGTACACATGGAAATAACTCAAATGGTGCTTCAGGAGGTATTGCTACATTCTGGAATAGTCACATAATCAAAGGAGATCTAATCTTGGAAGGTACGAACCATATTGCTACTAGATTCACCCATATTAGGGATAATTTCAGCTGGATTCAATCAAATATCTATGCTCCCAATGGAAAAGGTTTCAAAAAATCTTTCTAGTTGGAGCTGGTTGCCTTTCGAAGGATTTTTAATAGCGAGTCTTGGGTTGTCATGGGAAACTTTAATACTCCCTTACTGAATGAAGAAAAATTTGGAGGATCCCAGATCAATGTAGAAAGTAAGGAGGATCTTCTAAACTTTATTAATAGTCAGGCATTGATTGATCTGGACTTGCAGGGCACCTCCTACACCTGGTCGAACCGTAGAAAGGGTATGGATCTAATCTAGGTTAGATTAGATAGAAATTTAATCTTTGATCAATTATTCTTAAACTATTGTTGTTCTCTTAAATCCCTTTCTAGGATTGGTTCTAACCATTTCCCCATAAGTTTTGTTGTGGATCCTTTAAAGATTAAGAAAAATATCCCCTTTAGAGTTGAAAAAATGTGGCTTTCCCATCCTCTTTTTAAAGAGGAAATTAGGAAATGGTGGAATATTAATATCTTTGGTACAACTATGTTTAGAGTGGCTAAAAAATTAAGGCAAGTTAATTTCAATTTTAAAAAATGGAAAAAAGAGTTCTCTGGGAACATTTTTAGGATTAAATTTGATCTTCAGATGGAATTGGGGGAGATCCAATATAAATTCCAAAAGGAAGGATATTTGAATGATATTAAGGAAAAAGAGAATGAGCTCCTTATTAAGATGCATGACATCATTGCAAAATAAGAGGAGTTCTAGAGACGAAGATCTAGAGAATTACATATGGTTATTTGCAGGTGACAAAAATACTAGGTACTTTCACTTGTCGGCCTCAAAACATAGGGTGGTCAATAAAATATCTTATATTGAAGTTGATGGTAAATGGTATGAGGAGGAGGAGGATATCAGAAGGCATGTTGTTATCTTCTTCAAAAATCTTCTTTCTGAGAATGAGGAAAATAACCAAAATGATCAGGATCATTTGATAGAGGCTATACCAAATGTGATCAATCAGGAAGATAACTCTATGTTGACTGTTATTCCCTCTAGTGAGGAAGTTAGGAAGGCTATTTTTTCCTTTGAAGGGAGTAAATCTCTAGGTCCCAATGGGTTCCCTATGTTCTTATTTCAATGGTTTTGTGAGATTGTTGGAGAGCATGTGGTGAATGCTGTAAAAGAATTTTTTGGATTCAAAAGTCTCCTAAAAGAGTTAAATGCTAATTTTTGGGTTCTTATCCTTAAGAAGCCTAGAGTGGTGAACTTTGATGCTTTCAGACCCATCAGCCTCTGTAACTCAATCTATAAAATCATCTCGAAGGTTTTGAATTCTAGACTTTTAATTCTTTTGCCAACTTTGATTTCACCTCAACAAAATGGATTTGTCCCTGGTAGACAGATCCTTGATTCAATAGTCACAGTGCATGAGAATATCCATTCCCTGGTTGAATAAAAAATTGAAGGCTTCTTGTTAAAGCTTGATATTTCAAAATCCTATGATAGAGTTGACTGAAAATTCTTGTTTAAAATTTTAAAGGTGTTTGGGTTCTGTAACAGGGTTCTTCAATTGGTGGAACAACTTGTGTCTACTACTTCTATCTCTGTTATTGTTAATGGATCTCCCTTGATTTTCTTCCAAAGCTCTAGAGGTCTAAGACAAGGAGATCCTATCTCTCCTATTTTATTCACTATTATGGCTTAAAGTCTTGAAAGAAATTTGAAAATGCTGATAGATCAAAGATCCCTTGTTGGTCTTAAACCGTCCTCTAGCAATTTGATCTATTCTCATCAACAGTTTGTCGATGATACCATGCTCTTAGGAAAATCTACTGTTTTGGAGGGAAATACTTTGAAATCTTTGTTGGATGCGTATGGGAGGGCATTTGGCCAGTTGATTAATAAACAAAAAATCTGTCTCTTCTTCTTTAATACTCTTGAACATAGACAAAATAAAATTGCCAGAATCCTTGGTTGTAGGGTGGAGTCTTTACCTGCCACCTATCTAGGCTTACCTTTAAGCCTTAAACCCCTGGAGTCCTTTTGGACTTTTTTGGTTAAGAGCTTTAGTAAGAATCTTGCTAGATGGAAAGGAGCTTTGCTAAGTCAAGCAGGTAAATTACAACTCCTCAAAGCTACTCTTCAGAATCTACCGAGTTATTCTTTAAGCCTCTTTAAAATCCCTGCGAAGTTTGCAGATGCCATTGAAAAGATTCAAAAAATATTTCTTTGGTTAGGTGTTGAAGAAAAAAAAGGTTTCCTTTAATAGGGTGGGATCTGGTGTGTAGACCTAAAAAGGCCGGTGATTTAGGTCTTAGAAAAATAAAAATGGTTAACAAGATACTTCTAGCTAAACAAATTTGGAGGATATTTTTCATCCTTAGGGGAATGGACTGATATCCTGACAAGCAAATATTTGGAGAATAATAGATCTCTTATAATTAAAATGGACTCCCATATTCTACCCAGAGGCTCAACCTGCTGGAATAATCTGATTACTGGAAGAAAAGTTGTTGAAACTAGAGTGGGTTGGCAAGTCAAGAGAAGAAACCAAACAAGATTCTGGGAGGATAGATGATTGTTTAATGAGCCCCTTATCAAAATTGAACCTTTTCACAGGTGGGCTAAGATTTGCAAAACTCTATTTGGTTTGTATGTTAAAGAATGGGTGGATCTGTGTCTTGTTAGTCAGGCTCTTGATCCTGTTCACTCGTCCTTGTTGGCTCTCAGACTTAGCCATGATCAGACAGAAGATCATCTTGTTTGGATCGATGAACCCTTGGGAAATTATTCTATTTCGTCGGTGTTTTCCAGGCTGTCTTCTATCTAGGTTCCTCCTCCCTTTTGGTCGAAGGCTTGGTTCAAACACCTGGTTCCTAAAGTCAACATCTTCTTCTGGATACTTCTTCAAAATAAAGTGCTTATGGTTGATAATCTTTGCAAGTGTGGCTTTCAAATACCCAATAGATGTTATCTTTGCAAGATGGAAGCAGAGTCAGTTTCTCATTTGTTTCTTCATTGTCCTTTTCCTGCCTTGATGTGGGAAAAATTCCTCTGTTATTGGTAATTATCATGGGTGTTCCCCTTGTCTATTGAAGACTTCTTCATACAATGGAAAGCCCTGACTCACAATCCTGCACTTCAAAAATTGTGGGATTTTTCCTTCCCTCATGTTTCTTGGGGTCTATGGAAAGAATGAAACAATAGAATTTACAGAGATAAAGAATCTTCGGTGACCATTATGCTTGATAAAATAATCAGATTATTGAAAGAAAATTTCAATACTATCCCCCGAAAGGTTTGTAATACTGAGAAAGTGGCTTGTTCGTCCTATGATCTTACAGTTGCTAAGGAATGGAATATTAGTTTTGATATTTCTTGTGCCCCTAAACATGCTAAGAAGGATAGGGAGGGTGTCTGCTGGACTTTTCTGCCTAATGATTGGATCAAGGCCAACTTTGATGGAGCAGCTAAAGGTAATCCTAGGGTAGCGGGATGTGGTGGAGTCATAAGGGATTCTTTTGGAAATTTCCTCGGTGCATTTGTCACTCCCCTTGGTTCTCAAACCAATCACCTTACAGAGGCTACTAGAGCTTTTCATGTTATAAATTTGGCTCATAGTCTGAATTTTAAAAACCTTTGGCTTGAAGGGGACTCTAAAAATATTATTGAATGTTTGTTAGGTAGGTCCCCCCCTCGTGGACCATAAAGTCTTGGATTGATGATGCTATTTCGACCTTAGCTAAGTTTGATAACATAAAGGTTTCACACGCCTATTAAGTAGCCAATGCTGTGGTGAAATTTTTTGTGAATGAAGGGGTTAAAAGCAAAGGACAGTGCACTTGGTTGAATATTAGTGATTTAGGTGCTAATGTTTGAGCCTTATTGAACTATGATGCATCACATGGGAAAAATGTGTGTCATCTCATTAATGATGATAGAATGAACCAAATACATCACTATCATTAGATTGCATGGGACCGATCCAATTTGCTTATCCTATAAGTTTTCTTGGCATGCTTTGTGGGCTCACTAGTTTGGCGGGACCATTTCGAGTCAAGATTTCATCTCGGTCTACCTTACCGTGCTTGCTAAAATGGGAGGAGATAGAAAAAGAGTTGAGTCAGACAACTTTGAGATGCACACAAGAAACACTAAAGCGTGGAAAAAAGTCAAAAGTGGGGGTTTACTCCCTTTTCTAGAAAAACTCCATGGGTCTAATTAGGAAGCTACAAAGCATTTTGAGAGGAATTGGGAAAATGGGGAATTAACCCTTTTTGGTAGGAAAGTTTAGCTCAATGAAAATCTCATAGTTGAAGTGACTGGTATGTCCACTAAAGGACACAAATTTTTCTGGGATAGGGTTTTCTTTGATGAAGTAGTGGTTAGATTTCCGAAGAAAGATAAGGAAAGATTGAAACTGGTGAAAGTTTCTAATAGTTACTTTGAGGTCGACACCATTAAAGCTCTCTGGAGAAAAGTTATTCACGTCATCATGGAGTATATCACTCTGGATGGTCATTTCACTAGGGTCTACGATATCATTTTTCCTTGCTCAACCATTTTCACTATAAGGTCAGGGTTTCTCTTACCTACTATCTTCTCTGTTCCTTAAGAAAGAGTTTGGAAGACCATAAGAAAAACCCAAAAAGATATCCTATCCTACATACTGGCTTGATTAGGTTAATTTTTGAACATTTTCAAAATATGTCGGCCCCTACTAATTTGGATGCTTCCCCAGAGTTCGAGGAGGATGATACTGAACTTGGTTGTTTAGGGACTTTTCCCAATTTGAGCTCGGTAAGGATGGTCCTAAGTCTACCCTCTGTCTAGACTGGCAAGAAAACTCAAATCCATAATCCCCGGTCTGATATAGCCTGCTCTGCTTCTAAGCCTGAAAGCTCTACTCCTAAAACCAAAGGTGTTGTAAAGAATCTTCCTGTCAAAAACCTTGTTTCATATTTTGAAGACTCCTGATTTTGAGGATTTTGGCGCTAACAATAATTCATCCTTTGTTGTCCCGTCGTCGGACAAAGATGTTAGAATTGGATCCCCTGGAGCCTTCGACCTTGCAAAAAGTTGCTTCAATCTTGATAGGGAACCCTCTGTTGACTTCCTGGGCATTGCTAGGAAATATTGTGGACCATTTAAGAATGTTGAAATGGGTCTTTCATGAAATTAATGACTTGAAAATAAAAAATTGGGCCCTCCAGATTAAATTGGAAGAAATGGGAGCTAAGGTTTCTACATTATGCAAGAAGAATGTAGAGTGTAAAGATCACAGTGCCAGTAAAGAGATCTAGGACAATGTGGGTAAAGACAGAAGGATTAAAATAGATTTGGGAAAAATAAAAAATATTGTGAAGATAATTGTTGAATAAAACAATAGGATGGCAAGACATAATGCCATCATTATCAATGCTATGACTGAAAATTTGGATAAAGCTCAACAGGGGTCCTTGGTGGTTGATTTGGAAGAGGTGAAAGATAAAAACTATGAAGAGGACATTGGGATTTCAAAAAGAACCAGGGCTAATTTGAAAAGGAAGGAATCCCCCACACCGCAAATGGTTCAAACCTTCAAGAAGGGTGTTCAGGATATGTAGGACCTGGAGGCAGAGACTGAGTCTATTCTGAAGACTTTGGGTTAGTTGTTGCTGGTTTTTTGGCTTGCGTTTTGGCTGGTTTTTTTATTGACCTTCCTGGCCTTTTGTGGCCTTGGATGCTGCTTTTTCTGCTTTTTTCCTTGATTGTTTCCTTTTTATTCCGTTGAAATTTTTTGTCCTCTTTCTGTTGTTGTAAACTTGGTGGTTTCGGGTCCCTGTAAAACCCGTTTTTTCCTTTATCAAAAAAAAGAAATATATGTTTCTCAAAAAAAAAGAAATATATGTTTCACATACAAATGAAACATCCATAGAACCTTCATGTTCATCATGAAGTATTTCCAAACTATAATTCATAATATCATCAATTAGAAGTAATGAATTATCATTGCGTTGGCACAAAAAACTATGTAAAATACAAGAAGTAGTAGAATAATCACCATAAATCTCAACATCATCATACATAAAGGGAGTTAATGCATATAAGGAATATACATCTATAGACCCAATACAATCAAGACATACAAGATATTTATCAATATTTTGTATGTTAATTTCATGCAAAGACAACTCACTTGATAGTTCATTGCTATAAAAGTATTAATCAATATCATAATTTACATGATCATCATTAGGTTCATGGATATATATTATAAGTGTATCTAATAAGCATGGGTGAACACTAATCAACTTTATGAAAGAAATAAAAGATCTAACACAATAAAACAAATTCTCCATAAAAAATACATTCTTATCATTTAAATATTCTTATGAAGTATATCAAATATAGAAGGATGTCATGCAATGTAAGATAAAACTCTATCAAAATATAAAAAGTGTGCTTAAATATCATCTAGGGAACAAATTCTAAAGGGTGACTTAATGTTGGTAGATCTAGGGTGGGAGGATGGGAAATAACTAGGCCAATCAACTAACTCTAGGAATTGGAATAGATTAAATAAGAAAAATACCAAATGATGAATTATTTCTAATTAGGTAAGTTTGTTAGGTTCGCCAAAATGAAAAAAAATCCTCGTAGGGGTGGTCTATGTTAATTAAGTAATCAAGCAATTAAACACAAACCAATAAGATTAAATTGAAGTTTTGTTGAAGCAAAATAAATTAGATCAAGTAATATCAAACATGTACAATCACGCCATGAATAGTAACAAATAGAGAGATTGCTTAGCATTGTGATCAAAGAATGTGTGTCAAGATTGATGAAGATAATAAAATCTATCTACCTTGGTATTTAGAAATGCTTTGGATAGTCATACAAGTGAATCAAAGTTAAAATATTCCTTTTTGCTCTATGTTAGGTTGCCTTCATGATTCTAGATCTAGGTCCACAAGCAAATGCATGTACGATTTTAAAAAATAATATCATGTATGATTAAATGATGTGATGGCCAATAGACATGGTATGTATTCTCTTAATTTTCACAATGTGAAACCAAATTAAGAATTGACATCTCAAAATGTTTCTATCACTTTTTCTCAATAATTTGAAATGTTTTTTAAAAACTTTACCAACTATATAGAATTTACTGATCATAACTCTTTACCAAACTAAAATTAAAATATATAAGAAATAAAAATTTAATATTATTTTAAACATTAAATTTATTTATTAAAATTAAAATATCTGAAATACTAATGAACTAATTCAACTCTGGGTAATTTTGAATCTGATACCCAAACATTGAATCTGATAGTTCATGTGAAAGACACGTGCTGTGTCAGTATGAGAGAAGGGACAAATCTGCATTTTGAGAGAATAGGAGTTAGGCCTAATACGATGGAGACGTATACAGTCCGTATGCCCAAACTTCGAAAACTCCATTGTGAGAAAATTGCGCTTTGGCATTGGAGGTTATAAACATTGGAGGACGATAAAGTTACGTCTACACTTACCTACAAAGTAATGAAATTGCTGGTCCAATAAATTCCTCTCTGCATAATTTAATAGATTTTGAATTCTAGAAGTGCAGAGGACCAACGTTTCTACTATAGCTTTTTTGAATTGTACGGAGTTAACGTCAGCATGCCAGGTTTTGGAGATGTAATTTCGAAAATGTTTCGCTAAAGTTTTTAGGCGAGAGGCTATATTTTGTGTGAGGTCTCAGCCGGTAAATTGTCTCACGTCGGGAATAATTGCAAGGTCCACGTAAAACAATTTTTAGATAGCTGGAAACCTCTTCGTACTTGTCAAGAAATATCTTAAGAAAATTGTCCAAAATCAGATCTTCTAGTTGTAAAAATAAAAATTTCCAGTTATACATTGTGGTACTGGAGTCGCCGAGAAACGAAGAATTGCTGTTATGATGGTATGGGAGGCATCCATCCTTGATGCATTTACCAAGCTGGATAGCGGCTTCCCATGTTTCATTGCTTGTCATTTTCTATTTATCAAATTTTCATATAAAGTCAAATGATTCTCTTAACAGGTTATCTTAAATTGTTTAGTTTTCTGGATTGAAACTGTGTGCATTTTGTGAATCAACATTTGGGATCAAACTCTATGATCAGTTTGATCCCAAACGTTGATTCACAAAATGCACACAGTTTCAATCCAGAAAACTAAACAATTCATGATCATAGACTATGGAAACTTGATGTTGTTAGGTTATCTTAAATTATTGGGTTTGAATTTTAAATTGTAAGAAATTGATTTGGAAAGAGTCTTATTTATTGGATCCAAGGAAAGTGTGAGTTGGAACTCATAAATCACGGACTATTTTAGAAAATTAGGGATTTTTCTTCTAAACTCCTTGCAGATAAGGAAAGTCAATGTATCTTTAACCAATGGTTTCCATCTTTACTTATGTTATTAGCAAATAATCACAAACATTTTTATTTTTTATTGGAAGAAGAAATTCAATTAATGAAGATCAGAAATTACATAAATTTAGTGATGTGAGTTGAAGGCCTAGAACAATTAATCAATAGGAAAAAGTTTCTACATCTTGAAGACTTCATTTTGTAGAAATCTCTACTATTGTTTTCTTTGAGAAACAGTTAAACCAAGAAGATAATCATCAACTTGAAATTGACACTATGTTGCCACTATCCCGAAGCCACAAAACATATTTTTACAGCTATACAACTTTCCAACATAGTAAATATAAATAACATTTTCCTTTGGAATGATGTATTAGCTCTTTCATCTGTTGAAGACTCCTTAGGTTGTTGAATTTGTACAAATATAGCCTTTCTTTTTAAGATCCCCATCGAACATGCTCTATAAAAGATAAAGCAACTCCAGATTAGCAGCCCAAGACTTAGTGGGGTGGAAAAATCAACCTAGCATTTAAGAGTTATTATTTGAAAACCATTTTTGAAAAAGAAATTATAATCCTTTGTCGAACCTTTCAAGTCCAAAGTACCCATATGATGTGAGGGGGTGCCCAAGACAATCTCCAATTTTAAGGCCTCATTTTCTTGAATATTCAAAACCACTACACAAAAATTTCCCCATTTGAAGATTCCCCCAACCCTATATATTTATATATGCTTACCAACAATTAGAATAATGTAGTTCACTCATAATGTGTAGCAACTGAAAAAAGCACCTACTTGAAGGGAAATGTGAGGTATTAGACTTATTCATGGTTGTGTTAAAACACCAATGGCATAGAGCATGAACCACCATTTTATAGCTTTGTCTCTGTCTAAACCTTTGTTTGTGTTGTCTAAGATTATTGATTAGCCTTTGGTGATTCCAAGCAAAATCCAAAGCAGTCCCTTCTATGAGAAAACCAAAAATCTCTCATCTAATCAACACCAACACTACTTTGGAGAACATTATAATTTGGAATTAATCTCAAAGG
Organism: Sequoia sempervirens; assembly: GCA_007258455.2. NCBI lineage: Eukaryota > Viridiplantae > Streptophyta > Pinopsida > Cupressales > Cupressaceae > Sequoia > Sequoia sempervirens. The sequence goes on from VDFB02086081.1 coordinate 180,020,561, forward strand.
CATTGAGATTAGCCTGAAGTTTATTTAATATCCTCCTAAACTCAGGATGAGCTTGGCAAGTTGACTGAAGGCTAATGATGTAAGGAGGGAAGTTTACACAAAGAAGTTACATGAATTCAGTATGAAGGGAATAATAAATGTTGGAGAAGGTCGCCAAACAGTGAAATCTCCAAATGAGCTTGAGGATAATGTGCCTGAAGGATTGGGTGATAGCATTATGAAAACGAGAGAGAACAAGAAGAGCCATTCTCCATGTTCAAGCCTTAGGGAAGAGCGCAAGAACAATGGTGAACAAAAACTTCCAAAGGTGCTAAGCATGGTGGCACAACCAAAAGGCATGTTTAATTGTCTCTTTTTAGCACAAAAGGGGAAAGAAGGAGAGGGGGGAATGAATGAGAGGTGGTCACTAATAGGGAGTTTGATATGGAGCACCTTCCAAGCAATCAACTGGGCTTGAGCAGCTACCTTGAACTTCCAAATCAAAGAACTTAACTTGTTCTATTTTGATTTGTTGAACTTACAATACCATTTGAGGTTAAGTCAAGGGGATAATGGAATGGAAGAAATGAGTTTCTTATACAAAATTTTGAGTAGGAAGAAATGGATGTTTTGGTTGTATGGCCATTTCCAATCCTTGAGGAAATTATGATGGCAAGGAGTGGATAACAGACAATACAATTCAGGGGCAACCATCTATTGAATTTATTGGATTGAGGATTTGTAGGTTGTAGGAAGGCTAAATTGGGATTTGAGTTCTTGTCGGGTTTTCCATCCAAACCTTCATGGGTCCCACAAATCCTGAAACAACTTGGATTCCTTTTTAAATTGTTGTTTACCTTTAAGAGCTTTGGCATGAGCCAAAGGAGTATTATTTTGTTGGATCAAATGGTTCCACTAGATAGAGGAGGATGCAAAACTTAATCCATGACTCAAGTTGTTATTGTACAAAACTATCCTTTTCGAGGTAATTTTTTGAGCTCTCCAAATGGAGTTAAAAGGGGTAGAACCCTGAGTCTTAAAATAAGGTGTAGGGAGCATCTTATCCCTCCAGCTAACCAAATTCCAGGGGCCTCTAGCAGTACTTGTTTTGATATGATTGTTGCAAGTATGAAGGTGTTGTCATTGATGTCAACCATGTGTTGATGAAGGCTATTGCAAGATGAAGACATCAAGGATATTGAGAAAATTGTGAAAAAGAGGGAAACGGGTTGTTGTAGGTTGTGTGCATGTATACTTGAGCTATTGAGGAAGTGTTGAGAGTACATAGAGCTATCTTTGTGTTGCGTTGTGTCAGAAATTTTGGATATAATAATAGAAGCATGCAAATATTTTTAAACAAATAATATTGTGCTTCTTGCTTCAATTTTCATTCAATACAAAATACAAATATATAGGAGTTGTATTTCCTATATTATAGGAAACCTGAGCCTATAATGACTCCTCTAGATATATGAGTTGTTTTAACAACTCAAAAAAACATGTACAACAAAATAAGTCTATACATATGACTTAACTAACCTAAGAAATATTCCTAACACTCATAATTTAACTATGTGAGTTATTAATTTAACTCACTTTACCTCACACTAACATGTGAACACAAACATAAATTCCCAACACCCCCCCTTAGTGTGAACATGGGATAAAAGAACATCACAATACTTGATGACCACACTCAATAGCTCACCAAACAATATAAGATAAGAGTACAGGGACATATACATCTACTCATGTCAAACAATAGTGGAACTAGCCTCACTATACTTACTGTTCTTTCATCCAAGGATAGGGACAAACACATCTACCCATGGAACCAAGGATAGGGTCTAACACGTCTATCCAAGGTCTTACATCAAATTTGGATCTAGGGACAAATACATATATCCAACATCAGTTATGAACAGGGACACACACATCTGCTCACAACAATTATGATTGGGGACAAACACCATCCAATCATAATCACCAATTTTCATGACTGAGGACAAACACTTCCAATCACTTCACTATCTCATGAATGGGGACAAACACATTCATTCACTAAAAATCAAGAAATGTGATTGGGGACATACACATCCAACCACAAATAAAAAAAAGAAAACACAAAGCCCTCGTTATTGCGTATGCAACCACCATTATAGATCATTGCCACTTTGATCACAAATGATATGAGATGGTTGTCGCTGCCACCTCGAAACCGATCTTGGCTTTAGTCATTTGGCACAAGTTATCTCACTAAAACAATTTTGCAGCCTCGTCGCTAGTGACTGATGAGAAGTCGCTAAGTATCCTCCAACCTCCTGTGCCTCCATCCTCAAATTGATTTGCTACTTACTTAGAAAATTTGGCTTTGAAGCTCAGTTTTAGAATCCCCCCCCTCAAGATGGAATTCTCTTTCACAAATCATGGGAGTGTCGAGTACCATTGATCATGCACTCCAATTACAATTAAGACAATTTTTTATTTTTTTTAATAATTTTTTGACACATTTACAATATGACATGGCAATTAAAAAATCTTGAAAATAGACCTTATTTTAAACAAAATAGTACTTCCTAACTTTAACTTTCTTTGAGAATATGTAACATTTTATTTGATTTTTGAACTACGACCAAAAAAAGAAAAAAGGACAAATCCCATAAACCAAACTACTACTCTACCATGTAATACCTTAGAGAATCATTTGCTTGAGAGACCAATGTCATAACCAGAAAACAAATAAATTTTCTGCCAATGCCATGCCATGGAAAAATTTCTTCTATGGTCACTAAAACCACCTCATGCCTCTGTTGGGCACTACTCTTTAATAAGCTTTTTTACAGTCATATTTGTTGAGGAGCTGCCAAAATTGCATTTTTATGAAAAACGTTTTATATTTGTTGGTTTATATCTGTTGGCTGCTTTTTGGAATTGATCTGTACATAAGAATTGAGGATAAGATATGGCGTGTAACCACTCATTTCGAAGCTATAGAAACAAGGAATTAAAATCTTCAACTAAAACTCAAATACAAACTCGAATGAAAATGATATAAGCAAAAACGTGATTTTTTCTCGACTGATAAAAAAATCATCTTTTTGCAAACTTGATATGAGTAAATACGCTTGCACTATTTCCCATGGAGTGGAAACAAATAAATGTATCACCGTTTTCCTCTAATAAGGCTAATGGGAAACGAAATCAAAGGCTTATTTAAAGATCCTCTAATAACATATGCCTCTTGTTTTGGTGTTAACTTATAAACAACTGTGCTTCTTCATTACCAGCGGCTTCCTTAAAAAAAACTAGGGTCTGCAATAGAAAAGGCTCCTTATAGTGGTGGCAGTATTGTAATGTCTGTAAAAAAAAACACGATCTCCTTTGAACAGCAATCTACTTCTTTCGAGAACAACGATCAACACTTAGGCGACTCCTCTTGACTGTGAACTATTTTATGAAACTAGTGACATCAAATTCCCTTTTATCTTGATGATGCAGCTTGATTAATCCTTGGCTACTTCCTTTAACCTCTGCAATCCAATAATCTCTTGCTTTGCAAAACTACGATCTCCTTCAGCAATTGATGCTCCACGATCTACAATGACAACAAGTTATGTCTTCAACAATCAACCTTTGAATATGCTTTGCGATCTTTATCAAACCGGGCTCTGATACCATGTCAAAATTTTTGGAGAGAATAATAGAAGCATGCAAATATTTTAAACAAATAATATTGTGCTTCTTTCTTCAATTTTCATTCAATACAGAATACAGATATCTAGGAGTTGTATTTCCTATATTCTAGGAAACCTCTTTTAACGACTCTAAATATATGAGTTGTTTTAACAACTCAAAAAAACACACTCGTACAACAAAATAATTCTATACATATGACTTAACTAACCTAACAAATATTCCTAAGACTCTTAATAACTATGCAAGTTATTAATTTAACTCACTTTACCTCACACTAACATTTTAACACTAACATAAATTCCGAACACATTGTCTAGAGATGTGTTGGAATGAGGTAATGTGCTAAGATGGTGACTCTGGTAGTTGGTTTCTAAGTGCTTTTCAGAAAATTTGATAAGTAGAGAAAACAGTGTTGTGTAAGTGTTCAAAACGTGCTCCAAGATATGCTTCACGTTTATTTTGTGCTGGTGCTATGTCTGTGTTGATTTGATATGTTGTTCAAGGTTGTTCATAGTTTCTATATCCATAATTTGGGTTTCCGGATCGTTGTGCAAAGTGAGATATGTTCACTAGTGTGTGATCCGTTTTTTCAGTGGTGTTTTTTGTTTTTGGGAGAAATGTATTTGCTTCGAATTTCTCCACATTTTGGTTTTAGGTTGTGTAGATCTAGAAAGTTTCTTATATTTTTGGTATCTTTTAGAATTCAAAGTTTCACTTGATTTGGTATAGTATAATGTGTGTTTCATGTGTCAATGTGCGTGAATAAGGTTTATCAAATGTTCTGGGTTGAAGTATTTCTATGATGCAAGTTTGGATGAAGTCTTCATTGGAAATTAGGTGGTTCATGGATTATTTTGGATTGTGTTCAAGTGAATTTTGTTGTTTGGAAGTTTTAGATTGTTTTAAGGAAGTGTGTACTTAATGTTTTATGTTGTTTGCACAGGTATTGGCCAACTTGGTATTAACACTACATGTGAAGCTTGTGGAAGCATATTGAGGTCATGTGTTATGATTAATTTGGGTCCTAATTAAGGATTTATATGGGTCACCTTCATTCCTATCCACCATGAGAATGTTTGGGTGCCAACCTATAATTTGAAATTTTAAATATAACAAATAGTTGTTGATCTTGGAGAAGGTTTTCAAGGTTGAGGTTGATATAAATAAGAGTGGTGTTGTTGTAAGATGCAAGAGAGAGGAAATATATATTTGAGATAGATACGAGTGAGGAATGTGATGTGAATTGTAGAAGTATAGATATGAATTTGAGCATGGAGTAGTGTGAACTTCAAGTGTTGGATTCTTGAATACAGTGACCTAAAGGTGTCTGCAATCTTTCATACAAGGCTATGAAAGTATTGGAGCATTTGTGGTGGATTCCTTGTTGCATTAAGAAAGTATTCTCTATGTAACATTTCTTTTCTATCTTCTTTGTTTCTTTCTATGGAAGTGAGCCTTCATTATAAGACTTTTTGGATAGTGTGTCCTATTCTGGTAGTGAGCCCTTGTACCAGTTTTGCAATTACTTATATTGTGAGTAAATCCTCAACGTGGTTTTTCCCTCATTGTGTTTTCCACATAAATTTGGTGTTATCTTGTGTATGGTGTTGTTATTTTAGTTTCTATTATCTACATTTTATGATTAATCACTTTAACATAATAAGAGTTTAATGAATGCTTGTGGATTTGATTACTATTGAGGGATGTCACGTCTCAAACGTTGATACTACTTGTTTTTACTTTATACCGCACTAAAATATATGGTAGAATAAGTGTGTGATATTTGAATGACGAAATAAATGAATGTTATTTTATTTAAGAAAAATGAAAAGCGATGATTATTATTTAAATTCAAATGATGTAAAATAGAAAATGATATATTAGATTGATGAATTGTATTTATTTGATTTATATTTCTTGGACACTAATCTATTAATGGGTGCCTAAGTTTACATGAGACACAGGTTGTCGAAGACCAAGAGGGTGGTTAAGGTATAGGAGGTTAGCCACCTGACAGGGTTAAAATGGAATGGATACTCTCACACACACACACTTAGTAACATGTAGTTGCATTTAGGAATTATTATTTAGTTAATTGTTTATTTTTGCTTTTATTTTATAATTGTTAATTAAATTAATTAATGGTAAATTAAAAGTGCAAGAAAATAAAGTAATTGTTTTATTTTACTTTTAATGATCTCTTTGAAAATTAAATATTATTTATTTATTTATTATGTGAAGATAATTGTGAGCATAGCAATAAATATTGCTTTTTAAAAAAAAATAGATTTATTGGAAAAACTTGCAATAAAACAGAAAAGATGGGAAGATTTTCAAAAACAAATTGATAAGATAGAAAAACATTAAAAAGTGGAAATTAAAAAAAAAAAGATGTTAAAATTAGGAAAACAAAACTGAAAACAAAGCAAAAATAAAGATGGAAAAAAGGTAGAAAGTAATAAAAAGTTTATAAAACTCTTATTTTCTCAACAAGAGGATTCATTTTGGGAATTATTATTTTTCTGTTATCTTTCTTCTTTCTCTTTGAAACCAAAATGGATGCAAGACAAGAATAGTATAATTCGATAGAAATTGGGAAAAGAAGAGGAATTGATTGGGAAAGGACAACAAAACCAGAGAAATTTCATCAAGGATAGCATTGGATTCTAGGTTTTTAATCACTATTTTCATGAAATTTTACTTCAGTTGTGAGTGTAAATGAACCATATTTGTTTTTCATGAGAAAAGATTTAAATTTGCATTCAAACAAATATTACCTTGTGAATACGTATTATTTTTCTGTATGAGAAAATAGAAAACACAATTAGACTATGTTATTTCTGTTATATGTATATGTATATATATACATATAAATATACCTTTTTGAGTATATATATATATTGCTACACAATATTGTTTAGAAGCCAGTGTTGAATTGTTAGAATTGCTGTTTATTTCTTTATAAGATGTTGAATTTTTTTAAAAATATATAAGCAAACTATTGTAGCCTATAGCTGCTTGTATGGAGGTGTTGTGAAGAGGACAATGACCTCTCCACAAGTCGCGGCCTGTGAAGAGGACGCTGCCCTCCCATAGGGGCCATGCCCATGAGGGGGCAGTTACCCACCTCACTCCTCACCATAGGTTTCAATATTAAAACTTTAAAATTCTATTTAAAACTAGCTAGCCATGTCGTCAATTGTAGAACTTGAGCAATCTAATATATATATATTGTGTGTGTGTAATTTTATATAAATACAATCTGTATTTTATATATATGTGTGTGCGTGTGTATGTAATTTAATTTATAAGAAATCTATTTATTATATATATATATATATGTATATATATATGTATATGTATATATACAAAATATAATTTAATATATACAAAATTTGAATTTGTTACATACAACTTTTGATTTAAAATGATATTTATAAATTGTTGAGGATATGTTTATGATTTTATAATGATGTTTTTGACATATAAATTTGATTTTTAATGACATGTATAATTTGAGTTTTATTTTTGCTTTATAGATATTTTTCCTAAATAAATGTATATATATGAATGAATTCAACCTACATGATGAATTATGATTTCATATTAAAATTTCAGTCGAACAATAGAAAAACTATAGAAACACATTGAATTACTATTTTTATGAGAATCATCAGTAATTAATTAGTTGAATTGTAAAATTACATTGGAACAATTATTTAATGCATATTTTCCTTGTCAACGAAGTGAAATTATAAACCCTTTAGTGAACATGGAACTAAATATGTACTTGAAAGAATTGAATGGTTTGAAAATGCTTGTAATATTACAAACTTGAGAAAATTATGCTATATGTATTTCTTTTATGAAACCACTTCTAGGACAGGATGTCGAATGTGGGCTTCCAAAGACAATAGTTTTCCTTTTTTTTTTTTAGACTGCAGGAATCGGGTAGCACGACCCCCTATAAACTGCAGTGCGCCTGGTAAACTTTTTAACGTGACCGGCGGCGCTGGCGCAACGCCCTCCACCACGGGACGAGGGAGACTAGAACTCGTGACCAGCAGAGCCGCAACGGAATTACTTAGCCAACCGAGCTAGGCCCCCGACAATGTTTTCCTTTTCAAAACTATCATTTTATTCTTTTATTTTCTTGGCCAAGCTAGATGCACCATTGAAATAGATGGATTAAAAAGCCTAGAATATATATATATATATATATATATATATATATATATATATATATATATATATATATATATATATATATATATATATATATATAGATGTCCTTTCCACATCCTAATAACAAGTAATATGTCCTTCTAGTGTTGGGAATTACATATAGGCTACAGGCTTGCATCAAGAGTTCCCTCTTGCTTACATCATTCTGGGTTGCTAGCCTTCTCATGCAAGGTCAGCGTTTTCTTTGAGATAGGAAGAAATATGGGGAAGTGTTAGTGGTTCATGGTTGGGTGGAAAAGACACCTTAACCTCACTCTTGGCCTCATCTTGTGGAAGATCGGCGGGGTCGTGGTGGTTGAGGATCAAATATTTCTTCTTCACATGGATATATATATTCTTATACTTCTTTGTATGGCTAGCATGACCTTTTGTAAATGTAAACTTTCAATCATGAATGTAATTAATGATGTAAATTTATTTCTATAACATTGAAATAGATGTTTTGTAATATCACATTGGAGTTAACTTTGTATTCGACATTGTAATTTCCTTGGAGCAATCTTATTATAATATATATTTGTTTCATTTTCCTTATGTGAAAATGAATCTCATATCAATATCCTTAATTGGAAATGTGAATACTCTTTGAGTTTCCATGTTTAGTAAGTAAAGTTGATGTTCTTTACATTTGGTATCAGAGCCTAGGTTTCCTCTCTGGAACCTATGTGCTTGTCATGTTCTATTCCCATCCAACGTTATGAGAGTCTAATGTTGGAATTCTTGTGCCAAGATGGCGCATCATAGAATGACTACCAAGAAGTCAGTCGCTGGAAATGAACCCTATCTCAAAGTCAAAAAGGAAAAAGAAGCCATTGTTCGCACGATAAAGGGGAAAAACACTGACAATGATATTTTGTTGGGTGATATAGATACTATGAGTCATGTCATCTCTTGAATCAATCAAGAGAAAAGAAGGATGAGGGATGAAGTGAACTTCAACCGTCTACCTTCGGTCTCTCCAACCAAGTCAAAATCCTTGCCACTATCTAGGGATATGCCCTCTGAGTGTAGTGTGACTCCTTTGGTCATGTTGTTAAGAGATCCTCGGATTCCTCCTTTGACTGAAATAATTGTAATCTCCTCAAGTGATGAATCAGAGGAGTGTGTACAAGTGCATCCACCTCTCAAAGCTGCAATCCCCAAGCCTATAGAGGAAGTGGAACTAGAAGAGTTTCCCCTATCCAAAAATGAAATGTAAACTTTTATGTTTTGGAAAAATAAGAACTACTATACAGAGTAAGGATGTAAGAATTCAAAAGTAAATAAAATAATACTTTGTAAAAATAGTGGGAAAATTCAATGGTATGTGTGCTGGATTGATATGAAATATAACACAAATTTTTGTTTGGAATAACCTTCTGCATTGAATGCAATCATAGCTTTAGAAGACTTGTTTTTCTGAGCCAAGACGGATGGGACATGATGAAAACCGTGAAGTGATAATGTAGGAATAGAGAAATATTGTGAGAAAAGAGATCTCTCTAAGGACATAAAGGGTGAATGAGTATGTTACAAAAGTAATAAGATACAAGATTTCTAGAGGTTAAAATAAAGATATTATGACAAGTTGAATAGAACAGTCACCTACAACTGATAATGGTTTAAAATTTAAATGATCCTTTATGGAAAAATAGGATCGAAGATGTATGTATATAAGAGCAAGGATGTTTGCAATGGTAATGGTATTAGACTATGAGTACAAGCTGATTTTTATGCAATATTTTTTGTAAGTGTGTAATCCATGTGATCACATGCAAGTTAAGCTGTCTTAAGGATCTTCGATGTGGACCTATGACAGAAGTTGCTGGGATAAGTTACCATGAGTAACCTTTCGACCAAGCAAGTGTTGATTGATATTGTGGAACCTTGTGAGTTTTGTATGCTAGTTTTATATTAATGATGTTTATAATTATGCTTTTGTGTGCGTAGTGCATTGTGCAAGTCATGCACTTTGCATATATTATGTGATTCATGCACATATAATGGTCTTGTATAAATATATATTGTGCAAGTAATGCTCTTATGATTGATTTATATTTGGTGTAGGTAATGCACCCAAGCTTGATTCCTTATTGTGCTAGGAATTGTATACTTACTTTGTGCGAGTAACACACTTGGATAATTATTGTTTTCACAACTAGTGTACAACTATGTGTGTGTGTCATTGAATGGTGGTTTTGATTCCCTTGTATGGGATGCAAATTTTGTTGTTTGGCATCTTCAGTGATGTTGAATAGTTAAGTAGATTGGATCTCATGCTAGAGTCTTGGAAAACTCGTTGATTGCCATGATTGAATGTGTTCTCTTGCTTACCTTGGATCTTGAAATCTAAGGTATAGTTTAGTATTGTACTCCCTCTCTTGTGACTAGAATCAGTCATGTAGTTCATGTGTTATGAGACTTGAGAAATTTGATATTTTATTTTATTTTATTGACTTTGATTAATTTACTAATGTTGTGAAGGCCAACATTTATTTTTTGTTATTTTGTGTTTATGAGTAAGTATAGCCATCAAATTTATGATATTTATTTATTTTGTGACCATTATGGTCATGCGGGAATTATTATTGAATTGTGCACATTTTATGCTTTACTATTGAAATTGAATTTTCTTTTCTTTGGTTTCAATTTACTTTCGTGACAGTGTATATGCTTGAATGTTTAAATTGCTGGCCAAGTTTCATGTTGTGTTCCCTATCATGTCTAGAATGGGCCTTCGATAGATTATATGAGGGAGAAAAATATGGAGAACATGTTACTAGATCTTGGTGTGTATTCAATGTTAGAATTGATAGACTGAAATTTCCTTGATTTTTGGTTAGATGCAAGTGTTTATTGTGTGAAATGACAAGAAAGTTTGAAATAATTGGTGTTGTTATGGATCAATTTATTTGAATATCTTGTTGATTATTATTTGTGTGGACGTCATGTCTAGATAGTGAAAAGGGATGTGAAAGGGAATTTGAGAACATACTTAGAGGTTGACTCCTAATTATATACATATCCATGAGATATGAGAGAACTTGTTTTGTATATATGATGGAATGGAAAGTAATGGTAGGAAGAATTTTAGTTGAGAAAGAAAAATAGTGGTGTAGCAGACTTCTGTTAAAGACAAATAAGAGAGAAATAAGTATAGAAAATTCTAAAGTATAAACATAAGAGAAAGAAAGGGGTAGAAGATAAGATAACAAGATACAAAGTAATGTGAAAATTGTAATTGGAAAAGAATTAGAATAGTTGGAATGGAGAATAAAAAAAATGTTGAGGTGTGGTAGATTAGGATTGTTACAAGGTAGTGGAATTGAATTGTGGAATGTTGAAGTAACCCAGAGAAGAACGGAAAAATGAAAGACTAAAATGACAAGACAATAATACAAAAGCTGAAGGTGAGAAGAAAACCTTGAGGCAAGAAGATTTGTGTGGAAATGAGAGGAAAGATAAGATTGGAAGAGTTGATTGGAGTTCAATGGATAGTGTATTGCTAAAAATGGGCACGAAAGATACAAGAAGGTGTTTTAGCTTGAATAACCCAATAGATGGTAATGGAAGTAAAACTAGAAGATAAAGAAGGATGAGTATAGACTAGTTAAGCAATATATAATAAAGTAAGATGGAAAAGATGAATTAAATGAAGTATAATTCAAAATAAGATGAAGATATGATTTAAATTTGAATTGGGGAACTAAAACATAAAGAAGAGATAGTTCAATAAATGAAGATATAGATGAAGATAATGAAAGAAATGAGAGAAGTACAAGGTACAAGTTACGATACATGGAAAGTTCAAAATCAAAATTACCATTGGAATGGATAGCGAGTTCCCTAGTCTCAGAAGAGTCGGTATGCACGATGGTTTGTTTGGACCTAGTTAGTGCACCTTTGGAGTGTGTTTTGTTATTTGTAGCCTCAACCTAGTGATGGTTAGGAGGTAAGATTTTTTGAAAATATACATAGTTTTTTGTCAAAATTTGAGATGCTCATTCCATGCTATGGGTAACATTGATGGATTATGGATTGTGCATTAAAGGTGTGATTAATCCCTTATGCTTGATATTATGATAACATTCTTTTAAGCTATTTATAGAGTGCCATGAGTATTGTAATTTAATTAGATGATAGTTGTGCCATGTGTGGATTATATACATTGTATTAATAGTTGTGCCATGTATGTCATGTGTTATGATTTTAGCATATTTTTTCTTTCGGCTTATTATGAATTTTATATATACTGGATGATTCAGACTATGTTATGTAGATGTTGTAATAAGACATCGAGAGACGATGTCTCTTCCAAGTGGGGAAGGATGTCACATCTCAAATGTTGATACTACTTGTTTTGATTAAGGGTAAAATACAGGTTTTGATGGGGCTCAAAACCTAGAACAAAGAAAGGCAGGCTGCAATTAAAATACATCATAAACCAACAAAAGCCCCACAGTAACCACTAAAAATAGATCATGACTACACACATTGAATATTACAAATAGCAAGGGCCTAAGACCCTTTAACAACTTGGTTTTAAGCGGGACCAGAAACCCTTTTAGATACTCATACAACCCGCCTTCATTTGTCAGGGAACAACAAACCAGCCGCTCATGGAAGTCACCCCTAACCCAAGAAAGACAATTTGCATGATGATGTAAGACACCATCTGACCCTTAATCACAAACATCAATAACCACCTGAAATAGTCAGGCACCCAAGCAACCAATCTGCAACAAACCATTTGCTCATCAGCCATAACTGAGTCCAGAAAGACAAAGAACTTGTTCGCCTCCTGACAACACCATCCCACATGATTAGCCATCCCAACATTGACCTATAAAGGATAGGGCTCCCCTCTGGTAGAGAGGAAGAAATGGAACACCTTCCCACCAAAATCGCTACACTCCTTCCCACCAAAGCTCTACCTCAATAGGACAACTACCACCTTCACCTCAATAGAAGAGGGTTCCACCTCAAAAGGAACAATCTCCCCCTCTATAGGAGACTTAAGTTGAAAAACCTAGTGGCAACTGAATTCAGTAGGAAGGGAAACCACATCTCCATTAAGCATCACAAGCCTCAAGAATTGATAGGAAGGAACAAGACATGTATAACAAAGAGAATTTTTTTTTGGGCCAACAGAGTAAACCCAACCACCAACAACCCAACACTAGCCAACACACAAAGCATAAAAACCACTAGCATCTTCCACCAGAACCCCAAAACAACCATCATTAAATAACAAATGCCCAGTATAAAGATAAGTGTCACCAATTCTGGGGGATTCACAACCACAAGGCCAAACATAAAACTCTACAACCCCAAACAACGGGGGACCAAAAATAGCTACCAAAAGGCCACCAAAATACCAAACTACAGGAAGCTCATCTAGGTAAACATAACTAGCAAGATGAGAAATACAAACAACAACTCCTCCTTAGACCAAGAGGATGCATCAAATTACTTCAAAAAGAAGCATAGGCCAAAAGACCACCAGAGACCCAAACCCCAAGAGAGCAACAAAAAACAAGCCCCAAATGAGTAAGAGAAGCCCAAACAAGAAGGAAACATGGAGAAGGCTAAAAAATAAAAACACCCAGCTACCCTAACATGCCAGTTAGAGCCACAAAAAGGAAACAACTCCACAAAACAATTTTGAAGCAAAAACCACCACTCCACAAGAAAGGCACCAAAAGCAAAAACTCTCCAAGAGTAAGAGGAACCCAAAAGGAACCAACTAGAAAACTTCATCCAAAATAGATTCCAAGACTCACAGAGAGAAAACAAATCCAAGTCTCATGGGGAGTAGGGGGACCCAAACAAGACATAAAAAAGGAGAAGGCCCAACAACAAAGACCCCCAAGCTACCTCGACATGCCGGTCAGGGCCAGAAATGAACCAAAACTTATCATAACGAGCTAGAGGGAAACACCACCAAGCCACCGAGATACTACTTGAATGATACTACTTATTTTTACTTTATATAGAACTAAAATATGTGGTAGAATAAGTGTGTAATATTTGACTGATGAAATAAATGAATGTTATTTTATTTTAGAAAAATGAAATGCGATGATTATTATTTAAATTCAAATGATGTAACATAGAAAATGATATATTAGAGTGATGATTTTTTTTTTCTTTGATTTATCTTTCTTGGACACAAATCTATTAATGAGTGCCTGAGTTTACATGAGATGCAAGTTGTCGAAGACCAAGAGGGTGGTTAAGGTAGAGGAGGTTAACCACTTGGCAAGGTTAAGATGGAATGGATACTCTCACACACATGCACTTAGTAACATGTAGTTGCATTCAGGAATTATTACTTAGTTAATTGTTAATTGTTTATTTTTATTTTATAATTGTTAATTAAATTAATTAATGGTAAATTAAAAGTGCAAGAAAATAAAGTAATTGTTTTATTTTACTTTTAATGATCTCTTTGAAAATTAAATATTATTTATTTATTTATTATTTGAAGATAATTGTGAGCATAACAATAAATCTTGCTTTATTTTAAAATTAGATTTATTGGAAAAAATTGCAATAAAATGGAAAATGTGGGAAGATTTTCGAAAACAAACTGATAAGATAGAAAAACATTAAAAAGTGGAAAAATAAAAGAAAAGATGTTAAAATTAGGAAAACAAAACCAAAAAAAAGAAAAAATGAAGATGGAAAAAAGAGGAAGAAAGTAATAAAAAGTTTATAAAAACTCTTATTTTCTCAACAAGAGGATTCATTCTCAGAATTATTATTTTTTTGTTATCTTTCTTCTTTCTCTTTGAAAACAAAATAGATGTAAGACAAGAATAGTAGAATTTGATAGAAACTGGGAAAAGAAGAGGAATTGATCGGAAAAGGATAGCATTGGATTCCAGGTTTTTAATCACTATTTCCATGAAATTTTACTTCAGTTGTGAGTGTAAATGAACCATCTCTGTTTGTCATGAGAAAATATTTAAATTTGCATTCAAACAAATATTACCTTGTGAATATGTATTATTTTTCTATATGAGAAAATAGAAAACCCAATAAGACTATGTTATTTTTGTTATATATATATATATATACTCAGTATTGTTTTGAAGCTAGTGTTGAACTGTTAGAATCATTTTTTATTTATGCATAAGATGTTGAATTTTAAAAATATATATATAAGCAAACTGTTGCAGCCTATAGTTTCTTGTATGGAGGCACTGTGGAGAGGACGCTTCCCTCCCACAGGGGCTATGCCCATGAGGGGGCAGTCTCCCACCTCACTCCTCACCATAGGTTTCAATATTAAAACTTTAAAATTTTGTTTAAAACCAGCTCGCCATGTCATCGACTATAGAATTTGAGCAATTTGATATATATATATATATATCCGTGTGTATACAACATGTGATTTAATTTATAATAAATCTATTTATTTAATATATATATATGTATGTATGTATGTATATATACATAATATAATTTAATATATACAAAATCTGAATTTGTTACATACAACTTTTGATTTAAAATGATATTTATAAATTGATGAGAATATGTTTCTAATTTTATAATGATGTTTTTGACAAATAAATCTGATTTTTAATGACATTTATAATTTGAGTTTTATTTTTGTTTTATAGATATTTTTACTGAATAGATGTATATATATATATGATAATATATATAAACATATACACATATGTTCATGTATAGATATTTTGAAGCAATGTTTTCAATCTGCATATGAATGAATTTAACATACATGATGAATTATGATTTCATATTAAAATTTTAGTTGAACAATAGAAAAACTATAGAAATACATTGAATTACTAGTTTTATGAGAATCGTCAGTAATTAATTAGTTGTTCATTGTAAAATTACATTGGAGCAATTATTTAATGGATATTTTCCTTGTCAATGAAGCAAAAACTTATAAGAATTAAATATATACTTGAAAGAACTGAATTATTAGAAAACGCTTGTAATATTACAAACTTGAGAAAATTATGTTATATGTATTTCTTTTATGAAACCACTTCCGGGATAGGATGTCGAATGTGGGCTTCCAGAGATGATAGTTTTCCTTCTCAAAACTATCATTTTATTCTTTTATTTGATTGGCCAAGCTAGATGCACCATTGAAACAGATGGATTAAAAATCCTAGAATATATATATATATATCTGCCACATCTTGACAGTGAGTAATATGTCATTCTAGTGTTGGGAATTGCATATAGGCTATAGGATTGCATCAAGAGTTCCCTCCTTCTTACACCATTCTGGGTTGCTAGGCTCCTCGCGCATGGTTAGAGTTTTCTTCGAGATAGGAAGAAATATAGGGAAGTGTTAATGCTTTTTGGTTGGGCAGAAAAGGTTCCTTAACCTCACTCTTGGCCTCATCTTGTGGAAGACCGGTGGGGTCATGGCGGTTGAGGATCAAATGTTTCTTCTTCACATGGATATATATATTCTTATACTTCTTTGTATACTTCTTCACATGGATATATATATTCTTATACTTCTTTGTATGAGCTATTTTTGTGTTGTAGTGTCTGGAGGTGTGTTATAATGAAGTAATGTGCTAAGATGGTGTCTCTGGTACTTGGTTTCCAAGTGCTTTTGAGAAAATTTGATAAGTAGAGAAAACATTGTTGTGCAAGTGTTCAGAATGTGTTTAGGGATGTGCTTTTCCTTTCTTCTATATTGATTCTATGCTTGTGTTGATCTGATATGTTTTCCAAGGTTGTTAGTAGTTTCTATATCTAGAATTTAGGTTTTTGGATCGTTGTGCAGAGTGAGATATGTTCACAAGTGTGTGAACTAGTTTTTCAGTGGTTTGGGAGAAATATATTTGCTCCACATTTCTCCACATTTTGGTTTTAGATTGTGGAAATTTTGGATGTTAATTATAATATTTGTATCTTTTAGAATTCAATGTTTCACTTGATTTCGTATAGCATAGTTTTTGTTTCATGCATCAATGTGCGAATAAGGTTAACTAGATGTTTTGGGTTGAAGTATTTCTATGATGCAAGTTTGGATGAAGTCTTCTTTAGATCTCAGGCGATTCGTGGATTATTCTAGATCGTGTTCAAGTGAATTTTTTTTTTTTGGAAGTTTCAAATTGGTTTAAGGAAGTGTGTACTTAATATTTTATGGTGTTTGCACAGGTATTGGCTAACCTAGTGTTAACACTACATGTGAAGCTTGTAGAAGCATATTGAGGTGTGTTAGGATTTATTTGGGTCACCTTGTTGGGATTATGGAGCCTTGCAACATGAGCATGAAGTATGGATCGTGTATGTTGTTTTTTCCATTGTTGTCATTGATGTCAACATGGTGACAACTATATTGGAAGTCTACTTGGTTTACCAAAAGTTGTTCTCTACTAGTAATACTCTTTGTGATGGATCAATGTGTTGGTATTTGAGTCTAGAACTCACCGCAAGAACATAGATGACTCTAATCTCTTAACCATGTTATCATGACTCATTCAGATAGCTATATCCTAGATCTTGAGATGGTTTGGGTTGTGACTAGAAATTTATCTCTAACAAAGTTCAACTCTGTATCTTACTATTGTTCTTTGCTTGGTATATCTGTGTGGGAGACTTCACATTAAATTCTTAAGGAGAACATTCTTATGCTACAGTTTTTTTGGCAGTCTCTATGATGATATCATGATGGGAAATTAATGTGTTCTAAGATCCAAAAGGTGTTTGATTTGAGGATTATTTCTTGGTTTGATATTTTGTGAATTATGTTCTAGTCTTGGTTGACCTAATGTATGCAATACATTAAGGAGACTAGTTATGCTTTGTGGATGTTAGCTGACTTGATATAATGAACTACATGGATAAAAATTTTCAATCATATATGGTGCCAAAAATGAGAGTTTTGATTATTTTGTTTTCATCTAATTAGGCCAACCTAATTGATGAATAAGATATACTTGTATATATATAAGATGTTTTGAAGTGGAAAGGAGTGTGGAGTGAGAAGTGGGTGTGCAAGTGTGGAAGAAAGGTGAAAGAAGATCCAGGCCTAAATGCTTTATTAGTTGAGGATCAGTGTAGATTATTTGAGCAACTATTGTAAGGCACTTAATATTTTGAGCTTCATTGGAACTGAACCCTGCACATTGAAGGTGTATGGACTATCAATTCAATCCTTTGGCAATGAGCCACAATCTTTGTATCTTGGTGGTTAACCATCTTTTGTACTTAGGAAGTGAGCCTTTTTAAGGACAATGAGTCCTAACAGTGAGCCTTGTAATATCTTGTATCTGGATATAATATATTGTGAGTTAACCCTCACTGTGGTTTTTCCCTTTTTGGGTTTTCCACCTAAAATCTTGGTGTTCATGTGTATGGTTGCATTGATTTGTTTATATGTTCTCTCTTGCCGATTCAGTCAAAATTGTGATAATGGTTAGATGGATTTTATTATGGTTTTATGGAATACTGATTCACCCCCCTCTCGGTATTCTAGATGTTCAACACACCTCCATTCCTATCCACTGCAAGAATGTTTGGGTGCTAGCTGTTCTAGCCTAATTTGAAATTTGAAATATAATGGATAGTTTCTGACCTTGGAGAAGGATTTCAATGTTGAGGTTGATATAAAGAAGAGTGGTGTTATTTTAATATGCAAGAGATAGGCATGATAGATGTGTGTGATGAATGTGATACAAATTGTAGAAGTATAGATACGAATTTGAGCATAGCAGCGTGAACTTCAAGTGTTGGATTCATGAATGCAGTAAGATGAAGGTGTCTACAATCTTTCATGCAAGGCTATGAGAGTATTGGAGAGTTTGTGGTGGATTCCTTGTTGCAATAAGAAAGTATTCTCTGTGTAAAATTTCTTTTCTATCTTCTTTGTTTCTTTATGTGCTAGGGAGCCCTAGCTGTGATCCTTTTTAGACAGTGTGTCCCATTCTAGTAGTGAGCCCTTGTACTAGTTTTGCAATTAATTATTGTTGTCACATAAAATGCACCCTATTGAACAAGATTCCAGTGTTCTAATGACACAATGGAAATCACCTCAAGTTGTGGGACCTTGAAAATTGAGGTCAAGTCTCTGGAGAAGGTCAGCTTCCTCCCCTAAATTATGTGTATATGTGTTGGTCTAACCCAACATATGAAATTCCTAATGCTAACCTACTCTAACAAATCACAAGGGAAAAGGGTAGAAAGAGACGTGAAATATGAAAGAAGATGATGCACCAAATTTAAAGTTTGTTCCTTCCTAAGTTTCAAAAAAACATAAAATTTCAAAGAAACAACTAAAACACCCACTCATCTATGAAGGTAAATGAATTTTACTCAAACATGCAAGAGGTAATGAAGATAATAGTTGAATTTTACTAACATAAAGCTTGAAGTAACCTTTATATGTAGAATGCAATAGTTGCAGGTTTGTAAAAGAAAAATCCTTGAGGGGCTAGAGGAAGGATCCATAATAATGATACAATATTTTATGTTATGGTTCAAGCATAACCAAGAGTTGAATTCAAAACCCTAACCCTAAACTAACTAGGGTTACAAAAAGATGAACTCCGATTAGGTCTAGAAAATATCTAAATTGCATCCATTACAGAGCAACATAACAAGCCATAAAGGCTTTGAAAACTCGAATGAGCCTTAGAATGGTGATTCACAAGAATATAGGGATGGAGCCCATGTGAAATCTGTAAAAAAATATCCAACCAACATACCCTAATAGGAGAGATCTAGTGTTTGCAACACATCAGAGAGTGATGGTGGCATCCAATTATGAAAAGTAGCATTGAAAAGTTTTGGAAAATCGATCCAAGTCGATCAAATTTTATCTGCTAGCTGAGAAATATCGTTGAGCCATTACTTCTTCAAATATGTCGCAAGTTGGGATAGTTGACCATTGAATTTTGAATATGGACCATTGGATTGGAGATGGACAATTGAGATCAGACATCGGGCCAAGTTTAAAATGTCATCATTGATCTCCACCATCAAATTAGGGTTGTTGATCCTATTGTTGACTATCATCTCCCATCACCCATCGTGCATCGCAAAAACCACTTAACAACCTTGCTTCACAACAATGATGTGAAGCAAGGGCACGATGTAACCTTAGTCATTGGATGCTCTCTATTTAATCTCATCCCTTCATTTCCCATTGTGAAAACATGCATTGCATAACAAAGTTAAATGGCAACATGAAGAGACCCTTCGATGGCAAGAATATTCATAAGAATATTCTCCCATCGACCATTTCATATCATGGAAATGGTTTGGTCAAGAAAAATAACTTCAGTGATGCAAAGGAAGCTAGTGATGCGAGGGAAACAAGATCCATCACACATCATGGGAATGAAATGAAAGGTGAAACACTTGTAGTGATATGCGATGCAAGGACCTAAGTGACAGTAATTTAACACATGACCAAATGTTGTTTATAAAAATGGGGCCACCTATGTAATACAATGATTTATTTTTTTACAAGGAAAAGGCAAAGGTATGATTTAATTGACAGAATGAAAGGTTTTGAAACCATGTTGATGGCCGAAAAGGTTCATGAACACATCAAAATACTAACAAAGGACCAAATAATATTGAAGGATGCATACACTATCGGTAAAATCAAAGGTTTTGGAATTGTGTCAGTAGTTGAAGAGGTTTGAAAAATTACCAAAAGACTGATAAACCTTAGATTTAGTCAAATTTTATGAAGGTGCATGGTTACAAGCAGTGAAATGGGGTGAGGGGCCAATTAAAGAATGACCACCTAATACATGAGTTGTAACTTAATCATCCAAGAATTGGACAGAACAGGTCAATGTGCAAAATAGAGCAAAAGGCATGCTCAGACCATGGAATTAGGGTTTTAGGATGGTTTAAGCCCTATAAGAAATTTTGAACCCTAATCAAATATAACTAAGGATTTTTAGAACCTCAAAGAGTCGGATTCATCAAAAAATATGGATTTCAATAGGATCTATGCATGGAAAATCTTTGATCAGATATAAATGATGTGCATCCATGAGCGACATAAAATATGTGAACATTTTGGAAATTTCTATGGGATGATTTCTTGTTAATCATAGAATCCAAAGGCCTTATTAGTTTATTGGGCACAAAGTCATGAAAGGGGGTCAACAAAATTGGGTCTCCGATTTAAAAAAAAAAAACATGTGCAACTATACTTGGAGGAAGCATGGAAACTAGGAAAATGCATTCCCCTAAGGAGAATGCAAGGTGTTCAAAGCACTTCATGAAAATAATTTTTTTTTACAATATGTACATGAGATCGGTTGATAAAAGACGAAAATCACATAATTTTTTCTTTGTCACAAATAGATCCTCTAAAAGAGCCTATCCCTTTCAACATGAAATTGTGATCTTTGTTCATCTACAACCATTGAAGTAAACCATTTGAATGCAAAGGGTTGCATAATGAATTAGCTTGGTGAAGAGTCAACTCATCGTAGACCTTGTCACTGGAAGGTACACATATGATGTAAGTGTCAAACTCCTTTGACAATGGCACCTCAAGAGAAAAAACAATAGCATGGAAAAGCTTCTCTAAAAACAAGTCAACATCAAAAGGATAACCTTTTATAAATGAAAAAGAAAACTCCCTACACAAGGGTGAGCTATTCCTCTGGTCATAGGCCCTCTCTAAAATATGCTTCTCACAAAATCCCTCCTCAAGTTACTCTTCATTTCTTTGCATGACAAGGCTTCTCTTGATCTCATAGCAATTTTACCTCTCCATTTGATGGCTACCTATAACAACCTCACGCTTATAGCTTGAAATATCCACCATATCCATTTTTTTTTCTATGATGTTGGGAATAGGGGCATTCTCTTCAAAGTAGCCTTATGAACAACACACTCATTGTTGCAAGTATGAGTAAGTTTGGTGGTGTTGTCATTGATGTCAACACTGCATAGGTTGATCACAAGTTGTGCATGTATAGTTGAGATGTTGTGAGTACATGGAGCTATCTTTATAATGTTGCAGATGTGCTGAAATAATGAGTTACCAAGTTCTTTTGAGAAAATTAATAAATAGTGAAGAATGAGTGGTGTGTGTGTTTAGAATGTGCTCTGGTTTGTTCTTTGCATTTCTTCTGTGTTGATCCTATGCTTGTGAGGATCTGAAGTGTTGTTTATTGGCATATGTTAGTGATATCTCTTGGATTTTAGCTTCTAGATTAATGGAAAATGTAAGTTGTGTTCACCGGTATGTGATCTGGCTTGGCAGAGTTGTTTGTCTGTGAACTGGGACAAATGTTTTCTCTCTACAGTTCTTTGATGAGTTGTTTATGATCTTGCAGATCTAGTAAAAGGATTGTTAAAGTGAAATCTCTATTATGGAAAAAGTGTTCATGGTTTGGTGCTCTGGAAGATGTGCTCCAGAGCTTCTGTGGGTGTCTGTACACTCTAGTTAGACTAGTGAGAAGTATTCTGAGTTTGAAGTTTGTTTCAGCCAATGCGGATGAATCTGAGGGTATCCTAGTTGTGTTTTGGTGTATGGTGAAATGTGTCATGTGGTCCGCATGTTATCTTATTTATGTGGAAGCATGTACTTCAAAGTTCATTTATGTTTTCATTAGGTTTGGTTGAATTGGTGTTTACACTTCATACGAAGGATAAGTTTTAATTAAGGAATTGTGTGTTTGATCCAAAGATGTTGTTTTGGGTTGTAATCAAAGTATTGGTGTGGCCATCTCTCATTCCTTTCCATCGCGGGAATGTTGAGTTGCCAACCTAATTTGAATTTGTAAAATGAAGTGTGTATAGCCAACCTTGGAGAAAGTTTCTACGATTGAAGTTGGTATAAATGCAAGCCAAGATGTGAAGGATTAGAACATAAAAAGTAACAAAGTAAGCCACAAGTGTGAGAAGCAGAGTTGTGCTAAAGTGAGTTGAGGCAGCAATACTTTAATGTGTTAGATTCCTTAAAGTAGTGAGCTGATGGTTTCTGCAATCTTCTGATCAAGGTTGTAGATGCGTGTAATTTGTTGTGGTGGATCTTTTTGTTATCTTTTGTATTTGTATGTAGTGAGCCTCCTTTTGGATAGTGATTCCTATCTGTAGGTAGTGAGATTTTGTATCCAGACATGAGCCCTTAGCAGGGAGCCTCTTTGTATTCAATTTTTCAATTACTTTATATTGTGAGTTAATCCTCATCATGGTTTTTCCCTTATTGGGTTTTCCACGTAAAATCTAGTGTTTATTTTTGTCTGCCTCCTATAATGAGTTAACAACTAAGCTCTTACAGTTGTGATTCAAAGATTGGACATTTAAACTAAATATCCATTCAATCATCATGAAGGTGCATTTAAATTGTCAACTCAGGGATGTGAACTTCAAATGGGCCAACACAATATGTGCACTAGGAACTCAAAGTAGTCATTTTTATGCTATAGCTAAGAAAGACACAATGCTGAAAGTAAATTGCTTCGAAAGGAATCACGTAAATACTAATCATCAATCACCAACCATACTAAGCTGAAATGCATAATAGAGATGAAAATATGAGAAAACAAACATGACACTACTCTATCTCCTTCAAATGGAGAGCATAGACCCTTGGAGGGGTCCTACATTCCAAAATATATGGTACCAAGGCTGCCATATCATCCAACCTCTTCTTTAAGGTGGCAACTTCTGCATCTTTGTCTTCAATTTCCTCATCTCTCTTTTGAATTTCCCTCTTCAATCTGTGTTTTTCCTCCTTCCATTCCTCTTCTCTTCTTTGCATCTCTTTCCATAAACACATGGAAACCTTATGCATTGAAAAATCAAAGGGGTTATGTATTCCTACCAACATCTTTTTTGGTACTAGTGCTAACTGCAAGGATTCAGGTTGTCCTGTCAATTCTAGTTGCAAGTGTACTGATTGCTCTCCTAATTCAGGTTGTTGCTGCAGGAACTCCTACTCTTGCTCTTGTCCTGGTTTTTGCTGCAGAACCTCCTTATTTTTGTCATACTCTTTATTTTTCATTTCTCCTGCAATGTTAGCAAGATCAACCAATATTATGTTTCCTGTCGTCTTAAATATAGCTTCTTCCTCAACATTCTCCTACTCCATTGGAGCTTCTGTGTCCCCCGTGATATTTCTCCATACTTATGGCTTCCCTGCAGAGATGTAACAAAGGCTGGCCCGAGTGGTATTGCTTTCCTAGGAGGGCTCTTATGTTTTTCTTTGGTTGCAGGATGAATAGTGTCAGCCTTTTCTCTTCTTGGAGCTTGGTACCTCTTTTTCCGTTGGCTACCTTTTGGATTTTCCTTTTTCATTTCTACTTCTCTCTTATGTGCCCTAGTTTTCATTAGAGTTCCAAGTGGAAAATCATCATCAGTATCTAAGGAAGAGCTTTCTTTCTTTGAGTGCTCTATTCTAGAAGAACTAATTTCTATGGTTTCTTCTACTGTAGGAGGGTTTACACTAGGGCATGCGCTAGAGGTTGAAGCACCAAGAGTGGCTTCAACCATGCTTAATCTCTTGTTAGACCTATGAGGTTGAGGTAAAACCATAGGTTGCAAGTGCTCAAGTCTAATTTGATCAATGTTTATGAATTCTTCCCAGGTCATCCTAGATACATCATGCAGATACTTCTCAACTAATAGTTTAATCAAATAATGGTGGGAAACAAAATTGTCCCTATCTTTCTGAGTCTTAGTGGTCATGATTGAAAGAAGGTTGTATAACACATTCAACACATTCATACTCCTTTCGTTCCTCATATGATTTAAAAGCTTAAAATGCACGGAGTGAAAATTCGACTGGCGACCTTCATAGATGATGTATTTTATGATGTAGAAAACTATTTGCTTTCATGGCTCAGGTAGAGACATTCTCTTTTCTCCCTATTTATCTATGCTCAATGGAGGGTCATTTGGCTCTATAAATTTGACCCTAGCTGACCTGGCATCTCTGGAAGCAAGGTAATTTTCACCATCAATAGGTAACCCTATAACTTCTACAATTATTTCTTTAGTTACTAATACTTCCAGCCCTTTTACCATGGCTCTCCCCTCAAACAATTTTTGGGTGAATTCTAGTGCAATGTCTTCATCAAAATCATCTAGTTTCAGGAAGTAGTCTATCAATCACAGTTTCTAAATTCGGGCATGCATTGTGCATCCTGCAATAATACATCATGCACTATGGGTTCATTTCAAATTAACCCACCTCCCATTGTCTGCAATCAGACAAGCACTCTATGGTTTCCTTCTTGCAATTCCATCTGAAAATAAAATTCACCTTCCTACAACACTTGTTAACTTTCCAATGCCAATGTCAACCGATTTTTTCCTATTTTTACCTTTTGTTTGCAACACAACTTGAGATATGATAGGTTCAATAATGGAAAGGAAGGAGTAATAAAGGAAAGCTACGATGAGTAGAAATGGTGGTGGTAGTTGGTGTCACTTCACACATGTGAATTATCCTCTCACTTAGATTTCAAATCAGCTCAATTTAAATTTTTCTGGCATAGACTAGCATGGACTGACATGTGGGAAAAATATTCACATCTTTTTCCTCCCTCCAACCTAAATTTTGGCATGTGTCCTCACATGCAGAATGATGATTTGATAGGTAGGGAATATTGGCATGCCATGGTGAACGTCCATACTAATGTACAATGATTAAATGAAATACACTTAAAGATAATTAAGATATAGCAATTACTGCACACATACCTGAATGTGTGGTGGATCCATTACAATAGTTGTGGAGAAAGTATTGTTCGCCTTTTTAGGAAATAAATGAGCAATTAATGAAGATGAGGTGGGATGAGATGAAGTGATGTGATGGAAGAGAGAGAAAGGTGGAGATGGATGGGTGGATGGGTGAAGAAATGGATTCCCACAGAAGTGGAATTCTTTATTATGACAAGTACGTGTCGTAATTAGCCAAAAGGAGGGACACTAGGTCCACTTCCTTCAGTTGTAGGAAGCTCAGTTGTTGCATATTGAGCGAATTGTTGCATGAACTCCTCCTTGGAAGCTGGCTTGTGACATACTCTAAGGCGATGACCATTGACAAGAAGCTTGAACCTAACTGGGTCAATAGTAATGATCTGTACAACACCATTAGGGAATACTTCAACAACCTCATATGGTCCTAGCCACCTTGTCTACAATTTTCCTACATTGTTCTAATACTTTGAGTCATAAAGCAGGGCCCAATCTCCTGGTTGGAATTTCTTGTCCTCGATAAATTTGTCATGCCACTTGATTCTTTGATTTTGCACCACCTTTGTGTGATGCAATTTTTCTCTCCTTATCTTGTCCAAAGCATTCAACTACATGATTCTTTCTCTCTGTGCCTCAAAGATATCCATTGCTAAGTTTACCGCAGTCCTAAGAATCTTTTATTCAAATTCAATGGGAATCATGGTTGTTTTTCCATACAACAATTCAAATGGAGTGAAGCCTGTAGTTATTTTCCAGGTGGTTCTATAGGCCCAAACAACTTTTGGTAATCTATTTTCCCATTCCTTTCTGTGGATAGCTATTGTCTTGGTCAGAATGGCTTCAATTTCTTTGTTGGTTACCTCAACTTGGCCATTGGCATGGGGGTGATAAAGATTAGATTTCCTATGTCTGATGTTGTATTCATTGACTAGTGATGCAACAAGGGTTGATGTGAATTGAACCCCTTGATCAATCACTATCTCTCTTGGAACTCCATAGCTTGTGAAGATCTCCTCATAAAGAAATTATGCAACTTTGTTATCTCTTGCATGTTTCATGGCCTTAACTTCTACCCATTTAGTTACATAATTAGTGCATATGAGAATATAGGACTTACCATTTGATAGAGGGTCAATGGGTCCTACAAAATCCAATCCCCACTTATCAAAGGGAGTGATTACTACCTAAGGGAAAAGTGG
This sequence comes from Sequoia sempervirens, assembly GCA_007258455.2. Classification (NCBI taxonomy): domain Eukaryota; kingdom Viridiplantae; phylum Streptophyta; class Pinopsida; order Cupressales; family Cupressaceae; genus Sequoia; species Sequoia sempervirens. The sequence goes on from VDFB02086081.1 coordinate 180,047,347, forward strand.
CATCTCATCAGATCTAGTTGGTTTTCCCATTCTTTGGCATCTATCACATTTTCTTGTATACCTCTTTACATCCTTGTGGAGTATTGGCCAGTAATATCCTATGTTCAAAATCTTCATTGTTGTCCTCTTGACTACAAAATTTCCTCCACATGGTTCGTTGTGACATGCATGCAAAATATCATATGTCTCATCTTCTCTCACACATATCCTTATTACATGGTCTAGTCTAGTATAAAACAAACATCCAAAAATCCATGAGAAAGGAAAATATTTTTCAATGAGTGCCCTTCTCTCTTTTGGAGAGAAGTGAGGAGGAACTCTCCATGTGACCAGATAATTATCTATGTCAGCATACCAGGGTGTTTGTACATTGATATAGAATAGATTGTCATTAGGAAAAGAGTCATCTATGGCTTGATTATCTTCTGATGTAGTCATCCTTGAAAGAAAATCTACAACATTGGCCTTCCCTGGCTTTTTCACAATGGTTATGTCAAACTCTTGCATCAACAATAACCACCTTGTAAGTCTACCTATGATCAAAGGTTTATTCATGAGATACCTAATGAATGCATGATTAGTGTGCACAAAGATTTGGTAACTTGTTATGTAATGTCTAAATTTGTTCAGGGCATAGATTACCACCAACATTTCTTTCTCTGTCATTGTATAGTTGAATTCAACTCCTTGCAAATTTTTATTGAAAAAATAAATGGCATTTTCAATAGCTCCTTTCTTTCCTAAGACTACTCCTATGGAATAATATGATGCATCTGTATGGATGTGGAAAAAAAGCTCCCAATTAGATCATTTGAGTACAAAATCATGAGTCAAGACTACCTTCAAATTAGAAAATTCCTTGTCACAATCTTTAGTCTACTGGAACTCAGTATCTTTAGTGAAGAGAGTATACAATGGTGCTACTATTCTGCTAAAATCCTTGGTGAAACACCTTTAATACCTTGCATGGCCCAAGAAACTCCTAACATACTTCTATTTTATAGGTGTGGGAAGATTTGTGATAACCTCAATCTTTGTAGGAACTACTTGAATTCCTGCATGAGAGATGTAGTGCCCAAGAACTACACCTTCCTACATCATCATGAAGAAATTTTCACTGTTTAAAGAGAGATTGAGATCTTCACATCTCTCTAGGACTCTCCTAATATTCTCCAATGCTTCATTGAAATCAGTACCATAGGTAGTGAAATCATCCATATAAATTTTCATGCAATCATGAGAAATATCTAAAAATATGCTAATGACTGCCCTCTAAAAATTTGCAGGTGCATTGCATAAGAAAAATGGAAGTACTGAGTAGGAATAGGTCCCCCATGGACAAGTAAAAGTGGTATTTTCTTGGTCTTCTGATGCAATTTGGATCTGGTTGTAGCCGCTGAATCGATTTAGAAAAGAGAAATATTGCTTTCCTGCAAGAGTGTCCAAAACTTGATCTATGAAAGGTAAGGGAAAATGGTCCTTTTTGGTGGAAGAATTAAGTTCCATGTAATCAACAAAAACTCTCGATTTCTCTCATTTTTTAGGTACAATCACTAATGGAGACACCCACTGGCTATCTGAAATGGGGTAGATAAATCCTACATCTAGCAACTTTTGTATTTCTCCTTTTACAATCTCTTAGTGCAGGGTTAATTCTTCTTTGTGGTTTCCTCACTAGGGTGCAATCATCTCTGATATAAATTTTGTGTGTGTAAATTTTAGGATCCAATCCATTCATATCATGATATTCCCATGCAAATGCATGATGTTTGGTTCTCAATAAGTTTACCAATAACAATTGTTGTTCTTCACTCAGTTTTTTGTTAACATTTAGATACTTCCCTTCTAACTCCTGTACTTTTGTAATTGACTCTATCATGGCTGCTTCATTAACACATGGTACCTTGAGTTCATATGGAATCAATGTATGGGAAATACCTATTGCTACAAGAATTATGTCTGTAGAAACAGTGGTTGCAGGAAGAGTGACTATAGGAAGAACATCTACAGACACAGTGGCTACAGGAAGAACAAGAAGAAGTGTCTTGACTGGAGTAGTAGAATGAGAAGATGATGCTTCCTCCACTTCACAATGGTTCTGAATAATGTTAACCAATACTTCATCTTCATCTTTAAGCTTCATGAAGGAGCTTCTACCTAACATCATAAGCTACGCCACAAAATTAACTTCCTCAACCTCTTCACCAACATTTGGCCATACGGGGTTATCTTCATCATGGGATGGTTGAGCAGGAGGATAAAGAACAATTTTTTTGGTGGTCCTCCCATAAGAAATGGGCATGTGTCATGAATGAAATCCAATATATGCATCTGTAGTTTCTAACCATGGCCTTCCAAGAATAATGGGATACCCACCTAGTGTAGCTTTAGGAGAAAGAATCATGAAGTTTGCTGGGTACTCCCAAGAGTCTAGAATTACCACAAGATCCTCCACTTTACCATCAAGCTTAATAGTAGAACTTTCATCAAGCTGTAAGATAGTAGAAGTAGACCTCATGTTTGCAACATTTAGTTGTTGTAGGATGTCCTTAGTCATTACATTTATTGCTTCCCCTAGATCAATCAGAGCATTCTTCATTTGGACCCCATTTATAATAACTACTACCACATGACTACCTAGATCATTGTATTTAGGGATAGTCACTTTTCCAAGCATGATGTCAGCTAGTTGTCCCACCACATGAAATGTAGTGGGGTCTTTCTTCCTGCCTAGCTTCTTGAGGCATGCTTATGTAATTGCCTTGTCATAGATTGGGACATACTTTATGGCCTAGAATAGAGGGATTTGGACACATATATGCTTCACCTAATCCAAGATGTCAAAATTCGTATCCTCATTTTCTTCCTTCTTCTTGGAAACTTCCAATCTCTGAGGAAATGGTGGTTCTTGTTTCAGTCTTCTTGACTGGGATTGGTTTAGGATTTTTAGGTGCACTTGGCTAAATGAGATCATTCAGAGGTCCCTCTTCCTCTTCCATGGGAAGCTCAGTGATAATGGGATTGGAAGGGGTTGGTAGAGTAGTTCATTAACTCAAGTGGATGTCACCTACACTCACAACATATGCAAGGAATTGATTTGAATCAACAAAATATATAGTCTACTGTTGTGGTCTATTATTTGGATTGGGTGTGGGCCGAGCTGGTAGCTGAGTAGGTTTGGGTGCATTTGAGCTTGAATTAGTAGGTGGAGACATTATAGCTGGCTGCTAGGGCTGAGAAGGTGGCTGTATGTAACTATTTGGCTAGGTTGGCCAGTGTTGTCACCCTCTCCATTGATTTGTTTGTTGCCAATTTCCTAGAGGTGGCTGTCAATTCCCATGAGGTTGTTGCCACTGAGGTGGAGAGTTTTGATGATTGGGCCAAGCATTTGGAGGGTTACTCCAAGGCTATGGTGGATATCCTCCATAGTTGGATGGATATGGGGGCTACCATTGGTTTTCAAATGAATAGGTATTAAAATATGGCCTAACATAAGATAGTGGATTTGGTGGCATACCTTGTCTTGGATCCCAAGGCCTCCTTTGTGCAACATAGTAGACTTGGTCTTATTCAATCTAGATTGACTTGAACTCGGGTGCAATTTGTTTGCCTTCAATATTAGCTACCATCTTGCATCTACAATCCTTCTTCTTTTGTTTGCAATGGGGATAATACTCTGCCAACGTTGCCTTTGCCTCTTATTTCTTCTTGGCTTGAAGTGTATCTAGCTAAGTAGCTAGACTGTTTATAATTTCTTGCTTGAAATTTTCCAACAAATGAGTAATCTCCATTCTTGAAACTCCACCGGTAGATGACTTACCCATGGAAGATTGGTAAGCTCTCCCTTTCTTTGAAGCTTCCCTAGAGTAGTTTTGGCATATTTTCTTGATTCCTTCCCAAGGAACTTGGGTGATATCTCTTCCTGCCATCAAGTCCAAGGCATCAATGCAACTCTCATTGATTCCTCTCAAGAAAAGTAGCTTTTGTGATTCCTCATTGAGAATATGGTGTGGAGATTTCTGTAAGGAAAACAAAAACCTTGTAATATAATCTTCTAGTCTCTCATCCTCCTTTTGTTGCATCCTAAAAATGTCACCTCCTCTCATGTCACTTCCCCTGTAATACTCCTTGTATTTCTCAAGGAACTTTGTCTTCATGTCTTCCCAAGTTTCCACAGTATCTTTTCCTAGGCTCATGAACCATCTTAATGCAGCTTCTTTCAGAGTGGTAGGAAATAGCTTAAGCCTATGGGCATCAGTGGTATAATCATAACTCCTGTAGATTATGTCAAACTAAAAAAAAAAGGTATCAGGGTCTTCTATGACAAGTCCATAAAACTTGGGGAGTGTTGAAGCAGAGATATTTTTGACATTTTCAACTTCATTCTGATGGGCAATGGGGAAAGGAAAAGTTGGTCGGTTAGGTTTTTTTCCATTTGCATCACCCATGCCTGCTCAATGTAGTTCCAAAGTGAAGGGGTTCTCAAGTTGATTTTGGTCCTCAGAGGAGACTTCAGAGCTAGTCAGATTAGGGATTGCATCAGCAAAGGGTTGTGGATCTTCTTCTTCTTCTTTTGGAAGGTTTTGATATTCAACTAACTGGAATGGATTAGGATTATTAGGAAGGAATCTCCCATAAGCATCCCTTCTCCTTCCTCTATGCATGCAGTATCAACTCACTATCAGCTAGCTCACACAAAGAATTGATAAAGAATAAGGGGGTCATTACTTCCTAAATAAGGGGTATACTAGTAACAAATTTCAAAAATACTACAACAAGAAAACTATCAATGACTCCCAAGAACTTCCTAGTTTGACACCATCCCCAACAATGGCACCAAAAATGTCTACCTCCTATAATGAGTTAACAACTAAGGTCTTGTAACTATGATTCGAAGATAGGACATCTAAACTAAATAGCCATTCAATCATCATGAAGGTGCATTTAACTTGTCAACCTAGGGACGTGAACTTGAAATGGGCCAACACAGTATGTGCACTAGGAACTCAAAGTAGCCATTTTCATCCTATAGCTAAGAAAGACACAATGTTGAAAGTAAATTGCTTGGAAAGGAATGACGTAAATGCTAATCATCAATCAACAACCATACTAAGCTGAAATGCATAACTGAGATGAAAATCTAAGCAAACAAACATGACACAACTTTGTCTAGTTTGGCTGCAAGAACAGTCACATAATGGAATTCTAGTGGTTGCAGGAACAGTTGGTACCAAATTCTTAACTAATCATTGAACAAAAAGTAATACTAAACTAAGACTAAACTAAAGGATGGATTACTCACCAAGTGGGCCCCCTTGGATAAGTATCCTCTAAAACTAATGAGAACTCAAATGCTCAAACTCATAACTTTATTTCATTCCCTGTAAATCATGAGTACAAAAGAGTAGTATATATGTATTAATGAAACACAAGAATGCAAGTACAATATCAAATCGTGGAACCTCCTGAGAAGGAACATCTGATTCCTTATTGATCCTATTAGTTAAACAAGGAGGTTAACTCCATGAAATGGGAGGATGCCTATTTAGGAAAAATAGGGAAAGTGGAGTAGCGACAGTTATGCATGTATGGAATCCGGTTAGACACGTAGGTCCAAATGTGGATTTAGCACAACAATAATGCTTGCACTGCTCAACAACATTAAATTCCACTGCAAGGTAGTTACAATCGTTTTGCATGGGGAATCTTTTTTTGTTGACCTCCTTTGACCTTTGAATGATTCCCTAGCTGGACGTTATGGTGCATGCCCAACTAGTATTTTTTTCCTCAATTTAACATCCTCAAATTAAATCTACATGGAAATATTAGTACACACAATAATTGCATATATGTAACCACCTCAAAGAACATTCATTAACCACATGCAAAATTAACATGGATAGTCTGTATAACATGCCATCATCATTAAAGGTTTGCAAAAATAAGATTAATCCCAATGTCAATAGTTCTGAGGAAATATCATAAAAAGTATCAAAACTTAATGTCAAAGTCCATGATAACTTTAGCAAATAAACTATAAGTTCTACCCAAAACTAGACCATAAACTAGGCTCATAAATTGTGTTGATTTTACATTCTGTTATCTGCATTACATGTTCATACTTAATAAGAAAAAATTAACTAAAAATTTAAGTTTGTGTTTTAAGTTGGTGAAAACTGATTCATCCTCCCCTCTTAGTTATCTTTTAACAATTAGTATAAAATCCAGGTTCCTTGGTGAAGATCTTAACCACTTAAGGTAGATCTGATGGTGCATAAGTTGGTGATCCCTATGTTCGATGGATCCAATTACAATGACTGGAAAGTGAAAATGAGAGGTTATATAATTTCTCTTGGTTACAAGAGCTAGAAGGCTATTGAGATGAAGCATGTTGCTCCAGCGAGTGGTCCCACTACTACTGATGAGGTTTCTACATATGAGGAAAATGATAAAGCAAGGTATGCCATTTTTAGTGCATTATCTAAGACTGAGTGAACAAAGGTTATTTCTTTGGGCACTGCTCATGAAGTATGAAAAAAATTGGAAGATCTATATGAAGGAAATGAAAAAGCGAAATTGACAAAGAAGCTAACAACAAAACATAGATATGAAAATTTGAAAATGGAAGGAGAAGATATTGCAAGTTATTTCAAGATGGTTGATCTTGCAGCAAATGAAGTTAGGAATCAAAGGGGAACTCTGGTAGATGAGGATATAATAGAGAAGATTCTAATGACCTTACCAGAATGTTACAGTGATAAGATATTAGTTATTGAAGAGATGTATGATCCTAATAAGTATAGTAAAGAACAATTATTTAGCACCTTGACAACATTTGAGATGATGAAGTTTGGAAAGAAAGAGAAGATAGAGTCAGCCTTTAAAGCTACAAAGAAAAAATTTGATCTGGAGGATGATAGTTCTGATGAATTGGAAGCAAATTTTACAAGGAAGTTGAAAAAAGGTATTGGTAAGTACAAAGGTTTGTTACCTTTTAAATGTTTCAGTTGCGGAAATATTGGTCATTATGCTTCAAGATGTCTGTTCAAATAGAGTTGTACATAAGAAGAATAAGGTGTTGGATGTTGTGGTTGTGTTGTTGATATGTGGTTGTCATTGATGTCAACACTATTAGCATTATTGTATTGAAGGTTGTATATGTCAAGCATATTTAGAAAATTGTAAAAGAAAGTATTGCAAGTTCCCAATGGTTTAGTGAAGGTCATGAAGGTGTCTTGTTTTGTACGTTGAAGATCAGTTGTTGCGGACTAAAGGGTTTATTGCTAAGAGTATCTAGTTCATCTACTGAAATTTTCAGAGTTTCGCGTGAAGATTTGATTGTTCTATGGACAGTTGTGTTTTGATAGTATTTATGTGGGTTCTATCAGTGTTCCTAATTGAATTTTATGTGTTTCTAGTAATTTTTATTGTTGCGGATGATTCACTATTAGTTCTTGTTGTTTGTGGATGCTTCTAGATCATTCTCTATTCTTGTTGTATGTCCACGTTGATCGGTGTGCTCGTGGTCAAATATTTTTCTCGGTATGATCGGGTTTTCATGTTCTTGGCTGACATGATGGTTGTGACGTGTTGTGGATCCTTGAAGATTTAAATTTGAATGTTTGGCATGCTCGAGGATATCTTTTTGGGTCGCATCATAATATTAGCCAACGGTGTTTGATCCACATTGAAAATTTATTAGTAAATTTGGGCCGACATTGAAAATATGTTTTATATTGTGGCCAACAAGATTGTTGATGTAATTTCATGTTGCGGATATATAAGAGTGATTGTTTGAGAAAATTTAGTGTGTGCATAAGAGCAAATGTATGCCAAAAAAAGTGTAGATGTGCGAATAGTGTTCTAATCATTCAATTGCAGAGCAGAGTGAGAAGAAGTTTGAGCAAAGTGTGAAGAAGGTTTTTTGTGCTTAATTGGAATTGTAATCAGGCTTGTGTAGAAACTATTTTCCAATTCATACCCTATGGATCTAATCCATATTGATGTGTATTGCTGGGCAGTGAGCCCTCTTGTATTTGAGCAATGAGCTCTAGGAAGTGTGCCTAAATGCATGTGCATTCCCATTATTTCTTATACTTTTAATAGGGTATAATATTGTGGACTAACATCCACCGTGGTTTTTCCCCTAATAAGGTTTCCACATAAAATATCTTGGTGTTCGTTGTGCTTCTGATGTAATATTTCTTCTTTTATGCAAAGAGTAAATGAAATAGTGATGGGTATTAGATGTGCCGATGGTACCCTGTATGAGGAAGAAATTGTGGCTAAAGTCCTCAGAGCATTGCCTCCCTCCTACAAAGAAAAGGCTCATGCTATTGAAGAAACCAGATCATTGACGAATGTGACAAGGGATAAATTGATTAGTAAAATTGATGCCTTTGAGTTGAGAAAATTTGGTGAATTTGTTGCCAAGACTGAAACTACATTTAAGGCTATTGTATCCAGAAGAAACAAGCAAAGATATGATCTGAGAGATATTTCTAGAAAGAAATTCAAGTATGAGGAAGAAATGAAACAACTTGAAGATTAAGAAACAAAAGTAGAAGAGTTGGAAGCACTGATTGTAAAGAAGGTAGAGGACAAGGTAAGTATAAAGGAAAGCTGCCTATCAAATGTTTTCCTTGTAGTAAAATAGGTCATTTTGCATCAAGGTGTCCTAAAAGAGTACCTATATCTAAGCCTTAAAAATCTAGATTTCAAAAGAAATGCTATTTTGTTGAAGGAGTGACTGATGATGAGTCTGATAAAGATAATGGAAATGAAGATGATTGGGTTTTCATTGCTATCAAGGAAAATAGTCCAGTGGCTAATGAATCTACTAAAGTTGAGAAAGCTCTTGCAGCCCAAATTGAAGAAAAGGGTGAGTGGGTCATTTCCAGTGGATGCTCACATCATATGACTGGTGAAAAAAGAAAATTTGTAAGTCTAGAGAAGTATGATGGTGGTATTGTAAGATTTGGAGATAAAAATGCTTGTGTGATTCATGGTAGAGGAGCTATTTGTCTTGGTGGTAAGCATAACACTAATGATGTTCTTTATGTTGAAGGCTTGAAGCACAACTTGTTGAGTGTTGGATAGATGGTGGACAAGGGTTATGATATTCAATTCAAAGATGGAAGTTTTGGAAATGTAATTGCTTCAAGTAAACAAACAAAAGGTAATGTTTTTCACCTGAATGTTGCTAATGAAATTTGTTTAATTACTCAAGTAGATGAAAGCTGGTTATGGTATAGAAGGTTGTGTCATGCAAATTTTGATAACATTGTGAAAGTAAGTTCCACTCAAGCAATAAGAGATCTACCCAAGCTAGTGAAACCTGCTAACACAATTTGCAAGGAGTGTCAGATGGGAAAATAGACTAGAGTCTCTTTTCAGAGTAAACAACATCATTCAAATGGATTATTGGAGCTGGTACATATTGATCTATGTGGTCTTTCCAAAGTCAAAAGTCTCCATGGAGAAAGGTACTTTATGCTGCTTATTGATGATTACTCTAGAATGATATGGGTTGCTTTCTTAAGGGAAAAATGTGAAGCATTATAAAAGTTCAAAATTTTCAAGGCTATGGCAGAGAATGAGAAAGGTCTAAAAATCAAATGCTTAAGGTCAAACAAAGGTCGTGAGTTCACCTCCAGGGAGTTTAATTATTTCTGTGAAGAGAATGGAATCAGAAAAAAGTTATTTGCTCCCCGAACCCCTTAACAGAATGGATTTGCAGAGAGGAAGAATAGAACAATTCTGGATGTTGCTAGAACAATGATGATTGAATGAAATGCACCTCACACCTACTAGAGTGAAGTTGTAAGAATTGTTGTGTACACTTTGAACCGGTTAAATGTAAATGGTAATTATGGTAAGACTCCTTTTGAACTATGGTTTGGTTATAAGCCTACTATTAAATATTTCAAGATCTTTGGAAGTAAGTGCTATATCAAGAGAGATGATGATATTGGAAATTTTGATGCAAGAAGTGATGAAGGAATATTTCTAGGTTACTCTACTAAAGAAAAGGCCTACCAGTGCTATAACAGAAGACTGAGAAAAATGGTTGAGAGTGCAAATGTCAGAGTTGATGAGGACTCTATTAAATCATCTAGATACTATGGCTATGATTCAGATGACCAAGAAGATAACACAAACAAAGGGAAGAATGTTCAGAAATAGAATCAACTTCAAATTGTGCCATATGTTCCAGTAAAAAAACCTCAAATTGTTCTAGTAAATCAAGGTAGTTAGGAAGGAGAGACAAGTGCAAGTGCATAAGAAAGGATAGAAGAACCAAAAGTTTGAGAGAATCCTAAAACTCTGAGGTATGTAAAGCTAAATGATTCTAAAAATCAAATTATAGGAGACAAGAATAAAGGTGTGCAAACTAGAAGAAAGATTGCAGAAGAGTATTGCCTGATTTCCAAGATTGAGCCTAAAGATGTCAATGAAGCTTGCAATGATGAACAATGGGTGGAAGCTATGAAGCAAGAACTGATGCACATTGAAAAGAATGATACATTGATACTTGTTCCCAAACCTAAAGACTAAATGGGTCTTTCAGAATAAGTTGAACATGAACAAGGTGAAGTGGTCAGGAATAAAGCAATACTAGTATGTAAAGGGTATTCTCAAATGGAAGGTATTGATTTTGAATAAATCTTTGCCCCTGTTGCCAGAATTGAAGCTGTAAGGTTATTTCTTGCTTATGTTGCATATAAGAATTATAAATTCTATCAAATGGATGTGAATTTAGCTTTTCTGAATGGTGAGCTAGAAGAAGAAGTATATGATGAACCTATTGCAATATACTATGACAACTCAAGTGCAATCAAAATATCAAAGAATCTAGTGCTACACTCTAATACCAAGCATATATCAATCAAGTTTCACTTCCTGAGGGAAAAAGTCAGTGAGAAATAAGTCAAACTGGAGTATGTGCCTACCAAAGAACAAATTGTAGACATTTTCACCAAGTCGTTGATGAAGGATACTTTTGAGTATCTTAGAGGGATGTTATGGGTGACTACCCCTCCTGATATTAACTAAAGATGCATTTTCTTGCATCAATATGTGTGCTCCATAGATATTTACTAATCCAGATTGATGTTTTTGTGGCTGCTACTCAGGGGGAGTAGTCAAATGTGCAGATATGTGGTTCTGATCTTTTTTGTGGGAAGATAATGCTTATCTTTTCCATTGATGTCAAAGGGGGAGAATATTCATGTGAAAAAATGTTGTTTATCTAGAGTGAAGAGTCTTGTGGGGAGAAGTTCATGTAGAAGAGGTTAAGGAAGACGAGTAAGAATCCAAAGGGGAGTAAGTATTGATTGAGAATTGGGTTGATGATGTTTTTCACATCATGTGTTGCCATCAATGCCAAAGGGGGAGATTGTTGGATGTTGTGGTTGTGTTGTTGATATGGGGTTGTCATTGATGTCAACACTATTAGCATTATTGTATTGAAGGTTGTATATGTCAAGGATATTGAGAAAATTGTAAAAGAAAGTATTGCAGGTTCCCAGTGGTTCAATGAAGGTCATGAAGGTGTCTTGTTCTATACGTTGAAGATAAGTTATTGTGGACTAAAGGGTTTATTGCTGAGAGTATCTAGTTCATCTACATGAAGTTTCAGAGTTCTGCATGAACATTTGATCATGCTATGAATAGTTGTGTTCTGAATATATTTTTGTGGGTTCTGTCAGTGTTCCTGATTGAAGTTTGTGTTTTTTGGTAATTTCTATTGTTGTGAATCATTCTCTGTTAGTTCTTGTTGTTTGCAGATGCTTCTAGATCATTCTCTATTCTTGTTGTACATCTGTCTTGATCAGCATGCTCATGGTTGAATATTTTTCTCGGCATGTTCGGGTTTTCATGTTCTTGGCTAACATGATGGTTGTGATGTGTTGCAGATCTTTGAAGATTTAAATTTGAATGTTTGGCATGCTCAAGGATATTTTTTTGGGTCACATCATAATATTAGCTAACGATGTTTAATCCACATTGAAAATTTATTAGTAAATTTGGGCCGACACTGAAAATATGTTTTATATTTTGGCTAACAAGGTTGTTGATGTAATTTTATGTTGCATATATATAAGAGCGATTGTTTGAGCGAAGTTAGTCTGTCCATAAGAGCGAAATGTATGCCAGAGAAAGTGCAAATGCAAAAATAGTGTTCTAATCATTCTATTGCAGAGAGGAGTGAGAAGAATTTTGATCAAATTATGAAGGTTTTATATGCTTAACTGGAACTGTAATTAGGCTTGTGTAGAAGCTATTTTCTCAGTTCATACCCTGTGGATCTAATCCATATTGTTTTGTATTGTTGGGAAGTGATCCCTCTTGTATTTGAGCAATGAGCTCTAGGCAATGTGCCTGAATGCATGTGCATTCCCATTATTTCTTATACTTTTAATAGGGTATAATATTGTGGACTAACATCCACTGTGGTTTTTTCCCTAACAGGGTTTCCATGTAAAAAATCTTGGTGTTCTTGGTGCTTCTAATGTGTTGTTTGTTCATGGTTTACTGTTCATTCATCATATCTAAAACTAAGTAAAGTTTGAAAATTTTAAATATTCTGTGACAATTGATTCACCCCCCCTCTCAGTTCTCTGTCCTTGTGTTGCCAACACAAGGATCATAAAGATAAAGACATAAAGGATAGAAAGTACAAGAAGTTGCATTATGTTAAAGAAGATGATGGAATCTTTGATGATGAATCTGGATTTGAGGATAATGATGATGAATGCTTGTTTCTAGCTTTAGAGAATAAATTTTTGTTTGCTAACCCTGGAAAATTTGCAAGGAAAAGTGGTTCGAAGAGTAAGAAGGATGAGAAGAGAGGTACTCCAGTGACTGCATTTCATGCTAGACAAGATGAAGAATATTGGGTGATTAATAGTGGATGCTCTAATCACATGACGAGAGATAAAAGTAAGTTCACTAAAGGGTATGTGCAGGATCATCATGGAAAAAGCAAGCCCTTCAGTGGCAATGAAAATTCAAAAAAATCAGAGTTAGGCAACTTGATATAAAAATTTGAATAATTTATCTATATTATTTCAAAAATATGTAAGAATAGAATTTTTGGAAAATTGAATGCAATTTCTAAAGTACTAAGTTTATTTTACTTTTTTAAAAGTCTATTTGGTGAAAATTTGAAATTTCAATGTAGTAGTACTTAAATTTTAGGGAAAAAATAAGAAATAGGTGTCTTTCTAACCACCCTAACCACATTAAAATGATAATAATTTTTTATAATATTTTAGATATAAGTAGAGGACTCATGTCCGGATGTGA
>VDFB02086081.1:180060757-180262699 GCA_007258455.2 Sequoia sempervirens
TCTCTCTCTCTCTCTCTCTCTCCCAACCTCCACCTCCTAGTTACTGTTAGGTCTATATATGCACAAATCGGATATCTAATTTGAATTGGATATCTGATTTAAATAAGATATCCAATTTATAGCACTAAAATCCTACCGTTAGAGAGCATTATAATTTTTTTTTTTTTTTAGAAAAATTTCATATCAGATATCAGATTTAGTTGGATATCCAATTTGTGGGCCATACAAAAACCCCATATGGCCCAATTTTTGCACTCCAAGGGATCCTACATTCTTTTTGTAGGTGACAAACACGTGGTTTTAGATAGGAAGAGACAAAGTTCAACTTTTTGGAGCATCTTGTACTCAAATTTGTCATAAAAAATGATTTTTTAGCATCTTTTATGAGGTATAATGGGGAGCAACAGTCGTCAGAAGCATAAACGTAAGAGAAAGCTTACAAAAGAACAAATTGAAGCATTTGGACAAAAAAATAAAGATCATAGGAAGAGAAGACAAGGTATGTTAAATATTGGTGAATCTGAGCCCTATTGTCTTTCAAGTGAAGAGGAAATTGAATAAGTACAAGGTGAAAATGTTGAACATGATATTGAAATTGGGAATGAAAATGTTCAAATTGATACTCAAAATGTTCAAGCTAAAAATGTTGGAATTGAAGATGTTGAACATGATATTCAAATTGGGAATGAAAATATTGAAATTGATAATGAAAATGTTGAAGGTGAAAATGTTGGATTTGAAGATGTTGAATATGATACTAAAATTGGGAATGAAATTATTCAAATTGAAGGTGAAAATGTTGGAATTGAAGATATTGAACATAGTATTGAACTAAGTGTAAATTATGTTTCACCAGATTACATGATAAATAAAGAACCTTGTGTGGAAGAAAGACATATTCCAAATTCAAGACCTTCAAGAACCCCTAAATGGTTACTTGAATTTGATGAGGACATTATAAACAATTTTGAAGGAAAGAGGTCAACACAAAATTTTCAGTTGTGGGATAGAAGACTTTTCAACCAATATTTTAGTGATAAGACATTGACCGAGCAATGCCAACTTTTTGTACAATTGCTAAAGATGCAAAAGATGAGACCTTTGCTAGCCAAATTGAAGATTCATGTGAACAAGAAGACCAAAAAAGAAATTCTATTATTGTCAAAAATATTTTTAATGCTCTCAAGTTTATCAGAAAAAATAACAAGGAAAAGGATAAGAGAGATTATCGAAGATTCATTACAACCGCTCTAGTAAGCCATCAATTGAAAAAGGCTTGCTTTATGAGACAAACTTGTATTGATTTTGACATAAATTATAAAACTGTGGATTGAGCACTCACAAGAAGAGAAAGAATAGATGATCCTCTTCAAAATGATACATGGGATTTTTCCAAGAGGCTTCCACGTCTTGATAAGAAGCTAATTGATAATGTAAAGCAGGTAATTCAACAATTTTGGCATGATAAATCTAGAGTATCACCTAATGCAAAGGATGTTTTAAAGTTAAGAATTAGCAATTGAGACCGTACACCACATCCTAAACATTTATTGGAATCAAGCCAAACAATGTTGTTCAAAAGATTTATTGAAACACATCCAAATATGGAAATCTCGCAAAGGACTTTTGAAGGTTTGAAGCCATTTTATGGTGTGCCTCTTAAAATTTGTAATACTTGTTGTTGCAAATACCATGTGGAGTTTTCAATGTACCATGAACTATTATGCTATATCCATTCTACTTTGCATACTAATGAAATTTTGCAGGAGTGTGGCGCAATGCATCTTCCAAAATCATCAAGGGACTTGCTAGATCTTTTTTTATGTTCTAGAGATGATGGTTGCTTTTTCTATAGAAATGATTGTTTAAATGCAAAGTGCTCACAATGTGGTGGCTTGTTAAAGTTTGTTCAATTTTTTCATGAGGGTTCTGAACATGAATTTGGAAAGAAGCTTGTTGAGAAAAAGAGATATGAGATAGTCAAATATACTTTGAAGAGTGGAGGTGAATGTTCTAAATGTGAGTTGGTTTCAAAAGAATGCAGTGTTGCTGATTTTATTTCAGATTTTAAGGACAATATTTTCTACAAGTATGCCAGGCATAGTCATAGGTCTCAGTGGTTGGATCAAAAATTCAAAATGTGTAAGGACTCTTTTCTGATTGGCACTATTATATCAGTGGTTGATTTTGCAGAAAACTACACATTGCAACCACAAAATGAGGTACAATCTCAATATTACAATTTCATTCAGATTGCTATATTTGTCCACATAACATTTAGACATGCACTTGATAGTACATAGGAGGATCAAAAGATAATTAGAGAGTATCATTTTTATATGAGTGATGATAGATCTCACTCATCCGAGTATGTCCAACATTGTTTTGAGATTTTTTTTGAGTTCTTGCAGGAGCATGATATAGCACTGGGCCGACATCTCATTTGGTTAGATAATTGCATCTAGGTCAATTCAATAGTGCTCGTATGTTTTATTGGTTTAGTAGAATGCATGTAGAGAGGGGTGTACCTCATATTTGGAGTTTTTTTGAAGTTGGGCATGGGAAAGGGGAGCATGATGGAGCAGGTGCATGTGTAAAGAGAGCTCTAGTTAAGGAGCAATTGAAGATTTTAGGAGTAAAATTCAGTCATGCACGTTCTATTGTTGATTGGTGTAGTTCAACATTGTCACAGGGAGGGACACTTGATTCAACAGTGCATAGATTCTTTTGGCTAGTTGAGGAGGGTATAGTGGGAGGCAGATTAGATTGTCATACAATCAAAGATTCTTTAAAGATGCATTCATTTTGAAGCTCAGATGCAAGCACATGGACCATTTGGACATGAAGTTGGCTTGTTTTTGTTAGAGTTGTATTTAGTGCGAGTGGGATCAATGCAAGTCAAGTGAGTGGGTGGATACATGGGTTCCACAGTATCTAAATCCATTATCTCAAACAATATCCATGACAAATGACACAATTGAAAGTTTAGTTGATTACGACTGGCTTTCAAATCTACTACATCCAGGACATGTTTTTACAGTTGTTGCACTGCAGGGGAATGAAGAGAGATCAGACTATTGGTTGGCTCGATGTGTGTAGGTAAAGCATAATCTAAAAAAACCAATGGAAGATGATGATGGGTTCATATATCCTACAGGTTCAGTTGTGCTTGCAAGAACTTGGTTGCAAACATATATGGTTAGAAAGAATGGCATACATACATTTGAAGACTATGAGAAACACAAAACCATTCTCATGTATTCGCACCTTATTATAGCAACAAATGTTAAGTTGTTGAGGCATCATGCTAGACCAAAGACAAAAAAATTGTGGACACTTAGTAATGTTGATCATGAAGCAATATTGGATACTCTTAAGCAAAGATACGACTCTTCAGGGACACTTGAATAACATTTTAAAGAATGGAAGATACAATGCTTAGGTTCATTATGCATCATCAATTAGGTCATTTATAATTTAATATAGATTGGTTATTCTAAGCATCTTTTATATTGTGACAATATAGATTTCTCATTTGACAAATTTTGCAATATTTTTGGCACGATTGATCATGGACCTACTGCAACAATAACCAACTTTGATCCTTTCGGAGAGGTATGCGACAGATTACAATAATATAGATTGGTTATGCTAAGCATCTTTTATAGTTTGCATTACCATCTCATCATCAATTAGGTCATTTAGAATAATATAGATTGGTTCTTCTAAGAATTTTTTATAGTTTGCATTACCAATTCATCATCATTTAGGTTGTTTAGATTAATATAGATTTGTTAGTCTAAGTATCTTTTCTGTTGCGACAATATAGATTTCTCATTTGACAACTTTTGTGATATTTTTGGCATGATTGATCATGGACCTGCTACAACAATAGCCAACTTTGATCCTTTCGGAGAGGTATGTGACAAATTATAGTAATATAGATTGGTTATTCTAAGCCACTTTTATAAATGTTTATATTAATATAGATTTGTTAGTCTAAGCATCTTTTCTGTTGTGACAATATAGATTTCTCATTTGACAACTTTTGCAATATTTTTGGCACAATTGATCATGGACTTGCTACAACAATAGCCAACTCTGATCCAATCGAAGAGGTATGCAACATATTACAATAATATAGATTTTTTATTTTAAGCATCTTTTATTCTAAGCATCTTTTCTATTATATGTAGTTTAACTGCTACCTTGATGGTTTGTGCAGGTGTTTGTTAGTCCAGAACGTGAACATACTACTCTTGTGGAAGACTGTTCCCTGAATGCCTCCAATAGGAAAATTTTGCAAAATTTGAATTTTGAAATGTGAAACAATGTATAAAGGTCATAACTGTGTATGGGCATCATTTATATCTAGGTGTATGCTTTGTTACTATTATTGGGACAATTCTATAATAAATTATTTTAATTAATCGAGCTACAACCAGAGGTTTTCTTCCTCATTCTTTCCTACCGGTATGTTCGTTTGAACCAAGTTTTGTAATATCTCCTATTTATATATAATCATTTATATTGGCTTGCCACTTTTTCCAAAAAAAATGTAAAAAGGTCATGTGAAGGTTATTTCCAATATAATTGAGTCTTTGATCTAGCAAAGTGGAAACAAGATATTTGGGTGTGCATAATGTTCAAGTTGATTGGGTAAGAGTTTTATGATGTAAGAGCTAGGTGGCTTTAAACAACACAATTAAAATTAAAGATGGCATTGTTAGAACCTGCACAAGCTTGATCCAACCTTAAATCTTGTTGCCCCCACATTTCATTGACGTTACCACGTTGAAACTCACCAACTCAACTACAGACGTATTTTGGTGCAAAAGAGGACCATCCGTAGCATAAACGTACCCATCCAGATGTGTTGGAACTGTCTGTTTGGTCGTACGAGTTGTAAAATGAAAATTGCACCACTTTGCAACTTTACATTGCTTGCATCTGGCCACTTTTCCCTCCACTGAAAAGTCATCACCATAGGAAAACGCCTCCGAGATAGCAAAAATCGAGAGAGGTTTTTGTAGATGGTCCCAACACAATCCCATAGCCTTAGATAAAGAGTCTATAAGCTTCATCGTATTCAATAAATATCCCTTCAAAGATTGCTGCCTTTTAGCACTTTCGACTCGTAAGGGAAATCGCCAGTCAAATGTGGCTCAGAGTGATTCAGCATATTTGGGTACAAAAGAGGACCATCCCTAGTGTAAACGTACCCATCTGGACGTGTTGGAATAGTTTGTTTGGTCGTACAAGTTGTGGAATGAAAGTTGCACCACTTTGCAACTTTACACTACTTGCATCTGGCAACTTTTCCATCCACTAAAAAGTCATCACCACAAGAAAACGCCTCCAAGATAGCAAAAAATGAGAGATATTTTTATAGATGGTCCCAACACAATCTGATAGCCTCAGATAGAGAGTCTATAAGCTTCACGGTCTTTGAGAAATAGCCCTTCAAATATTGTTGTCTTTTAGCACTTTGGACTCTTAAGGGAAATCGTCGGTCAAATGTAGCTCGGAGTGATTCAGAATATTTGGGTACAAAATAGGACCATATCTAGCGTAAACATACCCATCCAAACATTTTGGAATAACTTGTTTGGCCGTACGAGTTGCGGAATGAAAGTTGCACCATTTTGCAACTTTACATTGTTTGCATCTGGCAACTTTTCCATCCACTAAAAAGTCATCACCACAAGAAAATGCCTCTGAGATAGAAAAAATTGAGAGGTTTTTATTGATGGTCCCAACACAATCCCATAGCCTCAGATGAAGAGTCTGTAAGCCTAATGGTCTCCGAGAAATAGCCCTTCAAAGATTGTTGCCTTTTAGCACTTTGGACTCTTAAGGGAAATTGTTTGTCCAATGTAGCTCAGAGTGATTCGGCATATATGGGTGAAAAAGAGGACCATCCCTAGCATAAACGTACCCATCCGGATGTGTTGGAACAGTCTATTTGGTTGTATGAGTTGTGGAATGAAATTTGCACCACTTTGCAACTTTACACCACTTGCATCTGGCAACTTTTCCCTCCACTGAAAAGTCATCACCACAGGAAAACGCCTCTGAGATAGAAAAAATTGAGAGAGGTTTTTGTAGATGATCCCAACACGATCAAATAGCCTTAGATAGAGAGTCTATAAGCCTCACGGTCTCTGAGAAATAGCTCTTCAAAGGTTTCTTTCCTTTTAACACTTTGGACTCTTAAGGGAAATCGTTGGTCCAATGTAGCTCGGAGTGATTCGGCATATTTGGGTGCAAAAGAGGACCATCCCTAGCATAAATGTACCCATCTGGACATGTTGGAACAGTTTGTTTGGTCGTACGAGTTGCGGAATGAAAGCTACACCACTTTGCAACTTTACACTGCTTTCATCTGGCAACTTTTCCCTCCACTCAAAAGTCATCACCACAAGAAAATGCCTCCGAGATAGCAAAAACCGAGAGAGGTTTTTGTAGATGGTCTCAACACGATCCCATATCCTTAAATGAAGAATCTATAAGCATCACAGTATCTGAGAAATATCCCTTCAAAGATTGCTTCCTTTTAGCAATCTGGACTGTTAAGGGAAACTAGTGGGCAATAGAGTTAACTTCTTCACAAACTTGGTTTGAAGTAATTTCATTCTTTTTTGTGCATTTAAGAGAAATTTTGACTGGAGGTCGGTCTATGAGCTTTCATTTTTTCTTGTTGGATTGAAAGCGGACTATGACACAACTTTCTTTTTTCAAAAATTATTTAGCATCATTGAACTAAGAATTTATCACACATCTGCAGAGAAACAAAGGAGTACTACAAACTAAAACACATTACACTTCAGTTCTCATTGACTTGATGTACTCTCCAACATCTCTCTTCTCTCATGTGGAGAGTTAGAACTACTTGGCCATTCCTTTGCATCATTAGGGAAGTTTTTCTCTTTTTGACAATGTCAAAAGCATGGCTACATACAAATTAGGAAAAATACCTTTCCTTTTAGATTAACAATGCATGGAAGATTCAAAAATTATCCTTTATATTACAAAAAGGTATGTGTTTATACACTTCAAATGTGCAATCACCTTTTGGTTCTTTCAAAGAAAAATCTTCCTATGCCACTGTTATACTGCACAGGTAAACTAGATTTTGTATTGTGTACCTATATTAACCTACCACTCTCAAGACCAATGTAACGGTGATACAAAATAACGTTTGAGACTGCAAGAAGATATCAAAATGGCTAGTGTACTAAAAAAATTCTTATGATTTCTAAAGAATGTTGATAACTCTAATCAGTTGGCTTCTTTTTCAATATCATACAAATTGAACCTTGGCATCAATAGACTCTGTATATCAAGCTACCATAATTCAAGTTTCAACGGTGAATATTTATCATGCATGTTTTAAATGACATTCAAGTTTATGGTGGTTTTTTTGTTTATCTAATGTTATGTGATATTCTAATCCTAATCCATGCTTCTAGGTTGCATATATATATATATATTATTTTTACATTTTTTCTCTATTGTTCGGCCCCTACACCACAAGTAAATGGCTGCATAGGGTGTGGAATGAGGGGGCAGCAAGCCTGAGACCCATTTAAAGTTTGTTTGAGTGCTTTCTTTCCATTTTTTGTGAGTTTTGTGCCAAGTTTCCTCAAATAAATGTGGTCTCATAGAATTCCATGACAAGCTAATACAATTGATAGCTGCTCCTAGTTATTAGTTATGTAATGTGAAGTAATTGCATAACTGCTTAGGTTGATTTTGTAAAAACTATATTGTAATTGAATTTTTTTCATCTATTAGCATCTAGTTGTTACTTATGCAATGTGAAGTAATGCTTTAAGTTTTAAAGATGTGCAATGCAATGTAATCAACAATATGAATATAAACTACATAATATAACCATTCTTTTTATGCTATTGTACATTGATATTTAACCATTGCTCACTTGATTAAATTTTCAAAGAGTTTAATCATGCACATGAGGAGGAAATTAAATTTTGATTGTCAACTTCTATATATCAAATTATTCAATAACTAAGTGTATGTCCATATACAAAAATGGTATCAACACCAACTCAAACAAAGTTTTACAATATGTGGCATCTGCCATCTCGGTATCTATTCAAAATTTACATTCCAAAATATCTATCTCATCCTAAACTACTGGTGGATCATCAAAATGGAGCCTCTTTGAAGCACTCGTTGGCTCTGAAAGTAGCTGCACAAGAAAAAGTCAAACCACAATTGAGATTAGTTATACTATATAATTTAAAATCAAATATTTAACATAAAAATCAATATACATTGAATTATAATTGAACTCTAAAATTGAAATCTTGATTACCTAAAATATACATCTCTTCGAAGGGTTAGAAGTCCTAGAATATACCCCTCTCAAAGAACCAACCAAACCAAATTTTGTAACGTCAATCTATATATGTGAACAAAAACATAAAACTTATCCAAGTTAGCATACAATAGTCGGTAACAGGTACATATTTACCAAGCACAAAATAAAATAAACACATACCTCGTTAGGCTGATCTTTTTCTTTATCTCCTTTCGGTGTTTTGACACCTCCTCCTTCAGGTGTTGTGACACTTGTCAACAATGATGTATAGCTCACAACCGCCTATACATAAAAATTACAAGTACATATAAAACTACCAATCTATGTCAATGTATGCATAATCAATAAAAGATCTTACAAATCTTAATTCAATCAAATTTGAGTTCAACTACCTTTCCCTTATCTAACATTTCACCTCCATAGTCTGGAGAGCACTGCTCCTCGCTCACACTAGGTATTTCCTACAAGCAGAGAATAAGATAAACATATAAGTTAATAAATAATTTCATTAATGACAAGCAAGTATACAGTAAAAAAATGTAAATGAGTGAGTGCAAAAATACATACTATGTGCATGTCAAGGCCAAGTGAAATGGCCCTAAGGGTGCTATTAGTCACCCATGTGAGCTCCTCCTCAGACATTAATTGTTAAATAGACCATGTAAATAAATATTATCACTTGATACTATCTCTTATTAATATTCATTTAAAAAAAATGCAAGTTATGAATTTACAACTTAAATGTTACCTGTGTAACTTTTCCAATGTCCACCTCTCTAGTAGGAGAGGACTTTGTAGGGTGTGCTCCAATCCCTTGTGTATGATCTCCTATAATCTCCACATCCTGGATGTCATAATCAGAAGTGTCTAATGGATGCTTAGCGGGTTGTACAATAGGACCCAAGCATATCTGGTGGCAAGTATTACAAATATATGGAAAAAAAATATGTGGACTTGAGGAGGATGATGTAGTTGCATTGGATCCATCACCAACATCACCAGAATGTGGTTGAGCTACTGAAGAAGCATGGGAAACCAAAAGACCACTCAAAGAGTGAATGACTTGGATAGTCTATGTGGTTGCATCCTACATAATATTTGGATGTTGTACTAGAGGTCGTGGAGGAAGGGGAGGAAGGGAAACATGTGGGCACCTGACTACTCTAACTACCCCTGGGCTATCCTGGGGCATACCTCCACCAATGCCCTAGAAGGGTTTAATGTCAAAGTGATTCACATGATGCCCTAAGAAAAACTCAGCGTATATTTTTTTAATAAAGTAAAAAGGTACATCAAGATTATTGTTGGGTGGTTTATCAAAATCCATACACCAATGATCCCAAAAGTTATCTACTACGCCCCTATGTGTGCACAATTTTCTAGAAAGTTTTGTTTTGTTAACATTAACTGGAAAACTAGTGTAGGAGTTAATAAATAAAGAGGCTATTTGGACTTTTGTTATTTGGAGATTTTTCACATCATCATAAGACAATCCACATGCATAATATTCCCTCATGGTTTCTCGCCATGAATGGAAGGCATTATGTTGGGTGGAGAGGGTTTCTACATTTGTAATCATATTTGTCAATGTGGTTGACATATGGGATAATTGAGGGATTTTCTTATAAAAATCACAAATGCCCCTCAATTGCTCCAATTTTTTACCAATTAAGTCTTCAATTGATGGCTGTAGAGGTGGTGGAGCATTTGGCATTTCTGCATTTTTATTCTCAGCTGGTGGATTTTCATTCTCAACTAGTGGAATTTGTGCATTCTCATTCTCAGCAGCCATAATGTTTGATTAAAGTTAAAAACTAATTAATCTAATTAAAATTAGACAATATAAATGAAAATATTATAAAAATACCCTAGTTTAAAAAAAAATCCAAAAAAAACCCTATGTTTTAACAAAAATCTATAAAATTCTCTATTTTTTAATACAAATACATAAACAACACTATTTTTAAATCAAAATCCATAAAAACATTCATTTTTTTTTTATTTTATCAAAATCCATTCTAAACTCAAAATTTTCATAAAAATTCAATCAAAAACCCTATTTTGAAAAAAAATCCACAAAAAACTAATTGAAATTATACAAATCTAATTGAAAATTGAATCAAAGAAAATAAAAATCTAAAATCTCACCTTTTCAAATTGGATATTTGCGAAATCGGATATTCGTTATGTGAAGAACCTCCTCACTATGCGCTCACGAGTTGTTTGACTATCAAATGATTTTAAAACAGCCATAAATTTGTATATATATACTTTTTACAAATCAGATATCCAATATGGAAAACTAGGATTGGTGTTTGTTTTGGTAGTGTGTACTGACACCCAAGCCTAAAAAAAGTCAACTCAACATTTTCGTGTTTTTGGGTCGATGAAAGATGTGTTTTTTTCCTCATTGCCACTTTTTGGCCCACCATGATCCTGCACATACCCTAAAATTGAAAAGTATGATGGTGGTTTAGTTATGTTTGGAGATGATTTTGGAGCAAAGATTGTTAGGAAAGGAACAATTAGTTTTGATGGGAAACACAGTACCGATGATGTATACTATGCTAAGGGTTTAAGGCATAATCTTTTAAGTTTTGGTCAAATGTGTAGAAAAGGTTTCAAGCTTGTGTTTCAGGATAACACTTGTGAGATCCAGAAAGGGTTTGAAACTGTGGTTGTAGCAGGGAAAAGAACATATGGTAACATCTATCAGCTTAAGGGTGCTGATTTTTAGTGTCCTGTATCTCAAGTTAATGAGAGTTGGCTATGGCACTGGAGAATGGGACATGCAAACTTTGATAACTTGATCAGGATCAGTTCAAGAGAGTTTTTCCAAGTCCTTCCTAATATTACAAAGCCTAATACTTTGTGCAAGAGTTGTTAGTTAGGAAAGCAAAAAAGAAGCAGTTTTAAAGGAAAGGAGATGTCTACTACCAGAATGCTAGAATTGGTTCATACTAACCTCTATGGCCCTACAAGGATAGAAAGCCTTAATGGTGACAAGTGCTTCATGCTTTTGATTGATTATTATTCAAGAATGACATGGGTTACATTTCTTAGAGAGAAGACTCCGGCTTTAGATAGATTCAAAGTGTTCAAGATGAGAGTAGAGAATAAGGTGAACGTGAGGATTAAATGCTTAAGGTCTGATAGAGGTGGAGAATTTACTTCCAATGAATTTAATAGATTTTGTAAAGAGCATGACATAAAGAGACATTTTTATTCTCCCATAACTCCTCAACAGAATGGAGTTGTTGAGAGAAAGAACCAAACTATGCAGAAGGCTGCTAGAACTATGATGAAATAAGTAAATGTTCCTGATTTATACTAGAGAGAGGCTATCCATACTGTTGTTTACATTCTTAACTGAGTTCAAATTAGAGGTAACAACACTAAGACTCCTTATGAGTTGTGGATTGGTTTAAGATCCCTACTATAAAATACTTTAAGGTATTTGGAAGCAAGTGTTACATTAGAAGAGATGATGAGAACCATCAGAAGTTTAATGCTAGATCTGATGAAGGTAGTTTTCTTGGGTATTCAACTAATAGTAAAGCATACAAATGCTTCAATAAAAGATTGAGGAAAATTGTTGAGAGTACAAATGTGAAGGTTGATGAAGAAGGGCATAGACTAGTTGAGATAACTAAAATTGTACCAGATGAGCCTATCTACAAAATAATACCAAAAGATAATAAAGAGGAAGAAGAAGAACATAGTGAAGAAGAAACTCCAGAACTTGCTACTAAAACTCCTAAGTATGTAAAGAAGAATCATCCTAAAGAATAGATTATTGGAGATAAGAGTGAAGGTGTGAAGAAAAAAAGCAAAGTAGCAGCTGCAATAAATTTGTGTTTACTTTCAAAAGTAGAAACTAAATCTATGAGTGGAGCATGCAAAGATGAGAATTGGGTTAGAGCTATGAAAGAAGAGTTGTAGCAGATAGAAAAAAATCAAACATGGGAACTAGTTCCTAGACCAGTAAATAAGAATGTGATTGGAACTAAGTGGGTGCTTAGGAATAAGCTAAATGAGAATGGTGAAGTTGTGAGAAATAAAGCAAGACTTGTATGTAAAGGATATTCATAGGTTGAAGGCATATAATTTGAGGAGACCTTTGCACTTGTGGTAAGAATGGAAGCTATTAGGATGTTCTTAGCATTGTTTTCTTATAAAGAATTCAAAGTATATTAGATGGATGTCAAGTCCACATTTTTGAATGAAGAACTAGAAGAAGAATGTACATGGAACAACCAAAGGTATTTCAATTATTAGACAAACTAGATATGGTCTACAAATTGAAAAAGGCATTGTATGGACTAAAACAAGCTCCAAGAGCATGGTACGCAAGACTAGATAGATACCTAACACAACAAGGATTCAACAAAGGCTCTACTAATGACAATCTTTATTTCAAAGTTGAAGGTAACAAAATTTTGATAGTTGTGTATGTTGATGATATCATCTTTGGAGGTAATGAAGGTATGTGTAGAAGATTTGTAGAGGAAATGCAAAAAGAATTTGAGATGTCTATGATTGGTGAGTTGAATTTCTTCCTTGGAATGCAAGTAAATCAAAATGATAAGGGGATATTCATTTCAAAGTCAAAGTATGTCAAAGATTTGTTAATGAAGTTTGGTATGGATGACTCCAAACTGGTCTGTACTCCTATGGTGACCGGATGCAAGCTAAGTAAAAATGATGAATCTCCTAAAGTTGATCAGAGCTTATATAGATCTATGGTTGGTAGATTATTGTATCTTACTGCTACTAGACCGGACATCATACATGCACTATGCTAAGTTGCTATATTTCAAGCTGAACCTAGAGAAGCACATGTTACAGTTGTGAAGAGTATATTCAAATATCTCAAAGGTACATTGGATTATGGCTTGTGGTATCCTAAGGATGCTGATTTCACCTTGAGTGCTTTCACTGATGCTGATTGGGTTGGTTGTGTGGATGATCGGAAGAGTACAATTGGTGGAGCATTTTTTCTTGGTGGAAGATTGGTTTCATGGCTGAGTAAGAAACATGATTCAATTTTTTAATCCACTGTAAAAGCTAAGTATATTGCTTCAACATCTTTTTGCACACAAGTTTTGTGGATGAAGAAAACATTGAAAGATATAGGAGTGATATGTGATGATCCTATTCCTATTTTTTGTGATAATACAAGTGCTATAAATATTTCAAAGAATTTGTTAAGGAATTCAAGAACAAAGCATATATCTATCAGATATAATTTATTGAAAGAAAAGATGTTGGAGAATAAATTCGGGTTGGAGTATGTGTCTACAAGGGATCAGATAGCTAGCATATTTACTAAGGCTCTTCTAAAGGATACTTTTGAGTATCTAAGGGAAAAGTTGGGGGTCATTGGCCCTCCTTATTTGAACTAGGTGCACATGAAGGTGCATCAGTCCATTGGATCTACAAATTCTTCATTTATCTAGATTGATGGATGGGTCTACTCTACAGAGGGAGTAGAAAGTTTCATTGTTGCAGTATGAGTTGTGTGGGTGCACTCCTCAAGGGGAGTGATCATAAGTTTTTTGTTCTTTTCCATTGATGTCAAAGGAGGAGAGAGAGTCATGTGAAAAATAGTAAAAGGGAGAGAGAAAAAGAAGAAGTTGAAAGAATGAGTATTGTTTTCTTTGACGGTTTTTCACATCATGTGTTTCCATCAATGAAAAAGGGGGAGATTGTTGCAAGTATGAGTAAGTTTGGTGGTGTTTTCATTGATGTTGTCATTTATGTCAACACTGTACAGGTTGATCACATTTAATGCATGTATAGTTGAGATGTTGTGAGTACATGAAGCTATCTTTATAATGTTGTAGATGTGCTGAAATAATGAGTTACCAAGTGCTTTTGAGAAAATTAATAAATAGTGAAGACTAAGTGGTGTGTGTGTTCAAAATGTGGTTCGGTTTATGCTATGCATTTCTTCTGTGTTGATCCTATGCTTGTGTGGATCTGAATTGTTATTTATTGGCATCTGTTGGTGATATCTCCTAGATTTTAGCTTTTGGATTGGTGGAAAATGCAAGTTGTGTTCACTAGTATGTGAACTAGTTTGGTAGAGTTATTTGTTTGTGAATTGGGAGAAATGTTTTTTCTCCACAGTTCTCTGATGAGTTGTTTATGATCTTGCAGATCTAGTAAAAGGCTTGTTAAAGTGATATCTCTATTATGGAAAAAGTGTTTGTGGTTTGGTGCTCTGGAAGATGTGCTTCAGAGCTTATGTGGGTGTCTGTACACTTTGGTTAGATTGGTGAGAAGTATTTTGAACTTTTGAAGTTTGTTTCAGCTGATGTGAATGAATTTGAGGGTATCCTAGTTGTGTTTTAGTGTATGGTGAAATGTGTTGTGTGGTCTGCATGTTATCTTCTTGATGTGGAAGTGTGTACTTCAAAGTTCATTTTTGTTTTCATTAGGTTTGGCCGACTTGGTGTTTACACTTCATACGAAGGATAAGTTTTAATTAAGGAAGCGTGTGTTTGATCCAAAGATGTTGTTTTGGGTCTTAATTAAAGTATTGGTGTGGTCCGCTCTCATTCCTTCCACCACGAGAATGTTGAGTTGTCAACCTAATTTAAATTTGTAAACTGAAGTGTGTATAGTCAACCTTGGAGAAAGTTTCTAAGGTTGAAGCTGGTATAAATGCAAGTCGAGATGGGAAGGATTAGAACACAAAAGGTAATGAAGTACAGCACAAGTGTGAGAAGCTGAGTTGTGTCAAAATGAGTTGAGGTAGTATTACTTTAATGTGTTAGATTCTTGAAAGTAGTGAGCTGATGGTTTCTACAATCTTCTGATCAAGGCTTCAGATGTGTGTAATTTGTTGTGTTGGATCTTTTTGTTATCTTTTGTATCTATAAGTGCAGTGAGCCTCCTTTTGGATAATGAGTCCTATCTATAGGCAGTGAGCCTTTGTATCCAAATAGTGAGTCCTTTTGGGCAGTGAACCCTTGGTAGTGAGCCTCTTTGTATTCGGTTTTGCAATTACTTTATATTGCGAGTTAATCCTCACTGTGGTTTTCCCCTTAATGGGTTTTCCAAATAAATCTAGTGTTCATTGTGTTGATTTTACTTTTTGTTATATGCATTGCCTGTTCATACTTAATAACATAATTTTGTGGTTGTGAAGTTGATAAGTATTTGAAGTTTGTGTTTTAAGTTGGTGACAATTGATTCACCCCCCCTCTTAGTTATCTTGTGCCTTTTAACACTCATCCCCTTGATTATGCAAGGTATAATTCACATTTTAAGGACTAGGAGTGTAAGGTTCAAAATGATCTTTTGAAAGTGGCTTGATGACTCTATTCAAAATCCCTTCTTCTTTTTTCGGCTGCACTAGGTTGATTAGTGGAGTAGCATGCTTCTTTTCAGATACATCCTTTAGTTGATTATGCTCTTTTAAAGCTTCTTGTAGTAGATCCCTTTGAGGTGGTATGGACAAGGCATCCAACATGGTGACATTCAAGTTAGCCTTCTTCATTTCTTCAACTATATTGAAAGGGGATTGACTAACCTGATGTGAATAATTTGGAACAACCAAATCCAAATTTGTTGATTGAGTAACTTGAGGTCGCTCCACCATCCTATTGCTTTTACAAGTAGGTTGATATGATTGTCGAACTGATGTTCTACCTATTTTTTCAGCAACTACAACCTTTTGAGATGGTTGGGAAGATGATTCTTGGCCTATTTTGTATGAAGCACAATTATCCATTGCTCTCCCTTTCAATATGGTGTCCTGAGCTATCTAATTCACACCACAAAATTCCTCTTGATACTAGTTATCAAATGTATAGTCTTCTTGCAAGTGATCATTCTTTCCAACAACTATTTAGTTTACATTAAATTGTTTCCCTAATGTGGAGGTCTCATTCTAAACCATCAAAGCTTTTCCAAACTCACCATTTTGACAAGCATTCTAGTTATGAGGTTGATTGCATGGATAACACTAGTCATGTTCTTGAGCTAGGTTTTTTTTCACTGGGACCAAAGCCTTTGAAGTGTTAGTCGTGGCTTGATTTTCACTATCCAAGGTCTTAGCATAATTCCATTGATCCTTCCCTTGATGAGGCAACCTATTTTGCTGATAACCCTGATTTTGACCTTGAGGTTGATAAGTTCTATTATTTTGAGCTTGCTACCTCTTTTCTATTATTAAATCATTATTTAACCTTTTGATCATGTTTCCCATCTCTTGCACCTCATCTGGAGATGTGGTTAGAACAATTGGTTGATAAATTACAACCACTAGACTACGAGACACTATTGGCTGTTGGGGAAGTTCTAGAAATAAAGGCATTGGTGGCCTAGGAGCTATTTTCCCAGCTTGTATCAAGCAATTTTCTACCCTTATGGAAACATCATATGCATTTGGTAAGGTATTTCCAACCATCGATTAAACCATAACAACTATATCACTATTAAGAGCTCTTAAGAAGTATAAGAAAGCATGCCCAGGGGAAGGCTTCACCAAGGTAAGGATTCTATTCCAAGTCTTTTGAAATCTATATTTTAAATAACTCATGAACTCATGGGGTGCTCTTTGAACAGTGGTCAATTTTTTTGTTAGAGACAAATGGTCACTTTTATCTTCAAAATTCTTGCATAAATTCTACCCTAATTCATCCCATTTGTGAACAATGTTAGGTGGTAGACCTCTATACCACTGCAATGCTTTGTCTTTTAATAAAGTGGTATGCAATCTAACAACCATAATGTCTTTTGTTACATCATGTATAGAGCATATATTTTCCACATCGAGGATGTGCTCTTCTAGGTTTGTGGATGTATCACCAGTAAAATGGGAAATACTCTTGGGGGAATTGACTGGTATATCATCCTTTTGGGATAAAATCAAAGGGTTGCTATCGGTAAAAGATACAAAGGGTTGATTTCTAGGTAGATCCATGTAGAATAATGTCTTATTTGTATGAGTGGTGGGTGTTTTAGTTTGAAATAATCTACCCACAGGTGGCATAGATTGAGCTTTATGAGAAGGACTTGAACTTCTATTCCTTCTTATAGGTGACATAGATTGTCTATTTTTTCTTCTATAAGTAGAAAATGAGAATTGTATATATTGAAAATTACCTCTATAAGATGATCCTATATGAAGAATTGGCATGGACCTGCAAGTTTTCTCTTGAACCAAGAGTTCTGAGTAACAATAGAGTCACCAATTTGTGTGTAGAGTCC
This sequence comes from Sequoia sempervirens, assembly GCA_007258455.2. Lineage (NCBI taxonomy): Eukaryota > Viridiplantae > Streptophyta > Pinopsida > Cupressales > Cupressaceae > Sequoia > Sequoia sempervirens. The sequence goes on from VDFB02086081.1 coordinate 180,078,327, forward strand.
TCCCTTGATTGTAGACTCACTAGGTACTTGTTTGAGAGCCTCTTCAAGGCTGGAATGTTGAGAGCAACACCATTCCCTCAGAAAAATGGAATGAAATTTATTTTTGTCCCACCGAGCATGCCAAAAACTATTGTCACATAAAATTGTACCCTACTGAACAAGAGTTTAGAACTCTAATGACACAATGGAAATGACCTCAAGGTAAGGGTTTTGCAAAATGTGCCAAATGCTTTAAATCATATTTTCTCTACTTCTCTACTCTTCAAATAATCAATCATAAATAAATTTTTATTATGCAAAATAAACTATAAACATTTTTTTGGTGACATAATTTGTATTGGATGTTTCAAATAAAGTAAGGTTAAAAATATTATAAACCCTCTTTGTGTTGAAAAAGACACCTTTAATTACTCCACATATCTTTGCAACAAGAAATTTCATACTAGAAATATAATCAATAGATCAACCATGTAGATCTACACATGTACCAGTGTGTTGAAGGCATCAACATCGCACCTTTGGTGAGGGCTAAAATATTTTATGCTAAAACTCCCCCTAAGCCAAAGCTCTTCATGTAGTTTCTGGAGGAAACATCTACACCAAGAGCTGGCACAAACTCATTCTTTACTTCACTCTCTTCTTTCTTCCTCTAGATCTTGTTCATTTCCTTCATCTCAACTGGATCAACTTTCTTTACCATCTATCATCCTTCTTCTGTGAAACAAATGGTTTCACATTCTTGCTTCTAAAAATATTTGTTGTCCTTATTTTTTACAACAGTGGCATATGAAACCTTTTTGAACAAGCTTACTTCTTTCCATTCTAGATCTATATTCAACACTCTTATTCCCAAATCCATTGCATGTATAACAAAAGACAATGAAATATTGAAACATCATTCCACTTTTGTAGTCATTCATCATCTAATTTCTGCATTCACTAGCTTTATGTACAAATCTATTGTATGTATAACATTGACCAAGAAATAATTCAACATTCTGATTCATTATTCTTCTACACTCTATAACTCTATGTCCAAATTTGTTGTAGGAATAACAATAATGATTAAAAGATGAATACCTTTGTACAACAAGTTGTCTAATAGGAGATTTTTTGAATTCTTTCTTCTAGTTCTAGATCTATTTGCATTACTATTCTTATCATTCTTATTTTCAACATTGTTTGGAGTTTTATTTAACTTTAAACTTTCTCATTTCTAAAACCCTAATCCTTCTTTGTCCTTAGAAGCCTTTTGATTTACAATCGCGTCATCAAGCATTAAGGAGCTCTTCTTGATTCTTTTCTTTCTCGAGATCTAATCTCAAAGTTACAATCTCTTGTTCAAGCTTTGAACATTCTTTAGATTTGTCTTTCAGTTTGGCATTTAGGTAGTCTTCAACTCTCTTTCCTTCTTCAACTTGCACTTGAAATTGCTTGAGCTACTCATTTGTTTCCTTGATTCTTTCTGTAGCTTTCTTGAGTTACTTTCTCAACTTCTTGATACACACATCTGCATCATTAAGATCCTTTTTTAGATCTCTATTCTCAAAATCTACTTTATCCAAATCATCAAGGGCTCATTTGAGTTCTCCTTCCATATCAACCTTGCAATCTTCTTCAGTAAACCCTTTAGGGATAGTCTCTTCCAAAGGAATAGGATACTTCGTTGTAGCCATGTGTTCAACCTCCAAGATCTATCTTAGCAATCAAACCAATTGAAGGAACCAAGCTTTGATACCGATTGTTGAACACTCAAAATATTGAGAGGGAGGTGAATCAGTTGAAACATAGAAAAAGGTAAGAGTGTGGTGGATTTGAGTTTGTGAGGGTTTAAAAAAACTTCCATCTTCTCTATTTTCATTAGAAAAAGAGATCTCCCAAGGGTAGGATTGACTTTCAACCCTGAGGTTAGTCAACCCTATTAGGAGGATATGTTGTTTTCTTATGACTGAAATGATAAAAATAACTGATTGGTTGTTTTGGGAGATGAAAATAAAATGCTTAATCTACTCAATTGTATGACATAAAAATTGAAATGAAAATTTGAAGGATAGCTCAAACATAAACAATAGCTTTCAGGAAGATCTAGGAAGTGTAGAATGATATGTACTAGGCTCCAAAAATGGGTTTTGAGTGTCCTACAAGTAATCATTTCCCTTAGGGTGAATGGGTCTTTATAAAAGGGTTTTTTCTCATTTTTGTGGGTCCTGTAGTGTAGGATCTATTCTTCTATTTGCCACAAGTTTCACTACCAAAAAGTTAGAAATGAATTTGCAATCTAAGTTTTTCGTGGCTTGACGATAATTTTGATAACTTTTGACAACCTTACAAAATTTCTCTATTGATCCAATTTTAGTCCTTCTTCACCTACAAATCTTCACATACACAAAGAGAGTGAAAATTGTTTTTTTTTAGGTAAATAGGGGTTTACCTTGGTCAAACCCTATTTTGGTAATTAAACCTTGATAATGAAAGATAATGACAAATGACAAGGGATGATGAATGAAAAAAATTATGTCACAACTCACCAAACCCTTAATGGCTCCCCTTAGAGGACTGAATTCCAACACATCTCTCTAAGGTTTGGATCTTGCATGAAATGGTTTGATTTGATGCTTGAATGCTTGAAACCTACATCACAATGTTAGATCCAAAACATAATATGAACACACATAAATTTGACATGATGATATGATCTTGATTTTTTGTTTTAGGTGCTTGATAGATTTTCTCTTCAAAGCTCTTGACAATAATATTTGCTCTTGTGAAAGTTGCCTCTTGATTCCTAATGTTGAATTGATAAAATAATTGTGTATTTATAAGTGTTTATCTAATTTACTAAAAATTAGATTCCATAAGCCGACATGTGAAACTTGAATTTGAATCATTAAAATTCCACAAAAAACATATTAAAAATTGGGATCTAGGACTTAAGGAGGACACATTTTCCCTTGGGTGAATGGGTCCTAAGACCTAAGTTCAGGGCACACAACTTCTAAGGAAATTAAAATAATGTTAGTATTTGTTTAATGTCAGTTTCCCTTTCAAAAAATGGGAATAATAAGTCTTAGGAATTTATAATTTAGGCAATTAGAAGCTTAATTAAGTCCAATTTAATTAAGGGGACCCAAACATAGTGTCAAAATGCACAAGAGTACATTTTTCTACACTACATTAATATTCACTAAAACTCATTAACTTAAAATGCATTTCACATCTCATTCAATGTGCAATAATGGAAAGAAAAATTAAAAGAATGCATAACATCAATAGACACAAGAATGCCATATTTTACATGGAAAACCCAAAAAAGGAAAAACCATGATGAGGATTAGATCACAATATATTATAACCTCGGTTACAATGTTTGATACAGAAGGGTGGACTCACTATCCAAAAGAAAAAGGCTCACTATTGGTGGCTCACTACCAAATGGATCACTACCTAGAATAGAAAGAGAGAAGAAATGGTGGCTCACTGCCAATGGTGAACTTCTAATAGTGCATTTGACATATGCTAAAGATACAGTTCCACTAAAGCTTAGAAAAGTGACTTAACACACTTCATACTTCACCATGCAACTATAATTCATACTTCTCTACACCAAATATCACATACACACTCTATACAGCCTATCCACCACATTCACACAATGAATCAACCTTGTATATATACCGCAACAACCCATAAAATTAGTTAGGTTGGCCTAATTAGGTGTATCATGCACCACATAACTCGTCGACCCAAAAAATTAACACATTCGCCTTGCGGAATAAACCAAAACATGTAACAAATTAAAATAGGTCAGCATGACCTATAATTACTCCTATGATTCCACTCCATACAAAAATTAACTCTGCATGACCACAAAATACTTAGGTTGGAACCAAATAGAAAAAATGGTGAAGTAATATCTAAATGAACCAACTATGCATCCAAAACTTGACACACGGACCAAAAAAACACTTTCTACTTGGAATGTACACACCTTTGAGATTTGTAAACGCATCCAAAAATCTGCATAACATAATATTCATCTACGGTGGAATACGGAGTTCCAATATACACTCTACACCACTAACTTTATCACAACTTAGTCAATACTTTGTCAACAATATCTTCAATTGTGGAAGACAAACAACCATGAAACTTTGGATTTGAACACATTCAACATGCACAATGAATACCTCAAAACCACATGAAAAAATTATGCATAGAGGAGTAGTGGGGACCACAAAACTAGTTCACTGTATTACTGAAACTGCACTAAAATCTTAGGCAATTATCCAAACCACTTGGTCTTCTCCAAACCAACTCTTCTGCATCTATACAATGGGTTGACATCAATGAACCATAACAACACCATATGCCATACTCTCAAAAATCTCCTCAATAAAAAAAACCTTCCAAAAAGGACTTACCCGATAAATGCTAAATCTCCATGGTCATGACCTTGAAGCCACCAAAATTATGGTGAACACTTGGAAGAATAGAACTATCTTTGCTTTTGTGAGAGCTAACTATTTAACAAGGAGCTAATTGCTTAGGTGTCTAGGCTCTCTTTGGAGAGAATAAAAATATATAAAGAAAGAAAGGAAGGAGAAGAACCAATGTATATTTTATTCAAGGGTAATGAGAAGAAGAAATTAGTCAATTTCCATTCTAGTTATGAGAGAACTTCTTACCTATATGGGTTATGATTGTGGAATTGATAATGAGGTACATGACCCTTGAAGGATAGTTTAAGAATATTTACAACTACCATTTTACGTTTTTGAATCACTTCAAGCACAAAATTTTATTTCCTTATTGTTTTATTTCTCAAATTTGCTTGGGCTTTCTATCTTTGAGCATTAAAAAATTCTAAAATTTTCATCCTCCATGAGTTTCTCTCTTGGTATGAAGTGTAAAAATTCACATGAAATAAACAAACATGGGGAGGGAAGAGTTAAGATGAAAGAAATGAGGGTGGGTATCCCTTTTCCTACCATTCCTGATCTGAATCCTAAAATCCATATGGATTTTCCCTCCAGGTTTCTGATGCAGCCAAAGCTAAGGATCTCAAGGACGTTTTAGATTTTGTGTGTGATGTTGTTAACTCCCAACATAGAATAAAAAAATGGTTTTTTGTTGAAATAAACTTTATCAAAATGAAAATGGAAATCATGCACGAGAAGGTGGGAGTTCAAATTGATATTTCTAGCTTAGAGGAGGGAAAAACATGAGAGGCTAGGAGGCCATCCCAAAAGTGGATAAAATGGAAAATGGTTTGGGTGTTATAAAAAATGACTTGGACAAGTTCAATAATATGGACAAGTGGAAATGAAAGATGGAAGGAAGAATTAATGACATGGAGTAGGTATAAAATCAACATGAACAACTTAGAAAGGGTGGTTAAATTAATTTGATGCTCAATTCAAAATAGTGCAGAGGGGATCTATATCCACACCAAAAAATTGAAGAGTCATTCAGAAGAGTAGATCAATGAGGGAAAATAAAATAACAATGAGAATGATGGACCTAGCTCTTGTACCAAGGGGAGAAAAAAGAAATAATTTGAAGATGATAATTGAGACTTGGTTAGCTATTCCAATCTCTACGAACAATTCTACCAACAAGAGCTCAAGGATGTTGAAACTTTGAAGAAAATGTTTGATCGTGTTGTTGGTTTTCCCTTTCTTATTTTTTTGTTGCTTTTGTAGTATTTTTTCATAGTTAATTTTATGTTAGCTTTCACATTTTTGTTGGCCTTCTAAGTGTCATTGGTTAATTGTTTTTTTCCATGATTTTCTCTTTGGACAACTTTTTGTAGAGGGTTTCAGGGTCCCGTCAAAACTTGTTTTTTACCCTTAATAAAAAAAAATGATTGATAATGATAGTTAGAAGGAATTGTTCTATTGAATCCCAATTTTTTAGTCTCATTGTTATAAATACTTTGAAGTACAATGGGATGTCAACCAATAAAATTATAGGCATGACCATATTGATAAATAATTTTTTTTTATCAATATGATTATTTTGGATTATAACGAATTTTTCATTTGACATCTCAAAATGGATAAGTCAAAAAAATATTGTAAATTAAGGGTGTAGATGAATCACTCTACATCTTGAAATTAGTGGATGAATTTTTTTACATATTTTGAATTTTGATATTTGTATACTATGAACTCATAAAACAAGTCAATAAATACATAATTATAGGATAATTAACATGTTGAAATTCATAATTATGGTACATTTAACATGTTTAGCTAGGTCATTTAGAGGTTAAATTAAACTATAAAATAGGGTTATCTATATTTGAAAAGATACCAAGCAACCATGTTTTTTATTAACGATAAATAGGTTTTGAAGGGTGCCTGAAACCCTGAACAAAAAAGACAATGGAAGTACAGATAAGACAAGTGACTGCCCACCCAGAAATAACAAAAAACTAGCTGATTAGCAGTCCATCAACACACCATCAGCAGTCCAAAATAACCAAAAAACAAAAAGACATGCCACACAACCATTAGAGCAATTCTTTAAGCATATTAGCCACCTCCAAATCCTTGACTGCCAACCTATCATGTGTTTCCATGATTTCTTCAACATCATGAATAGGGTCCTTTTTATCTTTCTCTGTTTTGCTCCTAGTACACACACTTAGCCCAACAATCAGATCAGTAGAATGCATGTCCATCCTAGCTCCCTCCCCATGAACCAAGTTCTCCAGTCATCAAATAGTCCCTTCCCAATTAGCTCCTTCACCTTTTGATTGAGGAAAACCATACACTCAGCTAAAGCCTCCAACTTCTCTCTGTTGATGTTAATAATTGTGTCCAAGTCCCTACAAAGCGGCCTGTTCTACCTTTCTGGACAACAAAGTCAATCTAGGACCATAATCATTCTTCAAACCAACAATCTCATCCACCATACAACCGACATTGGTGTTCAAAGATCTAGTAAGCCCAAAAATATAATCTTGCTCCTTAAGACTATGAAGAGTGGAAATGTTACACCTAACAATGGTATCATGCTTGTTATGGAGGTCCTGCACCTCTTGAACAAGCCACACAAGAAGATTAAATGAGATATTAGCCCCTTCTTTAACCAGACCCAACGCCTAAGAATAATCCATCACCCCCAAAACACACCCCTGCCCTGGTGCAACCCAACCAGAGGTTCCTCCTCATGTATATCCTCATAAATAAGCTTGGCCTTCCCCTAATCCTTAGAAGTAAACCCTTGAGTAGAGTCTTCAAGATTGACCACCAAATTCCTCTTACCATAAATAGGGGACCCACCAATACCAAAATTTTCACCCTAAATATTCCCTTCCATCTCCTGAACATTAACATCTGCCACCTTAGGTCGACCCTTAGGCCTCTTACCAATCAAACCCTCAACGACAACCTCTAAAACCTTCAACTTGTGTTTAGCACAAGTTGAAGGTTTTAGAGGATAAGGGCTTAACAACACCCATCGAAGGAGTGTAGTTCAGATCAATGGCATAGCCATCAAACTAGCCCTCCAACTCCTCCTCTAACTATGTACCATCTAACTCCTGAATTTCTTCAATCCTACATTTCACACTTTCCTTCCCCTTCTTCTTAGAAACAGGGGACCAAACGGGTTCTAATAATGCAATTAGTTTTAATAAACTCAATAATAAGAAGCATTAAACCTTCATGCAAAAAGGGATTTCTAGGGTTTTTCCTGTAATTCATAATACCCTCTTCCAAACACATCAACAAGTAAAAAGGAAAAGTCACTAGCTTACCATGGCATAAGTGGTTGAGCAACACAAAGTGATGAATCAATGCCACCACAACCTCCTACCAAATAGGTTTAATCTTTGTTCTATCATAGCCCCCATAGTACAAACAAACCATTTTATCTCTTTCCCTGTCATGGAGGAAATTCTATTTGGCAGACTACAAAATGTTCTTGTCCCTATAGAATTTTCTGCCTTCCATAGACATACCTGTGGCCTCAACAATAAAATCTTCGTTAATTGTAGTATCCTTACCAAACATACTCACCACACGACCATGCCAAGTGTCAACAAACTCCTTAGAAATCAAGGATTTAAAACCATTTTGTCTCTCCATGAAAGGAGTAACACCACCACACTGTAGAATTTCCCAAACTATGGCATTGGCTCTAGTTTCCTCACAAGACAATGGCTCTGTTCAAAACCTATCTCCACCCATCATCGAATTGCTTGCAAAAAGAAAGAATAACCTAAAAAAACCAAGGGAAATGGACAGAAAGCCACCCAGAAAGTGTGTGAGGCTATCAAGGGTAGTATGCAAGGAAATAATGAAGAAGATGCTTAGACAACTTAGGTGAAAAAGGCCACAATTACCAATGAGCATCAGATGTGCGAGAAGTCTAATTAAGCAGTAGACTTCATGATACCCATGCAAACCCGAGACCAAAGTGGGCATAAAATTAATGAAGTTCATTAGGAATAAGGCTCCTTAAATCAATAAGGACACCATCCTCCCCCCACGATCTAGCTAAAGACGCACCATAATTAGCCAACCAATTCGCCACTGCATTAGCCTCTCTATAGGCATGAGAGATGTAAATTTCCTCAAATTCACCACAAAAGGAAATGGCATCTGAAATAAAATTATTAATGGACCATGAGGGGGGAGACCTTTTCTTAAGGCAATTCACAATGTTCAACGAATCACCTTCATTCCAAAGTTTAGAGATCCTCATATCCCTAGCCAATTTGATGTTATGATAAGCACCAAGGAACCACGTTATAATTGTTTAGGTCTTGAATTAAATTTTTGGTCATGGAGAAAATATGTTTTGACAATACAAAACAAAGTTTCAAAATTAGTGGCAAAATACCTACAAAAGTGTACTAGGAATTCAAAGCTTTAAAAAAATAGGGATAATTCTAGATTTTTGTTCAAAGAAAATTAAAATTAAAAATGTTGGGATTAAATATATGTATAACTTCAATAGATTTATTGATAAATTTACAAACATAATAGATTTATTTTTCTCCTACTTAGTCAAAATTCAAGGTATTTGGTCTCATTGTTAAAAGAGATATCAAAGAATCAAGGAAAATTTGGAGTTAAAGGTGGATACAATGAGGCTTAGACAAATGTTTAAAAAGAGAGTGGGATATTAATGAAAGCACCTACAATTTGGAGATCATAAAGGAATATGTAGAGATGATCAATATGTTCGCTATTTATGGATTGTCAACTTCTTATCAATCCTATAGCATCCATCAAAAGTTGGAGGAGACTAAAAAGTTGTTATAAGAGATGTGAGCTAGCTAAACAATCCTTGAGAGGTTGATTAGGACTTGTTATTGTAACTTCCTATATTTCATTTTGAATATTTTATTTAAATTTTCTATTGTAATACCTGAAGATAAAGTATAAGTATTTCTACACATATCGAAGTAAGAAAAATAGCAATCATCCATGTGAGATAAGCATTATCCTCTTGTTACAAACATGAGTTAATTTTGGTTTTAGTATAATGTTATTTTGTTGTAAGAGGCATTAACATGTATTTGAATCCAAAATAGGCTATAGGGAGTCTAAAGCAAGAGCTTTGTTATTGTTTAGTTTTTTATAGTTTCTAGAAAGTCATAACCATTTCTATTTTCAAATTTAATGCAAGAACAATTATTTTTCAAATTGGTTGTCCCTTACTTATGTAGTGTCTCAACATATTTGATAAATATCTAAAATGCACATTTGATATTCTTTTATTAGGGTTAGTTAGTCTTTAATAAATGTGCATGTAAGAAATTCTATCGAAACATATAGAATATACATAATTTCTAAAATAATATAAGAATACATATTAATATTATACTCTTATGGCCATTAATGACTAATGCTTCAATATGAACATCTAGATAAAACAATAGCATTTTTAACATAATGATAACTAGATATAATGATAATACTTAACACTAAAAATCTTAAATGATAACATTTAACATAAATGATAATAATGACTAGATAAAACAACAATTCTTAACATAATGATAGTTTAAAATGATAATGACTTCAATGAATAACTTCTTTTTAATGATAGATCTACCATCTAGAATAGTTGTTGGACTAACAATAAAATGTTAAATCATTCTAATATTTAAAGTCTATAATTTAATTAATTATACCTCAAAAAATATCTTACTATGAAAATCAACAAAAATGGTTTAAAACGCAAACCAAATGTGTGATGTACAATATATTTATTAAAAGAGACTTCCAAAACTTTTTGGGGAAAAACCATTAGCAAGCTAAATTCCACAATCCTTCAAAACATTAAGGACAACAAAATTTATTAGATAAAGCAGTTGTAACTACTCTGGTAGACATGAATACAAAACGTGGAAGAAAAACACAAGGCTTGTGAAGTATTTCATATATTTCCTACAGAAAACGCAGACACAAGGGATACCACAATTGCAGGAAATTCTTAACCTGTAATTCTATTTATTTTCTCTCCTTAAACGACCATTAAATGGAAACAAATATTTCATTAAATCTTTACAGCTGCTACTCCACTGTTAAAATTAAGCAATTAATGAATTACTCGTACATTTTCATTATTTTATTATTATTTATTTTATTAAATGAATTGAAAATTATTATTATTTTAATTTATTTTCAAAAAAATAAAGATAAATAAGCATTCATTAAAGAGGGTTGTGACAATTATTTATAAAGAAGAAAATATTATTGCATTGAGAATGGGTCACATAGACGAGAAGTGTCCAATGATCTTGAAAAATAAAAAATCTTGTAGATGTTTTGAATGATAGTGATCATGAGTTTATTTTTGTGAACATTGCATATATGAAAAATAAAATCACATCCATTTTTATTTTAGTTCTCACTTTTTTTTGGGGGGGGGGGTTGGAAATAATTCACTTTGATGCTTTTGATTGTCTAAATGCATTTGAATTCCAACTCTTTCTATTGTGTATTTTTCATTAATAACTACTCTAGAAGAACATGAATATATTTCCTTAGAAGTATATCTAATTATTTGGTTGTTTTACAAAGATTAAGGTTCTTGTGAAAAGTTAAACTAGTTGGAAGATTAAGGTTTTGAGAATGAATACATTTGATGGTGATTTTTGTTTAATAGACTTTTATGGATTCTATAAGGAGCATGGATAGAGAGACATATGAAAACTCCATATACTTGTTAGTAGAATTTTGATTGTATAGAGAATGAACATGACCCTAATAGAGAGGAGTATGAATATGCTTAGTAGAGATAGCTTGGAATAAAAGTTTTGCGAAGAAGTGGTTCCTATGATTTTCTATTTGATTAATAAGTTTTTTATATTACCTCTTATGAATAAGACTCTTATGGTGGTCAAACAAAAATACCTTATTGCATCATCCTTATATTTTTGGTTGCAAGGCATATGCTCATATGCATAATGATAGATGGTAAAAATTGTACAATAAGCTATTTAAGTGTTCCTTAATTACCTATAATGCTTGTGTGAAAGGGTTAGGGCTTTAAGATCTTATGGCTAAGAAAGTTTTGTATAATAGAAGTGTTATTTTTAGAGAAATTAAGCCCTCTTGTATAGTATTGCAACCAAGATAGAAAGAAATATGCAGTTCAATTAACCCCAAAGACAAAGAATATCGAACTAAAATATCATGAAAAAATTGAAAAGGATGAGAGATTAGATAGTTGTGATAGTTTGAAATAGAATACAAAACCCTCACCTCAACTTTTGAGGTCTACTCAAGATAGACAAAATCTAGACAAGTATAATCATCATAATTAGATATATATATTTTTTTCTTTTGATTCCTAGCATTAATAAGCTTAGAGCTATGGAGGACCAAAAATTTCCCACAACCACTTTTTGGTCCATCCAAGAAACAATGCAAGTGTGCTATAATGTGCTCATATTAAATTTGAAAAAATAAAAATAGCAAAGAGGTTGAGCTCATTTGAACTCAACCTCACACCTTCCGAACAATAAACAAAAAGAAATAGAAAGTGTACATGCATTGTGAAGTAAACAAAACTTCTATCAAAATTCCACCACAACATCCTCAAGGTCAAGGAGGTAGGGTTTGTTAGTTTTTAGGTGTTAAAATTGAATTAAATAAAAATTTAGAAATTGTTTTGACTCAATTTTGTTTAATTTTCAAGAATTGAAAATCCCCCATCGATTCATGAAAACCCAAATTCACCAATTCACGAAAACCCTAGTGAAGAACAACCTCAACAAACTCCTCCAATTCTTGGTCAACATCCTCCTAGGACAAAAGAAAACCTCCTATGGAAATTGAAAACAATAAAAGAGATATTCAATCTTTGATTGAAAGGTTGAGAAATCGGAGTGGAACTAGTTCCCATCAGTCTACCCTTGTTTCATTAGAATCTATCATCTCTCACATAGACTCCATGAGTGGTAACTTGTCAGACAAGAGGAAGAAGCAAAACAATTTTATGTTGACAAATTATATAATAAACAAGTAAAGGAAAAAACTATTGAAATTTGATTTGTGTGCATTGTTCATTGGTCCAGAAACAAATGTACCCCAACACGGTAATTTTTAGAGGTTCCTTATATCCATTGGTGCCAACACCAAGGAATAAGGGAATTCTTTTGGGAGATGGTTGATAGTATTTGGCCATCCTCTATGCAATAACAATGAGGTTCTATAGTATTTTTTGAGGAAACTCTATTGCAAGTTTCTCCTCAATGAGATACCAAACTACTTTGATATGCCTGAGTTCCAAGGTAGAGGTGAGGGATCAAAACAAGATAGAGAGGAGGTAAATCATGTGCAATACTTGTTACAAAGACCCCTTTCTAGGATAAAAATTAGGCATTCCATAATCACTTTCATTATGAAGGAGAGCATTGAGGTGAACACACTAGATTCCATCAACTCCTTCACACAAATGTTGTTATAACTTACTAATCCTTTAACACAGGGTGATGAGCGCAATTCTCCAAGGTCTCAATGATTAGCTCACACTTACTAAAACTATGGGTCTTTTGTGATTATGGATCCAAGGATGTTAGGGATGCACTAGCTAGTAGTATTGCAAATCCATGTATTAGATGAAATAGTATTCATAAATGATATGTTGGATGTGACATTTGACATTGAAAAATAGGTAAATTTGAATAAAGTTAAATGTTATTTACTATATTTCCTTTTGAAATGTAAGATTAAGTATATTCATTTATGATAATTGAAAACTGATCTACATTGATTATAATAAAATTTTAGAGTCAAAGTATTCACCATACATTTGATGGTCCTTCAACCTCCACATACAATCATGCCTAGTTTGTAGATATGCAACTAGCAAAGAAATAGTAAATAAAATAAATGTAAATACTTTTATTATATGAATTGTAATCTTAAAATGATATTGGATCTGGGAAAAGTGAATGTTTGTTCTTCAACATCAAGACTTGTTAGTGTGAATGGTCATACACCTTTCTTTAGGGTAAGCTTAACTATTTTTAATCATTATGTTTGTAAAATAATGTTAGGTAGATTTTGGTAAAATAAAATTATTTCATTTTCAATTGATGACATCAGTTCATACTCCTCCCAATATTCATGGCACAATGGAGATGGGGAATTTCCATAATAGTTTTATCTTCGATGCCTTTCACAGAGGTATGAGTTTGATTAGTAGATTTCATATTATATGTCTTGTTTTATCCTATGTTTATTAGCGCAAATTAGAATTGATATTCATTTGTATTTTAATTCATTTCTTGATGCTTGGTCACAACTCTAGATTGTGCACCTACCCCTCACATGGATGAAGAAAGGAAATGATTTCTTGAGAAAGATTATCAACTAGTGGTAAGTGATTATTTCATTATATGCCATTCTATAATTCATTTCATATATACTAATTTGTGTATATTTTTTTATTGTATTAGGTGGAGCTCCAAAAAAATTATGAGAGGAGGTCAAGTGAGTTGTTTCAAAAGAAACCATCGTCACTTGCCTTTCCATCCACTCAACAATCAAAGGTTCATCAATTATTCCCTTCCTATTGATTAAACATGATGACTTAGTTTTATGCCTATATGGTATTTTTGTACATATATTTTTATATTATCAATATGTGAAATTGTATTCCTATATGTGTTTTTAGTTAATACATATTTTTGATGAGTACATCTTATGCATACCAAAGGTGTGTGTGTACTATATTTTTGATATTTTCACGATCATGCTATTTTGATATAATTTGATCTTTTCCTACATTATAAATATCTTAGATGAGTTATCTTTGGTTTGGTATCCTTTGGTCTTCATTATCTTATGGTGAAGATGGTCTAGGCTACATCAATTATTATACCACATGTTCAATTGTTAAATAAAAATAAAGGTTGATACACATATACACATATAGAAAGGTTGATAAAATATATGATTGATTATGTCAAGTCTTCAAATGAAATCATTGAAATAGATCCCAATGTTCTAGTCAAAACTACATAAGAAAAAATACTAGAATTTAATATGTAATAACTATTCCAATCATAGAGTGGGTGTACTAATAGCTACTAGACTTCATGGTCAATGGAAATAACATGAAGATCCTCATAAAGAGCTATAATGAAATGGTTTAAGGAAAATACTCAATAAATCATTGATCAATGGAGGGCCTACATCAAAATAGAGTAGGCTGGAAGGATTGAAACACCCAAGATACAAATTTAGGCCTTTGGTAGCATTAACCCACCCACCCCAATGTGTTGATATGCCTATTTCCACAATTTTACTACTCTCAACTAAGACTTTTTATAAGAATGCATTCATTCTCGTCATTTCAAATGGTGTTGATTTGATAAGAAATGAGTGATTAATATGGAGGGACCCCATATCCACTCGTAGGTCCATATGGAGCATTCCTAGTTATCACAAACTTTGAGAACTAGTCCATCATAATTTGGAATTTTTCTCTCAAGGCTCTAAAGGGACTACCTTGAAATAGCATAGCTTGCAAGGATTGGGATAACTAGAGATAAAAATGGATGTCCCCGGCAATGTGCGGGATCATCATGGAAAAAAAAGGACCTTAAGTGGCAAAAAATTGAGAAAAATCAGAGTTAGGCAACTTGACATAAAAATTTGAATAAGTTATCTATATTATTTCAAAAATATGTAAGAATAGAATCTATAGCAAATTGAATGTAGTTTCTAAACTAATAGGTTTTTTTTTTTTTTAAATCTATTTGGTGAAAATTTGAAACTTCAATGCATAGTACTTAAATTTAGGGAAAAAATAAGCAAAAGGTGTGTTTGACCAACCTAACCACAATAAAATGATAATATTTTTTATAAGATTTTAGATATAAGTAGAGGACTCATGTCTCGATGTGATGCATATTTTTTGTAATTTTTTTTTGTAAACAATTAATTTTTATTACAACTTTTAAAAAATATAAAAACTCGTATGTTTGACCACCTTAACTTGGTCAAAACTTCATGAAATTCATTTTTCTTTTTAATCCTATAGTATGTGAAGCATAGAATGTGATACCATTTGAAAGCTATAGATGTTTTTAAATTAGCCTATCAATCAGGACTTTAGTCGTAATTCGAATAGAAAATGAATAATAATTACTTATTAAATTCAAAGTAAAGCATAATTTATATTGGTGGAAAATTGAAATCTCCTTTAAAAACCCTTTTCATTTCATCAATTTTGGGGTAAAAAAAATTCATCAGCCACATACCCATCATATTGCCACTTTTTGGCCCATCATGATCCTACACATACCCCTCTAGTAGCATTCACCCACCCATTCCAAAATTTTGTCTTAATCAATTTATCCTTGCCACTAATGGAATGCAAAACATGCTTATTTCCATGGTTGTACTACTCTCAAATGATGCTTTTTACAAGAACACATTCCTTGTTGGAATGGTTAGATGGTTTCAATTTGACTAGAACTGAGATAGTTTATTATAGAGGGATACATATCCACCTACAAATCTTGATAAAAGATTCATAGGAGTCATAAGCTCTATGAGAACTGCTCCATCATAATTTAGCAGTTTTTTGCTCTTAGGGCTCTTAAGACACTACACCAAAATAACATGGCTTGCAAGGATTAGGTGACTTGGGAATGAATAGATTCCTTTAATAGAATTCACCTTCCCACCCAAATGTGTTACCATAGTTATTTTTTCCCTGCCATGCATATAATATGAAATATTTCTTCCTTTTTCACACTACTCTTAAATGATGTTTTTTGCAAGTATGCATTCATTATTGGAAATGGTCAAATGATGTGGAGTTGACCAAAAGAAAAATAGGTTAATATGGAGGGACCTCATATTCACTTTTAGGTTCCGAAATAAATATTCTTAGGTGTCACAAGCTTTGAGAACTACTTCTTCATAGTTTGTCAAGTTTTTGCTCTTAGAGCTCTCTTAAGAGACCATTTTGGAATAGTGTGGCCTACAAGGATCAAGTGACCTAGGGAATGAATGGATGCCTTTAGTAGAATTTACCTACCCTTATAGATATTTTGGCACATTATATTTTTCCCCACTACACACAAATCACAAGATATGGCTCCTTTCATGTTTGCATAGCTCTTGAATGATGCTTTATGCAAGAACACATTCATTGTTGGCATGGTCAAATGGTGTGAATTCAACCATAACTAAGAGAGATTAATTTTGAGGGTCATCATAGTCACTTGTATGTATAGAATAAACATTCCTAGGTACCATGAGTTCAAAGAACTACTCTATCATAGTTTTCCAATTTTTCTTTTTCTTAGGGAGCTCTTAGGACATTACATCATAATAGTGTATCTTGGAAGGATTTGGTGACATATGAAGCTAACAAAAACTTGTGGTAGTATTGAATCACCCACTCAAACATGTTGGAATAGTTGGTTTAGTCCCACCACACATTTAATTCAAGATATGGTTGTTTCCATGTTTGAATTTCTCTCAAATGATATTTTTTACAACAATGCATTCATTGTTGGTATGGTCAAATGTGTGTATTTGAACATAACTAGGAGATGTTAATGCAAAGGGACAACATAACCACCTATAGTTCCAAATGTAACATTACTAGGTTCCATGACTTTGAGAACTACTCCATCATAGTTTGGAAGTTTTTTCTCTTAGGGCTCTTAAGAGACTATGCTAGAATAGTGCAGCCTTGAAGAATTGAGTGACCTAGGGAAGGAATATAAAACTTTGATGGAATTTACCCACCCACTCAAATATTTTGGCGTAATATTTTTATCTCCATCATGTACAAAATACAAGATATTCCTATTTCCACATTTAATCTTCTCTCAAATGATGTTTTTTGCAAGAATGCATTAATTGTTGGCATGGTCAAATGGTGTGGATTTGATAATAACTAAGATAAGTTAATGTGGCCCAATATCCACCTATAGGTCTAAATGAAACATTCCTAGGTGCCATGAGGTACCATAGTTTGGATTTTTTTTCTCTTACGACTCTTAAGATACTACATCATAATAGTGTAGCCTAGAAAGATCGAGAGACCTATGAATGAATGAAAACCTTTGTTATAACTCACCAACCCGCCCAAATGTGTCGGTGCATTCAATTTGGCCTCACCATACACAAAACTCAAGATATGTATATTTCCACATTTTCAAATTTTCTCTCAAATGATTCTTTTTGTAAGAATACATTTGTTGTTGGCATAGTCAAATAAAGGAGTTGACCAAAATTGAGAGGTTAATGTGGAGGGAACCCATATCTACCTTTAGGTTAAATGGACAAAAAATTCTTTGGCTCAATGGGGCCAAAGAACTACTCTTTCATAGTTTGGTATTTTTCCACTCTTCGGGCTCTTAAGAAACTACTTTGAAATAGTGTAGCCTATAAGGATCAAGGTGCCTAGGCAATGAATGAATTCCTTTGATAGCATTCACCCACCGAACAAAAATATATTACTTTTATCCCCATGATGCACAAAACACAAGATATGGTTATTTCCATGTTTTCACTACTCTTAATTGACACTTTTTGTAATAATGCACATGTTGGTTGCATGGTCAAATAGTGTGGATTTGACTAGAATTAAGAGAGGTTAATGGGGATGGACGCCATATCCACCCATGAGTCTAGAAAAATATTTATAGGTTTTATGACCTCTAAGAAATACTTTGTCATAGTTTGGTAGGATTTTTCTCCTAGGGCTCTTAAGATATTATGTTAAAATAGTATAGCCTCAAAGGATCAAGTAACTTAGGGAGAATTTTTTTATTTGATAGGATTCACCCACCCTACCAAAACACTTTGGCATAGTTGTTCTGACCCCACAACACATAGAATAAAAGATATGGCTATTTCCATGTTTGTATTACTCTCAACTAACACTCTTTGCAAGAATGCATTCATTGTTGGCATGGTCAAATGGTGTGGAGTTGAATAGAACTGAGAAAGGTTAACATGGAGGGACCCCATATCCACTTGTATGTCTAGAAAAATTTTTATAAGTATCGTGACCTCTAAAAGACACTTCGTCATAGTTTGGCAAAAAATAATTAAGGCTAATAAGAGATTGCATCAATATAGTGTAGTCTTTAAGGATTGGGTGACCTAAGGAATCAATAGAGGCCTCCCTAGCATTCACCAATCCACTTGGACATGTTGGAATAGTCAATTTGGCCCCAAAACACACAAAAATAAATAATTTTTGTGCTTCTTATTATTTTCTCTCTAGTCTAAGAGGTTGGAAAATTGCTAAAGCATAGTGGATAAAAGGTCTTGTAGCTAAGTGAAGACAAAGTACATGATCTACATAACCTCTCCCATGTTATCCTTATCCCAACCACCTAGCATTTTATTTTTAATTTTTCCCTTATGTATTAGAACCCTCCTTTTCCTTAATTTTCCTTATTTTTCATGTTTTCAAGATACTACTGACATTAAATCTTTCTACATTTGTTTAATACGTTACTCATCTTTTTCCCTAAATATTTGGTTTGTTCAAGGCATTAAATTACAATAGAACTCTCTTGGTTTTCATGCTAGACTTCACCAAATTTTGATGTGTGACCATTAATTACTTCTATGATGTTTCTTGTGTCATTTCCCCTAAACTTCTTAAAAACATAGAAATATACCTTCTTTATCCTTGTTCTATCATCAACATGTTTCCTTCTTTTCAAGCTATCAATATTGCATCGCTTCTTATTTTGATCTTGGAACTATTAGGAACTTTTACACTGCCATCAAAATAATTTAGCAGCAAGGGCTTGACTATTCAACTTTGTCATCCTAAGACCATGACCTCCATTTTCTACAGGTTAACACACCTAATCCCAACTAACCAAAATCCATTTGTGATTATCCAAATTTCCAACCCATAAGAATCATCTAGACAAAAAATCATACTCCTTGAGAATTTTTTTTGGGGATAATAAGAGTAAAAACATGTAAATAGGGAGTGCCTGCAAGACCAATTTGAGAAGAGTTAGTGGTTCTGCAAAAGACAACCATCATAAGGTTTGGTGGTTGACCCTTATTTGAAATATTTCAAGAATATTTTTCTAATGTCACATGTTCAAGTTTCTTGTAGAAAGAGAAATCCCCAAATATTCAATATCTAAATAACTCCAATTTTAAAATGGAGAATGTTTTCTATCCTTTGTTGAATAAGAATAGGAGTGTTAAAAAGAAGACACTAGACTTTTCTTCATTAATTTTTTGGCCAAATACGAATAGGTAAATGTTTAGAATCTTCTTAAAATTGAAAGCTTTCTTAATTTTAGCTAATCCCATCAAATTCATGTAATTAACAAACTAAAAATGTGTTTGAAGATCTAAAAAATGGTTCCAATGACAACCTTGAATAAGCCTCATACTTTTGAAATGCTTTATCAATCTACCTAGGCCCTCTTCCATTATAATAAACAAATAAGGAGAGAGAGGGTCCTCTTGCTGCAATCCCTTGGAAGTTGAGAAGAGATCAAAAAGAGAACCATTAATCAATTGACAAAATGCAACTCATAACCCAATCCATCCACTCAAAGAAAAAACAAAAGGAAAAAATAATGCACCAAGGGAAAGACCAATTGACCCTACCATAAGCTTTGGACATATCAAGTTTAATAAAATAGATTGAATTTTAGATGAACTCATGGAATGGACCACTTTCGATGCCACATAAATTCTATCAAAAAATTATTGGAATTTTACAAATCCCCCTTGTTCAAGAGAAATTAAGGGACCCAAGATCTTTTTGAGATGATTTGTAATGATCTTGGTGATTATTTTATAAGAAAAATTATAGAGGGAAATTGGTTGAAATTATTAAAAGAATTGGAACCTTCTTTTTTAGGAATAAGAGAAAGAAAAGTAGAGTTGATTATAAGCATATATTTTTTATTATGATATTCTCTTATCGCTTCTAGTAAATTAAATTTTATAACTTCCCAAAATTTTTGGAAGAAATCAATGGGGAATCCATTGGGCCCAAGAGACTCATATTTTTTTCATTTGAAAAACAATTGCTTTTAGCTCCTCCATAGAAATAGGATCAAGGAGGGCCTTGTTCATGGATTCAAAAAATAAAGTAGGGATACAATCAATTACTTGGTGTTCCTCTTCCAATAATCTTGCTTCTTGTTCATTGAATAAGTATTAAAAGTGCTGAACAAATTCTATTGAATTTTCTTAGAAATAATCAAACTAGTCATGAAAAAAAGTTCAATATTCTTATCTCCTTCTAAAAGCCAATCAATGTGGGATTTTTTTTTCCCAAAAATATCTTCCCACATCGCCCACTTAGATATCTCCTTAGCTAACTTATTGTATTCTTGAAGTAGAACCACTGACATGCCTTTATCTCTTATAAGAGAAGTAACTCTATCCAGCTCTGATTGAATCTAGTTTTTTACTTTAAAAATATTTCCAAAAGAATATTTATTCCACCTTTTGAAATTTGATTTAACAAATTGAAGGGCCTCTTGAAAAAAGAATGCATATTTGTACCAAAATCTAGTTTCAAATCCACCTAATGAACTTAACCAAATTTGCATCTCGGGGCCACATAAGTTGAGACTTAAATGGGGCATTTTTTGGGAGAGCGAATAAATACAAGGAGAATTTAATTAGCCAATGTTCAAAACCTTTCCACTCCAAAATTTTAGAATTAGAAGCTCAATTGTTACCACACCCGAATTTTGAAACAAGGAACCTTTCTTCTATTTCAAAAATATCTTTGGTACCACACTTTCTATTACACCAAGTGAAATACCATTTCTTGACTTAAAATCTAAAAAAATGAAGGAAATGTTGCCATTTAACAAAGAGGAAGAAAAACCAAGCTAGCCTGAACCTCTTAACTTTTCATGTAAGATAATAATGGCATTAAAATCTCCAACCATAATCCAACATAAATTAGGAGCTAAATATTGTATCATTCTAATCTAGGATAAAAAAAACTCACCTAATAGAACTGACAAAGCATAAATATTGGAGAATAAAATGGTTTCCCCAATAGCAAAGCTAATTTCCACCAAAAATAAAGAACTATTGAAAATTCACCATACTAGTTTGAGTTTTCAAGGATCCCATAAGAAGGTGATGCCACCAGCTATACCTTGAGCCCCAATACATTTGCATTGACCTTTATCCCAAATATTTAAACAAATATTAGTCATTTCCTCAATAGAGAGTTTTTTTTCCTAAATTAAAAAATATGAAGAGATTCTCATGATCAATTTCCTATTATCCTTTTGATCGAGAGTGCTACCCAACCCTCTATCATTCTAAGAAATAGAAATTATTTTTTAGGAGTGCAAAAGTGAGAATATAATGTCTTGATACAACCAAATTCAACTATCAATTTCACTTTCTCATGATCATTTTTCCTTTCAACCTTGGATTTTTATGATTTCCCCCTTTTCTAATGTCCCTTTGTTGCAATGTTGGCAATGTAATAATCTTCTTTTTGTTGTCATATTTTTCTCAAAGATAGCCCTAGCTCAAAATAAGTTTGAGCACTATTTTATTCCATTTGAATATCTTCCATCCATGTATCCTCAATTTCTACAATAGATAAAAACTATTTCTCTTGAGTGATCTTTGGTTGTAATAAGTCATTTGTAGCTTGGGCATTTAGAGTTGGGGATCCCAAAATCTTAGAAACCAAAGGTGGGTCTAAATAATATGTTATGTACAAAGCTTGATTATTTAAAAGTGATACCTTAGTTGGAAAGAATATCATCTTGCTTCATTAAATAAATCCCCTCAAAGCTTTCTAGAATGTCAAATTTATTATTGGAGGGCCCTCTTGGAGTATGAATTTGTGTATGATTTTTAACTCTCACCTTCATATGAGGCTTTACAAGAATAAATTCATCTACATCAACTTGATTCAGATGGATTCAATTCTTTCTTTTTTCCCTTAAATTACCAACCTAATCAGGGGAGGGATAAAAGCGATTGAGTCCCAACTTTGGAAAATTCCTTTGAAGATGTTTATATTCATGATAAGTGTGAAAACACAAGGGAAGTGCTTCATAATCAATCCATTGAATCAAGCTCATATTCCCTAATCTAAATTCCAAAAATTTTGGAAGAGGGTTATTAAAATTTATTTCTAAAAAAATACAAGCATATGTAGCTACCTTTTTGTCCATAGTTTGATGGGAAGAGTTTTTTCTAATGATTGAGGCTATTGAAGGATGTCTTATCTACAAATTTCTATTGTAAGACTTGGTAAACTAATCCAAAAACAAAATCTTTTAGGTAACTCCTCCATCAGATCTAACCCCACATGCCATATCTTAATAAGAAAACTTGACCTGATTATAAAAATAAGGACCTCCCTCAAAGATCATGTTACAATTTTTCATTCTAGTAAACACCACCATAAAGTAGCCATTTTCAACCAATATAATTGAGCTATATATCTCCTTCCAAATTCTATTTTTTTGAGTCCAAAACTCTAGAAATTGAAGAGAAATCCAAAGACCCATAAACTTATAGATTAAAGAATGCTCTAAAAGATAGAGGTCATCATCTGCAACTAAATTAGGATTAATAAATATCACCAGACAATCTTTACTTTTCTCCAAACACTCAATGGTTTTGACCAAATCGAAGACTGATTCTTAGATCTAGCCTCACTGGTTGCATGCAAAAGAAACTAGACAACCCTATCATTCCTAGCACTAGAGGGTTCCTCTAAATTGAGTATATATTTTAGTAAGGGGTTAGGAGGATCCCCCAAGCCCTCATGAGACTCCATAAATCCCTCCACAAAAATTAGTAGCAAATGAAGGCTACAATAAATAAATAAAAAGGAGGAGAGTAGAGAAATTTATCAAACCTCCACACATTGTACCAAAAAAAAAAAAAACAAGATGTCAAAATGAATCACAACGACAAATACTCACCTAGCGTACCAACACCTAGGGAATCACACATTTGAAAGGAGGGTGGGAGAGAGGTCAAAATCAAGCCATGCAAGCCAACATGACCCAACTAGCCCTCAACACATAACCACTAGCTTCAAACACTATCCCTCATTCATGAAATATTTTCTTTCACTAGTTCTTATTATTTGTTTTGTTTGTCTATAATAGCTGCATTTCAATTTTATGTCTATTTCCTTGGAATTATATGCTTATTTTAATTATTTTAATATACCTCATCTCATAGATTAGTGTAGGATGTGTATTTCATACCTTTTCTTCCTTTTATTTAAAACCCTAGTGGCCAAATATTACATGAAATGACTACAAAAAATACAAATGTGTAGTGCTTTGTTAGGTCTATAAATATTGTACAAATCAAGGTGGATAACATGTATATATGGAAGTGTATGTATGTATGGGCACCGTAAATTTATGGATAAAACGTATATTATAATATGTGAATATAGGGATGAGGTAAGGGATAAGTGTGTAGGGATGTGTAATGGATAGGTAGATGACATAGGGCAAAATACTTGAATTCCACAAAATTAGGCCTTGTTAATTTTGGCACCATATCTTTAAGCCAACAAAGATAAAATTTATTTTTTCAAAAATAACAAGAGGAGATTGAATCTTAAATTCAATAGAGTAATTATCATGTAACTCTACAAATCTTTGAAATCAAATCTTGTTGTGGCCCTCCTCTGGTCAAGACCATTTAAACAATCTTAATATTTTACAAATTGGATAAATTTTACACTACCTTTATTTTTTTTTTCACTTTTTAAGTATATAATAAAGAAATATTGAAAGATGTCAACCATTGCTCATGTGAGAAGAAAAATATCATTAAAAATAAGTGGGATTCTCAATTAAGTACATATCTCAAGGTACTGTTTGTTGCATCTTAAAGTTTTTTTGCACTTCATTCTTCAAATAAATTTTTTTTGCTACTTAATAAAAGTTGAAAAGGAAATCATCAAGATTATGGTAGTACAAGAAATAATTTACAAGATTCATTTTACTATAAGGATATATAAGAAGATGAAATAGGACGAGTTGTACTTGATCATTAATATTCATTATACATGCAAGTTCTATTGTTACTCAAAGTACTCACACAATTAAAACAAATTGTGAAGCATCTACAAATATCTTTGATAAAAATAAGGATATACATCTTTTAAAGCTTTATCTTTCTTATTCAATAAGAAAGAAAACTATGATTAAATTGTAAATTCATCTTTCTCATGATTAATATTTTACTGTGTCACTCTTTGTATTTTTAGAAATGATTTTAAATATTAATAGATAAAAATACTTTCAAAACTGTCTTTTATTATAATTAAAAAGAAAAATAATAACACTAAAAGAATAATCAAATGATCATTAGACACACATTTATAGTTTCATTCCTAAACACTCTTCAAAATAACTCTAAAAATATTTATAAATATACAATTTTTAAATAATAAAATTTAAATATTTATCTCTATCAACTATTTGATAACATCTTTAAGTTCTATTACTAATTATTTTTTTAAAGGTTTAACACCTACAATTGTATAAGTTATATAAATAGAGCTATTTGGTGTCTAAGTTTCAAAGGTGGTGTTGATTGCCCTCGACAAAGATTCTGCATCTCTTTTCGGTCTTCTGTTTTGCCCAGTTGTTTATCTGAAACGTAGAAATCTCTTTTTTTCCTGCCCATAATTTATGTTTCCCTGCAATTTTGACAAAATAATAAACACCCTCTTTAAAATCCATAAAATAAAAACTATAAAATCAGATGCTGAAGTAGCTAGTGATTATTGGAAAACCAGACAGAGAAGCGTGCAATGTTGATCAAACATTCTAGACAAGGATAAGTGAAATTAATAGAATAGAGATCAACATTTAAAGCATCACCTATTTATGGAGTTTCAGCATCAGTGTTCTTCTCCTCAACATCCATCTCCAAAGATCGTTCTTCTTTGATCCCTGGAAATTCACAGTCATGGCCAAGAATCTGTTGGTCCTTTAGCTCTGTGCCATCGGCTGGCTGTTTGGACTTCATATACTCCCCATATAAATATGAGGCAAATCCCCAAAAGGCCAGTACGAGAGCAAGGCCCTTCTCCCCGCTGAAATTTTCATGATATATAATAACTGCTAATGCTTGTGTCACTGGAATAAACACAGTTTTGAGGATACCACTTAACAGAGAAGACGTTAGAAAGATGACACCAAACACTCCAATGAAGAAGAGCTGCCACGAGATTGCATTCCATACTAAAGCCGTGTAGAATTTAACTTCCCCCACATCTGATGCCCTCGCCTCATTTGCAACGGCCTCGAAATCCTTGTTCACTACCATACCAACTGTGCACAATACAGTTGCAGACAGTGACATTATGAGCTGCATCTCCATAACCAGAGTAAATGTTACTCTGCACTTGCTTCTCTCGTAGACAAGTTCAATGACGGGAAGGACTAATCCATAGAGCCCAGCTGCACCAATTGTCAAAAGAAAACCCAATATGTACTTTTTGTTTGAGAGCTCTTTAGGTCTGTCACTCTTGGATTGGAAGGCAAGCAAGACAGAGCCCATGGTGAGCAAAATTATAGCATTGATTGAATAAGGGCTGAATTTCTGACGGATCAAGAGATATGCAAAGATTGCATTGAAGGCCAGCTGAGTGGCATTCAATAAAGAATATGTGGAGAGAGGCAGGTAAGAGACTCCCCATGCATCCATGTAATCATCCACCCCTGTGATGAGCCCAATTACACAGCAAGCAAGGCATTGGTAGGGAGTAACATGTTCAACATCTGGCTGCCTTTTGTATAGTATGCAGAGAGGCAGAATGAGAATAGGCCACCCTGCAGTTTCTAGCCATGAACACAGCCACCTACTAGACCCTCCATGGACGAAATAAAACCTCAGTGATAATGGCCCTGCAGTAGTGCCAAGGCATAAGGCCAAGCAGCTCAACAACACCATCATCCACTGCATCAAGCTCTTATTTTTCTTTCTCTGGCTTTCCTTGAGATCCATTGCTTTTGAAATTAAAGGAGATAGTTATGTACACCTTGTAGTCTAAGCATAATCAAGTATGGAGGGTGGCCCTATTTGCCATGTAGCCTACAGAACAGATGAATTTAAATAGTATGGTCAGGGAGATTTAGGAATTCTTAGAAACAGGGGATTCCCCTCAATCTTGTAAAGAGTAGAAGTCCAAAAGTCTCACCTCTACATA
This sequence comes from Sequoia sempervirens, assembly GCA_007258455.2. NCBI lineage: Eukaryota > Viridiplantae > Streptophyta > Pinopsida > Cupressales > Cupressaceae > Sequoia > Sequoia sempervirens. Next base: position 180,105,003 of record VDFB02086081.1, read on the forward strand.
CACAAAGAAGGCGCTGTCTCACATCTCTGCTTTTCTTTCCTTTGATCTCTAAGATGCTTAGATTACCACATTTTATTTATTATTTCTGTCACAAAACATTCAGACCGACGACAGCTACACAACCATCTGTGTCTTTTTTTGTCTTTTCTTCGGTTTATTAGGAGCATGACTAAATAAACAATACAAAAGAAGAGCAGACGCAGAGTCTTCTTTCATTTCTGAAAAATCCACTACTGTCTACCCAATTCTCACCGCTTTCACTCTAAAAAAATCAAATATTTAAAGCTTGCACTTAAACTCAAGCAGTTGGTGATCAGGCATTATCTACCCCTACAAAGATAAAAGGTAGAAAAGTTACACTCCTCCACTGAAGAGGACACGACCAAAGCTCAAAGATGCCCAAACAATTTATGTGCCTAGCAATTATGTTTAATGTGTAATAGGCACATCAATAAGTATTTCCAATAAGTGCATTTCTTAGATAAGTAGTAATTTTAAAGAAATATATTTTTGGTATTAGAATTTATTATGTATAGTATATATTATAAGACGTTGGACTAGATTGTTGATTGAATTATCTAGTAATTTGCTATTTATATTGTGTGTAGATCTTTTTCCTTTCTTTTGAGGGAGATATATGAATTATTTTGTATGTGAGAATATTGTTAGTAATTAAAGCTTAAAGAGATATATAGATCCATCAAACACTAGATCAATAAGATTGCAATGAATGTTATACCCTCTAATCAATGTCTCTGATGTTTATAGGCACTCTTTGGAGTGTAAGACCTTGGAATTTATGGATTGTTAAAGCCTATGACATTTTGAGTAGGAGTTGGCAACAACTGCAATGAATAATCAAAACAATCAACACAAGATTTGGATTATGCAAATCTCAAAATGGGGTCACAAAGTGTCCAAACTTCACAACAACAAATAATAGAAGATATGCTAGTTTGTATTTACTTTTGTAGAGAATAGTCACATCTTTCCCTAGTGCTCTACAAACAAGACCTTCAACAACCTGTAAATTTGAAGTGACCATAATTTGTTGGCCAATAAGAGCATTATGTGAGGCAATTATTTGTAGTCAATATTTACAATATATATTCCCCTCTTTTGTTATGCATTACACCATGCAATTGGCACCCTTAAGGACTTTAGCATGTGTTTATTATATAAAGCAACCAAGTTATTTGTTGGAAATAAATGTGTAGAGGACTAGAATGCATCTTGCACATCATTATACAAGCAAGCATTAGTGCATGATATGAGTGGATCCTATTCATAATGTTTTGGCTCTACAATTCTTATATTAGCAAAAAAATTATGAAATTTAAATTGAGATGGTTAACCACCTTGTTACCAATAGATATTATTTAATTAACAACCATACTTAAGCTATGTCATTGTGTTGTCTCATACAAAGCCCCACCATACATAGGAGTACCTTCGAAAAAATGGCTATTGACCTAAATCACTAATAAGGATAATAGAGCAATCATTGAAGGTGCTTTATTGTCCACAGGAAAGCCTTTCATGTTGGTAATTGTTAACAAAGAAAGCTAGTTGCTTATGCCCAATGAAACTCATTTTGTCAATAGGAATGTAATGAACAAAATTCATGCTCTCTTGAAATATTGAAATGTTTTCACTTCAAGAGGATCCATCTCCTTCAATGGAATGCAAAGGGAAAAATGGATTGTGGATGTTGTAGACGCTAAAAAATGTCCTAGCTTATGAACACCATTTTTCATATTAATTCTTCCTCCTTACATAATTAAATAATTTTAATTATTTGATTATCCCCTAAGGTCATATTCTCCTATTAATTAAATAATTCTTAATTATTTAATTAATTTATTTTCTCCTTATTCCTCCTTGATTAATGAAATAAATTATGTTTATTTAATTATGCCACTTTCATCCTAATCACCCTTCATTCTAATAATCTTTTCTAATCCTAATCATTCCTTTCCATCCCAACCATCTCTCATTTCATCTTAATTATCTTTATCTATCATAATTATTCCTTTTTATCTTAACCATCTTGTCAAGTAATCATTCATAATCATCCTTATCACCCCATCCTAATCATTCAAAATCGTCCCAATTATCTCCCTAATCTCTCTAACCATCCATTATCCTAATCATACCCAATCACCTATTCTAAATCATCCCAAGTGCCTCAATCATCCACATCCATTCTTAATTTATCATTTAGGACCCTAATCTTAACTAATTTGTCTAATCCAATTGAGGTCCTAATCATTATCATAACCACCCTCCATAATCTGCATCAAAAGTCTTCCTTCGTAATCCATTTTCACCCTCTATCCATCATTATCCTTAATCATCATCCTTAATCCTCATCCTTCATTATCATCCTTAATATCTATCATCATCCTTAATTATCATCCTTAATCAACATCATCATCCTTAATTCACATCCTTCATTATCATCATCCTTCATCACCACATGTATCAAGATGAGCCTAACATATCCTCCATCTTCCATCTCATACCTCAATATCTTGTTGAATATCTCCTTGCCAACTACTTTAACAATCACATAACATCCATGATCATGTGTCTTGTAAGTATATTCCAATAGATCCTAAACACCATCCAAGCCTCCGTGTCATCCTTTCCCTACAGTGAAAATGGAAACCAAAATGTATTCCATGTTCAACCAACACCCATCCATAACCATATCTCATGCACTTCAATCCTAGTCATCCCATCGGCAAGCCAAAAGACACCATCCAAGGAGCACCAAAAGTCACAATCCAGGGAGCACCAAAATTCACCCTCAAAGGAATACAAGAACCCATACAAAACACTATTTCACAAAATTCTAATCCTAGTCTTCTAATTCCACCCACTTCCACCTCATCCATCCCATGTTTATCCACATCATCCATCTCATCCATTTCATGTTTTTCAACCTTCTTAGCACCTATACAAATTCAACCATGCCACTAACTTGACCTTGGTGATCCAAATCATGGCATCATAGATCCCCCTTTAAGTCAAAATCAAATTACTCCTTGTGATCCCATTCCATCTCATGATCCTATCCTTAAGTCCATCCAAGAGTCCTTCTATATGATCATGGCATCCAAGATAAACCTATCTTTGATCGAGATCCTACCATTGGTTAAGAAGTCCAAAATGATCCCCTTTCATATCAAAATCAAGCCATCCCTTCCATACCCCCACATGATAGCAAAGTATCCATTCTATACCATCTCATCATCTTACCATATCCAGCCCATTGATGATCCTAACATCTCCACCTCATATCATGATCCTATCATACCACCTCCATGGCATGACTCTAGTCCAACACAAGAACAAATCTTTCTATCAATTACCCCATCTAATGATGCCCCTCCCAATTGGGACCAAGATGCCCCATCCACTCCATCACATGATCCCTTTCCACCTCATGGTCCCCCTTCATCTCATGATCCTATTTCTAATCAAGAGAAACATATCCCTTTTATCCCATTGAATGATCCCCTTCCTCCAATTCAAGATCAAAGCATCCCTTCATCTCCATTTCATGATCCCCTTCCATCTCATAACCAAGAGTGTAGTATACCATCCACCCCATCCCATGATCATGATCCTAATCCTCCACTAGATCCCATCACCACTATCCAAGCTACCCATGAACCCCCTACTTATCAATTGGGTTCCTCCACTTTCATCCAAGCTAGTTTACTCCAAGAACCTATCATCCCTTCCATGCCATATCTTCCTCAAAATGGACTCACATCTTGCTTTCAAAACAATAAGTATTCCATTGGAAAAGGGATTTGTCAAACTATTCATTATCAAGGAAAAGGGTTAGGCCTTCATGAGAAAGGAATCTTAGAACCCCTTAATATCAAATAAAATAAAAAGTATCATGGCCTTGGATACCAATCTCAAGATGATGGCATTCCTTCCACCCACCCTAAATCCAAAATCCTACCATCTAAATCCAAACATCCACATTCCACATCCTCCAAAGCTATCTTTGGCCCTTATATTCCAAATCCCAATCCCTCGTCACTTCCATCCATTTTGGATAACCATGTCCAAGAAAAAATTCCTTCATCCCCTCCATTCATCTTGAGTCCTTACCTTCCACCACTTAGAATTCCTATTCTAAAATCCCATTGAAATATAAAAAAATAGGTTGGATTAATTTGAAATGGGGGTATGATGGACCTATCTTCCTATTTTCATTATGAAATGAGATCCACACAAATAATTTGACATACAAACCTTGGGTGAGTCAATTCAATGAGGGAATCTACTAATTTCCTTATGTTTGAGGATGGGGGTATCAACCTAAACAACACTTTTGGGAGAAAAACTAAAAATAGTAAATCAACTCAAAAATTCAAGCTAACACTTAGATCTTGTAGATGAAGCATAAAACTATAAGAAACATCAAATATCTAGAATATTTGAGAAGCTTTGGAGGTTGTACACTATCACAAAATGCTTGTTTCATGAGTCTGTCAGGGACTCATTCACCCATGGGAAAATGGGTCCAAGTCTCCCTTTTTGGAAAATTAGAAACTATGATCTTATTCCTATTTCTACACTTCCTTTTTGCACTTTTGAACCTTCACTCTCAAATTTGTACCTATGATAAATCTGCAAAAAAAAAAGTCATTTGGTGGTGGATAGGGGTTTGCCTCAGTCAAACCCCAAGTTTGGTAATTAAACCTTGATGAAAAGTACAAATGTGAAACATGAAAGTGTGTGCAAGCCCTAATCTTAAGTGTGTCTAAGATTGTGAAGAGATGGCATGCAAAGAAACTGTATTCAAGTGTGTTAGAATAAGATCCCTAGATGAAACATGAACAATGGTGAAGACCTACGTTGGGAGATGTCAATCACTCTAATAGATCACAAATATGAGAATACCTGGATCCTTTAGAAAGTATAATATTAATAGATGGCACCACTTAGGAAAAATATCATTAGACTTGGTTGAATGGCTTGGTGCATCTCCCAAAACCTAGAATCCATCATGATCCTCCATAGGCATCTACCATCAATCTTTGACAATGCTTGATCTTGTTGGAAAAATGAGCTTGAAGACCTGCAAAAATGAATAGAATGTTGTTCCAATACTTCAACTTTGAATGCTTGATTGAGTTCTCCTTTCTCTTAAATGTAAATCCTTGTGATCTCATGTGAATCTCTCTTTTTTCTAGTGAAAAATGATTGAAAGACTTAGCTTTATAGGATTCCTTTCTAATTTACTCTTTATTAAATCCTAAAAGCTGACACTTAAAATTTGAATTTGGGAAATACCACCAAAAACATATTTTAACTTGAGTTTATGAGCTTAAAAGTTTAGGACTTACTTTATGTTGGGGCATTAAATCAATTAATGTCATATATTCAATGTGGGTTATATTGTCGTGAAATAATTAAAATAGGCCTTGGGATGCATAATAAAGGGTATTAGGGGCCTATTAATGAGGTTTATAAATGCATCAATGCAAGGTCACTAAAATATGTCCAAATTAAGTTTGAAATTGTACTTTCACTTAGTAAGGAGTACAATTTTCTACACTACATTTACCCCCACTTTAGTGGCCATATGACACTATGTGCATATGCAAGCTAAATGAACTTGAACAATAATCTTTATAAAAAAGGATACTCATATGGATTCATTCGCAAGTAGGGAGAATGAAGCCCCCAAAGTAGTTATCTACAAAACCACAATGTTAGGAACCACATCCTGTAACACCAATTCATTAGTTCAAAAATCCTCTAATAAAACTTCTACAGAGAATCCAATTCGAGGGTAGATGTATGCCCCCCATATTTCTCTTGCTTTACGGAGGTGGAATCAGGGTGTCTATGTAACCTTATTGAATTTCTTTTGTTCTAACATAGGCTATTGGAAGTACAACACCACATTGATAAACATTAGATTGAGGACAAAATTACAAATTCAACACAACAAATGGCATAAAAAATGAAGTATGCTATCCCTCATTATGTCGATTTTAATGAAAAGTGTTTTCAATAAAGAAATAAAATAAAGAATTCTTAGTGTATTTTAATGAAAGGTTATGTTTTTGATAATAATTTTGGTATTTACCTTTTGAGAATTTACCTTGGTGTAGATTGATTGAAGATTTCGAGAAAATGAGAATACAAGCCTTTGATACTAGAGATTTTGCATAGTGAGGTAGCACGAGGTGAGATCTAGCATACGATGAGTGGATTCTATTTTGATTTTTCTTTGAATTTGGGTGTTGGCAAGAAGTTGAGTGCACTTTTTGGCCAAAAAGTGGAAAGTGTTTTTCCTGATTTTCAGAATTTGACACATTTGACCTTAAAATTTGAAGCACTTAGAGATGGAATCTTCAAAAAAGTCACTGATCATAAAATGTAGTGCTTGGAGTCTAGTTTCCAAATATGTAATTTATTTCAATACCCAGATTGTACAAATTGAGTTTCAATAGGCGTTTCTAAAAACCACTGTTTAAAAGTCACTTTTTTTAACCATACCATGCATGTGTATGACATCCATATTTTGACTTAAATTATCATATTTTTCTAAATCCTTTTGGGAAAATATTTGTGACTCACTGAAGCTTGTTCTTGATTTTTTTTTGTAATTTTTTATAGAATTTCCCTTTTTGTTAAATTTTTATTAGGCATATTGTCATTTTGAAAAATCATCGTGTATGACATGCATAAGAAGACCTAAACTTATCATTTTTTGATTTCTTTTTTAAATTGAAAAGAATTGTCTAAAGTTTGTTCTCATGCAATTCATTCGTCAAAATGTTATGTTGATCAAAAGTTATTAAAATAGTAAAAAACCCTAATATTTAAAGTTTATGGACTAGTTTTATTAGAAATTAATTGAAAAATAGATTAAATAATCCAATCGTAAAAAATAAAATTACATATTTGGAATCTGCATTGTCTCATCTAAAATGGGTTTTAATTTCGTCAAAAAAATTTGCAAAAAAATTCGTCAACCATATGTCCAAAGTCAGTATTTTTTCTCTGACATTGTTAGGACCTTGACTCCTCAAGAAGTTGAAGCAAAGAGAGAGAAGGAGAGACAAAGACAGAGAGAAAGAAGAATGAGAATTAAATCAATGAATGATGGTGGAGCATCCAATTCCACAACTATTGAAGATTAACACAATGAGGATACCATGGTTGTAGATGAAGCTAATTTGCAAGGAGTCAATTTGAAGAAGAATATGATTATACGAACAAGTCCTACTATGTCTTCAAATCCCTCTTTGAATGCTATGGAGAATGTTTCAATATGCACAAATCCAGGTACGTCTTCAAATCCACGTGTTAGTGAAATGGTAAATTTGTGTGTAGAAGTTTTACAAGATGTTGGACTTAATGATGTTGGCATTGATGATATTTGAAGAGATGAAAATTTTATAGAATTTGTTGAAAATGAAAAAGAAAAATATTTTGTTGCAAATGAAAATGAGAATGATCCTTTTGTTGAAAATGAAAACAAAACCTATTTTTTTGATGAAAATGAAAATGAAAACCATTTTGTTGATGAAAAAGTAAATGAAGATGAAGATGAAGATGAAAATCTAGAATGTGATGTTGAATTTAAGGAAAATACTTTTTAAAAAATTGGAAGTGGTGTTTTTGATAATCTTCTTGGTCAAATTTCTTGGAGGCAAATAAGAACACATGTGAATAGAATATATGTGCCAAATTCTTTTATCATAAAAAATTTGTATTTCAATGTCAATTAATGATGCAATTGATGAGAATGCAAAAAATGAGGACAGTAATGAAAAGGTTAGGCTTTCTAGTCTCTCATAGGCTTGTGGGCTTTGCCCTATCATACCACCAAACTACCTCATCAAACATTGTGGGGCTGCAATTTCGCTCCACCTCTCCTTCTATTGGTTGTCAAATGAACTTCAAAATAGCTCTCCCCAAAATAGCCAAGTCTCACTGACAAGGCCTTATGAAAACGTCAGTTCTTTTTTGTCATCACTCCATCATAATATCGAAGGGAATCCTCCTAATATGTCACCAAAACATGTTTGTCACCTTGATATATGCCTTATCACTCCATTGGAAGGACTTTGAATGTCATCCTACTGATACTTGAACCTCCCTCAAATTCAGCTAGTTGATATTCCTACAATCTGTTGGAACATCGAAGGGATATTGGATATCATCCTACTGATATGAGAACCTCTCACTAAAGTGAATGCTACGTGACCACTTACTGTTGCCACTAACACTGTTAGTATGTCTATGGGACATGAAACAAGGTCCCATCGATATCCCCATATCATGTTGATGAGCCAGTTCATCGAACATTGTTAACATTGAATGTCGATGTCCACCTGTAAAGGCCCAAACTCTTATAGACCACCATGCTAAATCCAATTCATCCCTTATTGGAAAATAAGTATCATAGATCGATGCAAGATTGTTCTTCACCCTAGATTCTCTTGCATCAGGTTGACACATCTAATCCTAGCTAACCAAACTCCATTTGTGATTATCCAAATTTCCAACCCATAAGAATTGTCTAGACAAAAAATCATACTCCTAGAGAAAACTTTTGGGGGATGTTAAGAGTAAAAAATTATAAATAGGGAGTTCCTGCAAGACTAATTTGAGAAGATTCAATTGTCTTCTAAAAGAAAACCATCAAAAGGTCAAGTGGTTAACCCTTGTTCAAAATCTTTCAAGAATATTTTTCCAATGTAACATATTCAAGTTTCTTATAGAAAGAGGGATCCCCAAGTAGTAAACAAGAAATCCTATTCTAAAATGGAGAATTTTTTCTATCCATTTTTTAATAAGAACATGAGTGTTAAAAAAGAAGATATTATACTTTTCCTCACTAATTTGTTGGCCAAACATCAATAAGTAATTTTTCAAGACCTTGAAATTGACAACTTTATGAATTTTAGCTAATCTAATCAAAGTCATGCCACCAACACGCTATAAATTTGTTTTAGGATCTAGAAATTGATTCCACTACCAATCTTGAATAAGCCTCATACTATTAAAATTCTTTATCAATCTACCAAGACCCTATGCCAATAAAATAAATAAATAAGGAGAGAGAGGACCCCCTTGCCATAATCTCCTGGAAGTTAAGAAGATATTAGAAGGAACATTAATCAACACATAAAAGGAATTTTTCAAAACACATCTCATAACCCAATCCACCCAATTAAAGAAAAAACTAAAGGCTAGAAGAATGCGCCAAAGGAGATACTAACTAACCCTATCATAAGCTTTGGACCTATCAAGTTTAATGAACATAGATTAAATTTTAGAAGTCATGAAATGAACACTTATGACACCACAACAATCCCATAAAAAAATTGGCCTTTTACAAATCCCCCTTTTTCAAGAGAAATTAAGGGACCCAAGAGCCTTTTGAGATGGTCTATAATGATCTTTGTGATTGTTTTATAAGAAACATTATAGAGGGAAATGGATAAAAATTATCAAAAGAATTGGCATCTTATTTTTTAGGAATAAGAAAAAGGAAAGTAGAGTTTTTTTCCTTAAGCATCTATTTTTTATTTTGAGATTCACTTTCCACTTCCAGTAAATCAATTTTTATAACTTCTCAAATTTTCTAGAAAAAAATCAATGGGGAATCCATCGAGCTTGGGAGACTAACCTTTTGAAAATTCACTGCCTTCAACTCCTCCATAGAGATAGGATCAAGGAGGGTCTTATTCATGGATTTATAAACTAATGTAAGTATACAATTGAGTACTTTATGCTCCACTTCCAGGAACCTAGATTATTTCTCAATAAAAATGATGAAAAGTGCTAAACAACTTCTATTGAAACATGTTGGAAATAATCAAACCGATCTCCTTGAGAATAAAGAAGAGAAGAGAGCACATTTCCTCTTCTACAATATTTGATGGAGTTGTGAAAAAAGAAGTATTCTTATCACCTTCTTAAATCCAATCAATAAGGATTTTTTGTTTCCAAAAAATATATTCCCACAAATCCCACTCAGACAAATCCTTAGCCAACTTACTTTCTTCCTATAGCCAAGCCATGGACACACCTTGATCTCTAATAAGAGAAGTAACCTTATTTAGCTCATGTTGAATTTGATTTTTGAATTTAAAAATATTAAAAAAGGAATTTTTATTCCACCTTTTGAGATTTGATTTAACAAATTGAAGCCTCTTGAAAAAGGAATACATAGCTTTACTGGAATATGGTGCCTCTTCCACCCACTGAATTTTAACAAGATTAGTCAAATTTGAATCACAAAGCCACACAAGTTGAAACTTAAATGAGGCTTTTTTGGGGAGATCAAATGAAGATGAGGATAATTTGATCGACCAATGGTCAAAATATTTCCACTCTAAAATTTTAGAATTAAAAGCCCAGCTGCTACCACACTAAAATTCTAAAACAAGGAGATTGTCTAATCTTTCAATAATAGATTTGGTGCCACACCTTCTATTAAACCAAGTGAGAAGACCATTTCGTGGCTTCACTTATAACAAATTGAAGAATGAAATGGTATCCCTTAACAAAGAGGAAGAAATACCAATATTTCTTAAACCTCATAAGTTTCCATCTTAACTAATATTGAAATTAAAATCTCCAACCATAATCCAAGGTAAAGTAGGAGCTAAATGCTACTAGATCATTCTAATCTGGGACCCCTAAAATATCTTACCTAGTAGATCCATTCAAGCATAAATATTTGAGAATAAAATAGCTTCCCTAGTATCAAATATAGTTGCCACCAAAATAAATAACTTATATTGGAAACTCACCATCTCAGTGTGAGTTTTCAAGGATTCCATAAGCAAGCAATACCACCAACCATACCTTGAAAACCAATGCATTGAAATTAACCTTTATCCCAAATATTCAAACTAATATTATTCATTTCTTCAACAAATATTTTTGTTTCTTGAATAAAAAATATTAGGAGAACTCTCACAAATCAATTTCCTAGTAGCCTTTTAACAGAGACTGCTACCCATCCCTCTATCATTAAAATAAATAATAATCATTTTTTAGGAGTGAAAAAGTGAGAATCTAGTGTCTTGATAACACTAGATTCAACTAGTGACTCACCCATCAATTTCCCTTGCATGTTGAACCTTTTTTTGGTATTAAGGATAATGGGTAAAACATTTACATTATTGCCTTAGCATTATCACTGCTACATGAGCACTATTCAACCTTTACTATTCCATTTTCATATATAGATTTTCCAATTCATGTATAGTCATAGTTACAAAATATCATAATCATCTCAGTATACATTATAGAAAAACATTGTTTTTCCTTTCAACTCTATTCACAACATATGGGTATGTGCAGGATCATGATGGGCCAAAAAGTCGCAATATTATGGGTATTTGTAAGGTATGTGGCTGACAACTTTTTTTTACCCAAAATTGATGAAACGAAAAGGGTTTTTAGAGGAGATTCTCAGATTTCCACCAATATAAATTATGCTTTAATTTGAATTTAATAAATAATTATTATTCATTTTCTATTAGAATTATGACTAAAACCCTTATCGATAGGCTGACTGAAAAACATCTATAACTTTCAAATGGTATCACATTTTTTGAATTTGAAACATGCGTCACATTCTATGATTCACATACTATAGGATTAAAAAAATAAAAAATAAATTTCTAAAGTTTTGACCAAGTTAGGGTGGTCAGAAATACGAGTTTTTATATTTTTTAAAAGTTGTAATAAAAAATTCATAATTAATTATTTACTTGGAAAAAAATTACAAAAAAATATATATCGCATCTGGACATGAGTCCTCTACTTATATATAAAATATTATAAAAAAATATTATCATTTTATTTTTGTTAGGGTGGTTAGACAAACACCTACTTATTTTTTCCTTAAAATTTAAGTACTACTGCATTGAGATTTCAAATTTTCACCAAATAGATTTTATTTATTTTTAAATAAACTTAGTAGTTTAGAAACTACATTCAATTTTCTATAGATTCTATTCTTACATATTTTTGAAATAATATAGATAACTTATTTAATTTTTATGTCAAGTTGCCTAACACTGATTTTTCTGAATTTTTTGCCACTTAAGGGCCTACTTTTTCCATGATGATCCTGCACATACCCATATGCTTCCCACAAGATACTTCATTGTTCAATCTTCATTGGAACGCAAGCCTTCATTCACCTGGTTTTTGTTGATATGTTTCTCCTTCACTTACCTTTCATTTCTTGGTTGTAATCATTGAGAAGTTTATCCATTCCTTTTAGCATTCGTGTGCTTGCCTCTTTATCAAATGCCTAATTGTAACCAATTGTGCTCTCTTTCTTGTTCACCATGATTGTTTCTTCCTCCAAAAAATTTAAGAATTTGTGCTAAATGAGAGCTCCATTGTTGTTGTAACCTACAAGAAAACATTTTGAAATATGAGTTTCTTATAGAACTCAATAAGTGTTCTTGTAACACCCTATATTTTTTCTTCATTCCTCTTGAGCCATATCTTCCATAAAAATTCAATAGTAAGTAATAACCAAAACTAATTACATTCATTTTTTAGTCAATCAACTTTTCGTAATAAGATTTTAGGCCAATTGATGTTATCTTTCCAACCTTAGAGATGAAAAAAAACAAATTCCAAACCTCTTTTGCATATAAGCATTAAAAAAAAAATACTTTATTGTTTTAGATTGCCTTCAAGAGTTGCATAAATCAATATCAGTGTGATTAATCTTATAAGAGAGATTTTGAAGGAATAATAACCATTTGAGGGAAGCTTTCTTTAGTTCTTTAAAATTAGACCAATTGTTATTAAATACTATTTTCCAAGAATTGTTAGAAAGCGAGAGATTCCATGTATGGTTAAGGGAATCAAAGATAACATTATTATTAGTTAGGGCCTTATAGATTATTTTTGAGTTAATTTTTTTAATGCGAGTGCCATCACTGGATTTAATAATCTTAAAATTATCTTTATCATTGTTAAATTCATTTGACACATAAGAGTCCCACTTGCACTTCTTATCATGGAGTAAGTTCTCTAGTTGGAGGAGGGAAGATCAAATTCCATGTTCAGGTCTTCCCAAGTTTTAATCTTCTCATTCAATAGAATTTGATTAAAGTATCTTATCCCCTTGGAAGTCCAACTCTTAGTTGAACATCCCTAGATAAGTGCAAGTAGTTTTTTATTATGCTTCAAGCTCCACCAAATATATTTTTCTTCCAATATTTTATTATTACTATCTATTATGCCATTATCTTTAATATTAACATTTATGCTTTCCCAAGCCTTCCAAATACTTTTGAACATTGTTGAACCTGTATGGATTATTGGGAAGGAACTAGAGAGGTCACTAAAAGGGAGTAGCTTCCATGATTTGGCTTTCCTAAGTAGAGCCAATTCTATATTGCTCCTTATAAGGACCTCACATTATGGTTTGAATTTCAAAAAATGCACACATTTTGAGTTCAAAAAATGTGCATTTTTTGAAATAAAAAAAACATTTCCAAAACATGACTGCATTATAACACACTCACATTTTGGTCTACATTGATGTTTTTTTCTTCTCTTTCTTGTCTCTTTCTTATTTTTATCTTTTAGGAAAACTATATACATGAAATAAACATTTACTTTTTTATACTTTAAGTTATATTTCATGTATATAGTCTTAGGATGTTTGAGAGTAGTTTCAGATCTCTAGGAGCTATAATTCAAATTCTAGCTTTTTGAAGATCTTACAATTTTTCAGACTTAGCCAAATTTGAGTAATCAACATGTCAAATATTAGTAATCAATAGGTCAAATTTTAGTAATCAGCACATTTTATCAACTTTCTCACTCTATCTCACTCATTGTTTATCCCTTATGCTCTAGACCTCTCTGTCACACTCTCTTCTTCCCTCTATGCTTCTATCTATCTCACCTCTCTCTACCCCTCCATCCCTCCCTCTATTCGTCCTTCCCTCTTTCCCTCTCTAATTTTCTCTATCTCACCCTCTCTATATCCCCCCTCTCTCTCTTCCACCCACCCACATTCCCTCTCTAATTCACTATATCTAACCTATCCCTCTACCACTCTCTCCCTCCCTCCTCTCTCTCTCTCTCAATCTCTCCACCTTCCTCCTTCCCTCTCTCTCTTCCTACATCCCACCCACCTCCCCTCTCTACTTCTCTTTATTTAACCTATCCCTCTCTGCATGTCTCTCACCCTCCCTTCTCTCTCTCTTAATCTATCCCCATTCCTCCTTCCCCCCTTCTCTCTCATTCTCTCTATCACACCTCTCTCCCTCTTTCCCTCCCTCCTTCCCTTTTCTACTTCTCTCTATCTCTCTCCCTCCCTCTCTCTATCTCACCTCTCTCTCTCCCTCCCTACCTCTCCCTCTCTCTCTACTCCCTCCCTCCTCTCCATCTCTATCTCTCCCTTCCTATATACTTCTCTCTATATCTCTCTCTCCATCTCTACCTCTGCCTCCCACATTCCCTATCTCTCTCCCTCCCTCTCTTCCTCTCAATCTCCCAACCTTCCTCCTTCACCTTGTGTTTCTCTCTCACACACTCTCTCTCCCTCCCTCCCCCATCTTGATCTCTAACTCTCTTCTTCCATATCTATTCTATCTCATCATTATCTCTCTCTCCATCCCTCTCTCCCTCTCTCTCTTCTTCTTCTTCTTCTTTATCTCTTCTTCCCTGTATACTTGTCTATGCCTCTCTCTCATTCTCCCCACCTTCCTCCTCCTCTCTCTCTCTCCTTCCCTATATACTTCTCTCTATCTCACCAATATCTCTCACTCCCTCCCTCCTTAGCTCTTTAATTCTCTCTCTCTCTCTCTCTCTATATATATATATATATATATATATATTTCTTCCTCCCACCCAACTTCCCTCTCTACTTATCTCTATCTGACCTAGCCCTCTCTACCTGACTCTTTCTCCCTCCCTTCCTCCTCCTCCTATATCCCTCCTTCCCTCTCTCTACCTCTCTCTCCTAGTCTCTCCCTCTTTGTCAATATCCTAACTGTCCTCCTCCTCTCTCTCTCTCTCCATATTTCTCTCTCTCTTGTTTCCTCTCTACTCTTTATCCTTCCATTCTCTCTATCTACTTCTCCCTCACTACCTCTCCTTCCCTATATGCTTCTCTCTATATCCCTCTCTCCAGCTTGACCTCTCCCTCCCTTCTCCCCTATTTCCTCTCTCTCCCGCTCTCTCAATCTCCCCACCTTCCCCCCCTCTCTCTCATATATTTCTCTCTCACTCTCTCCTTGCCAAGCTCTACTCTCTATCAAGCACCATTATCTCTCCCTCCCTCCCTCCTTCCCTCTCTAATATTATCTATTTCCCCCGTTCCCTCCCTTCCTCCCTTGAGATATAGGTAGTGAGAGGGAGTGAGAGAGAGAGGGAGTGTGAGAGTGAGAGACTTGAGAGAGGGAGAGGGTCTGGAAGGGAGTGACCTAAGAGAGAGGGTGAGAGAGAGGGGGTGGAGTGAGAGGGACATATATAGGTAGGGTGAGAGGGAGTTATGTATGGTTCTAGAGGGAGAGACCTGAGAGAGAGAGAGGAGGTGGGAGGGAGAGACCTGAGAGATAGGGAGAGAGAGGGAGTGATGGAGAGGTAGTGGTAGGGAGATAGAGAGAGATATATAGAGGGAGAGAGAGAGAGTAATAGGGATTGATTGAGTGAGAGGTACATAGAAACATGGAGAGGGTAGATAGAGAAAATTAGAGAGGGTAGGAGAGAGGGAGGGAGAGAGAGGTGAGATGTATAGATATATAGAAAGGGATAGTGGTTGAGGGTATAGGGTTGAGGGATTAGGGTGGAGGACCTATAGGGTTGATGATTTAGGGTATTGGGTTGAGGGTATAGGGTAGATGGTAGAAGGTTTAAGGTTTTATGGTTAAAGGGTTTAGGGTTGAGGGTTTAGGGTTGAGGGTAGAGGGTTTAGGGTATAGTTTTGATGGTATATAGTTGAAGGATTATGTTGAGGGTCCAATGTATATGGGTTAAGGGTTTAAGGGTTGAGGGTTGAGGGATTAAGGGTTGAGGGTTAAGAATTGAGGTTGTGGGTTTAATGTATAGGGTAGAGGGTAGAGGGTTTAAGGGTTTAGGGTTTAAAGGTTGAGGGTTTAGGGTTTAAGGTTGAGGGTAGAGGATTAAGGGTATAGGGTTGAGGGATTAGGGTTGAGGGTTCAATCTATAGGTAGAGGGTATAGGGGTTGAGGGATTATGGTTTATGGGTTGAGGGTTGAGGATTGAGGAGAGAGGGTTTAAGGGTTTAGGGTTGAGGGTTTAGGGTTAAGGGTAGATGGTTTAGGATTTAGGGTATAGGTTTGAGGGTATATGGTTGAGGGTTAAGGTTTTAAGGGTTGAGGGTTGAGGGATTAAGGGTTGAGGGTTGAGAATTGAGGGTTTATGTTTTAATTTATAGGGTAGATGGTAGAGGGTAGAGGGTTTAAGGGTTGAGGTTTGAGGGTTTAAGGTTGAGCGTAGAAGTTTGAGGGTATAGGGTTACCAGATTAGGGTTGAGGGTTGATAATTAAGGTTTGAGGGTTTAATGTATTGGGTAGAGTGTAGAGGGTTTAAGGGTTTATGGTTTAAGGGTTGAGTATTGAGGGTTTAAGGTTGAGGGTAGAGGATTGAGGGTATAGGGTTGAGGAATTAGGGTTGAGAGTCCAATATATAGGGTAGAGGGTATAGGGGTTGAGGGTTGAGGGTTGAGGGTAGAGGGTTGAGGGTTTAAGGGTTGAGGGATTGATGAAGAGGCTGTGGGACTTTTGGAAACACACAATGATTTTAAGGATTACAATGATGCACTCTCAACTCTCTTCTAGACACCCTTATGGAGATAAGGCTCAAAGGTTCACTTGTGACTTAAAACTTCCCTTATGGTACCAAACCATTGGAATTCTCTTAAAAGACTCAACTAAACTTGTCTTGAATTATTTCAAAATCCCAAGCCACTCACTTAGACAAAACCCAAATTTTTCACCTTGACTAGGCTTCTAGCCCAATTAGGCCTCCAGTGATGGTTTTTTTGACTTTTCACTCAAATTTTCCAAAGTAAACCCCAATATAATGATTGATTCAAGGATTTTTTATGATGACACACAACATTTCAAAATCCTGATGGCACTTGTTTTGGATCAAACCTACCAAAATTTGTTGTTTCCTCAAATTTAAGGCCTAATTAGCCCTCTTTTTTAAAGCAACCCTATTCCATTCTTATCCCCTAACTAAGAGACTTTCAACAGTGTCTTAAAATGTCTCCAAACTAAGGATTTTCAATTATTTAGGCTTATGTGACACCCTTAACACTCTCAAACACAAAACCCTCACTAAATTGCTCCAAAACTAGGGCTTCTTAGATATTGTCCTCCCAAACACTTATAGAACCTTCTCTTTAACTTTCAACCATTATATCAACATACTTAATCAATCCAAACTCAAAAGAATTCCCCTTGTTCAAGCAGAACTCCCACTGCTATACCTTAGCCTCCATTTTCATGCATTTTGCATTGTGAAAACTCGGTGTACACCCTAGATTCCTTCCTTCCTACACAATACCTTATTATATTTGTATGATACATGTTAAAAGTGATCCATTTCATAGTTTTCAATCACAATCCTCCATGAAATGGATCAATCATTCATAAAAACTCTCAAAACTAGTGAAAAATCTATACTTTCTTGAGGACATTCAGCAATATAATACAAGAAACTAATTCCTAACATTATTCAGGTCATTAAAAAGGTTAAATGAATATAAATACAAGTTCTTAAACCATCCAAATGAGCATATCTTCAATGGAAATCAATAGTTCATCAAAAGAACACAAAAGAATGCAAAAAAACTAGAGTTTTATTGATTTTTCCTGAAATAGTCTGTACAATCTCTATACCAGCAACCAACCCTCTGTACAAATGAATTTTATAAGTTTATAGACACATTCCCCAACTACTCAAACCATTTTGGATTGATTTGATTGCATAATTATTGCTAAAACACCTAAAACTCACTTTCCCACCCAAAGTTGGATTTTGAAAATTTGAATTTTCCAACTTAAATTTATTGACTTGTACTAACTAAAAGCCATATAATCTTTAATATCTAACCTTAATTGACTTAATCAAAGCATTATATTCCTATCTACACCCTCAGGACACTATTGGTCCACTTACAATGCTTTTTGGTCCTAGGGTCCTTATCAGGATCCTCAGGACTTTTGATTCCTCTAATGTGTTTATCCATTCCAAAAGTCATAATAGGCTTCAAAAGGTTATAATTGATGCTCTGAGGTGCTTGAAAGGTCTTCATGACCCCTGCATTCTCTTGAATCCTCAACTAACCCTTAAGGAGCTTGGGTGCCCCTGCACCATTCTCCCCAAGAAAGAAAGATTTCTTGCCCCAAGAAGTATCCCACTTGTTGCTACCACAAGGCCCCTTGTTTTTGAATGTTTGCACCTTCAAATTACATGGCATGTAATCTCCAAAAGTCACCTTCTTCCCTTTCTGCCAACCTGCCCTCATGTCACTCAACATGTTAGTGTCAAAACAGTGTTTTGTTTGTCCTTTTTGCTGCTTGAACTCAGTCTATCCTTGTGCCCTGTTCCTACCTTCATTCCATTGAATCCTTTGTGAAAGAACACCATCACTATTACTTGCAACAATAGGGCATTCAATACCCCCAACCTTAATACTGTCCAAGTCCCATAAGTTCTGATTTTTAGGACTGTGTGCTTCATAACCCTATTGCAACCTGTTATTTCTCACCCAAACAGTATCTTCCCCTATCTTACCTTGCATTTTCACCAGCAATTTTTTCTCAAAACAGATCACAAAACTTTTATTAGACTACTCCAAAGGAAAATGCACCAACTTATATCTAATATCTCCTTTATGCACCAAATATGTATTATGGAATCCATCATGCACTGTCCTCCTAGCATACTGCCATTGTCTCCCTAAAATGATATGACCACAAGTCATTGGAATGTCATCACAAAGCACCATGTCGTGATATGATCCAATTGAAAAATATACATAAGCCCTCTTACAAATCTCTACATGCTGCATTTTAGTTACCCAAGTGGCCTTGTAGGGAGTAGGATGATCAAATGTGTCAATTCCTAACTTGGCTACCATATTAGTTGAAACTAAATTTCTATGTGACCCTGAATCTATGAGTAATCTGCATATTTTACCACGACTGAGACAATTTGTCTTGAAGATAGTTACCTTTGGCTCTTGATGTAGTCTTTCTCCTTGCTTGACCATAAGGAACTCACCATCAGTCACAGGGTCTGCCAAAATGTTTTTGGTTCCTCCTTTTTGTCCTCTTCTTCTTGCACCAAATTATCTCTCCTATCTCTGCCTTTATCTAATTATTCCCATTTAGGACATTTGAAAGAAGGATGCCCTAGTTCATTGCAATTGAAACACCTACCTATGAATGTGCCTCTACCTTTTCCAAATCTTCCTCCTCCTCTATGAGTGTATCCTCATCTTTGATCTAGTAACACCTCTTTGCCTTTGTCATTGTTGCTCTTATCATTGTTTCCTTGTCCTTGTTCTCTATTACCTCTGTGTCTGCTTGAACTACCTCCTCTTCCACCATTTATTGACCTTTCTTGCTTCCTTTTCACCTTTTCTTCTGCTCTAATGGCCAACTGAAATCATTCTCCTAATGCCCTTGGCATCTGCAAACCAATCTCATCTTGTAAGTTATACCTTGAGCCATTAATATACCTGAATACTTTCTCATCTTCTTCCTCATATCCTCCTCTGATACTAAGCTTGTGAAATTGCTCAGCATAGGACATCACATCCAAGTCCTTTTTCTTTAAATTATGCCTCATCCTCTTCACATGAATGGTATAATTAGATGGTAGGAATTTCTCCTTGACTAAACTCCTCATCCTTTCCCATGTAGAGAATTTTTCCAATCCCCTAGCTATCCTATCATTTTGAAAACTAGTCCACCATGTCAGTGTTGTACCTCTCAACTTGGTTTGGGAAAACTTAACCTTCCTCTCTTCATCCATCTCTTCAAACTCAAAATAGTTCTCTAAGGCATCAAGCCATCCTAACACCTCCTCACTATCCATCTTCCCTTGATAGATAGGAAAATATATATGATTCTTTCCTCCATGACCTTGCACTACTTTCAACAATCTCAATAACCTCCTTTCCTCAGGGTCCTCTATCTCATCTGCTGGTTGTTCTTGATTTACCCTCACATACTCTTCTTCTTCATCATTATCTTCTTGGTTTTCTTATTCTTCTATCCTTATACTTCTCTAAGGGTTGTTTATCCTTGCTTGCATAGTCTCTCTCTCCCTTCTCCATTTCCTTTCTTCCCTTGCTCTAGCTTGCTCTCTTGTTGCTTCTTGTTCTCTTCTTTCCCTTCCTTCTTTTTCCAAGGTTTCCCTTAACTCCTCCAACTCTCTTCCTAACTAATTTTTAGGTGCCATTGTTGATTCTTCAATCCCTAAAGGACCTACTCACTAATTTGATACCACTCTAATGCAAAGGCTATGGTACTTTTGGAAACACACAATGATTTCAAGGATTACAATGATGCACTTTCAACTCTCTTCTAGACACCCTTATGGAGATAAGGCTCCAAGGTTCACTTGTGACTTAAAACTTCCCTTATGGTCCCAAACCATTGGAATTCTCTTAAAAGACTCAACTAAACTTGTTTTGAATGATTTCAAAATCTCAAGCCACTCACTTAGACAAAACCCAATTTTTTCACCTTGACTAGGCTTCTAGCCCAATTAGGCCTCCAATGATGGTTTTTTTGAATTTTCACTCAACTTTTCCAAAGGACTCCCTAATCTAATGATTGATTCAAGGGTTTTTTATGATGACACACAAAATATCAAAATCTTGATGGCACTTGTTTTGGATCAAACCTACCAAAATCTGCTGTTTCCTCAAATTTAGGCCTAATTAGCCCTCTTTTTCAAAGCAACCCTATTCCATTCTTATCCCCTAACTAAGAGACTTTCAAAAATGTCTTAAAATGTCTCTAAACTAAGGATTTTCAAGTTTTTAGGCTTCTGTGACACCCTTAACACTCTCAAACACAAAGCCCTCACTTAATTGCTCCAAAACTAGGGCTTCTTGGATCTTGGCCTCCCAAACACTTCCAAAAAATTATATTTAACTTTACACCATTAGATCAAAATACTTAATCAATCCAAACTCAAAAACATGCCCCTTGTTCAGGCAAAACTCACACTGCTATACCTTAGCCTCCATTTTCATGCACTTTGCATTGTGAAAACTCGGTGTACACCCTAGATTCCTTCCTTCCTGCACAATACCTTTTTATATTTGTATGGTACATGTTAAATGTGATCCATTTAATAGGTTTCAATCACAATCCTCCATGAAATGGATCAATCATCCATAAAAACTCTCAAAACTAGTGAAAAATATGTACTTTCTTGAGGACAGTCAGCAATATAATACAAGAAACTGATTCCTAATGTTATTCAAGTCTTTCAAAAGGTTAAATTCATGTAAATACAAGTTCTTAAACCATCCAAATGAGCATATCTTCAATGGAAATCAATAGTTCATCAAAAGAACACAAAAGAATGCAAAAAAACTAGAGTTATATTGATTTTGCTAAAACAGTCCGTACAATCTCTGTACCAGAAACCAACCCTCCATAAAAATTACTTTTCTAAGTTTATAGACCCATTCACCAACTTATAAAACTATTTTGGATTGATTTTATTGCATAATTATTGCTAAAACACCTAAAACTCACTTTCTCGCCCAAAGTTGGATTTTGAAAATTTGAATTTTTCAACTTAAAATTTATTGACTTGTACTAACTAAAAACCATCTAATCTTTAATATCTAACCTTAATTGACTTAATCAAAGCATTATATGTCTATCTACACCCTCAGGACACTATTGGTCCACTTACAATGCTTTTTGGTCCTAGGGTCCTTATTAGGACCCTTAGGACTTTTGACTCCTCTAATGTGTTTATCCATTCCAAAATCCATAATAGGCTTCAAAAGGTTGTAATTGATGCTCTGAGGTGCTTGACAGGTCTTCATGACCCCTGCATTCTCCTGACTCTTCAATTGACCCTTAAGGAGCTTGGGTGCCCTTGCACCAGGGATTTAGGGTTGAGGGTTGAGGGATGAGGGTAGAGAGTTTACATCACTAGGAGAACCCATTTCTTGGACCCATTTTTTTAATCAGGCCACTACATTTCCAATTTCACCAAATTGGCACAATTTCATCGAATTGGCACAATTTCACTGAATTGGCAAGCTAGTGTGCCTACTAGCTTATCAATTCAGTGAAGTTGGAAACCTAACTTGGCCTATTTGAAAAAATGGGTCCAAGAAATGGGGTCTTCTAGTGATGTAAATCACTAGAAGACCCCATTTCGTGGACCCATTTTTTCAAATAGGCCACTACATTGCCAATTTCACTAAATTAGCAGGCTAGTGGACTCACTAGCTTGCTAATTTCATTGAATTAGCAAGCAGTGGGCCCACTAGCTTGCCAATTTGATAAATTTTGCAATATAGTGTCCTTTTTGGAAAAATGGGTCCAAGAAATGTGGTCTCTTTTTACATCACTGGGAGACCCCATTTCCCACTAGCTTCCCAATTTGATGAAATTGACAATGTAGTGGCTTGTTTGGAAAATGGGTCCAAGAAATGTGGTCTCACTTTACATCACTGGGAGACCCCATTTCTTGGACCCATTTTTTCAAATAGGCCACTACATTTCCAATTCGGTGAAATTGGTAATGTAGTTGCCTGTTTGAAAAAATGGGTCCAAGAAATGGGGTCTCCCAGTGATGTAAAGAGAGGCCAAGTTCGGTTGCCAATTTCAACGAATTAGCAAGCTAGTGTGTGCAATAGCTTGCCAATTTAGTGAAATTGGCAATGTAGTGGCTTATTTGAAAAAATGGGTTCAAGAAATGGAGTCTCCTAGTGATGTAAATCACTAGAAGACCCCATTTCTTGGACCCATTTTTCTAATCAGGCCAAGTTAGGTTTCTAATTTCACCAAATTGGCAAGCTAGTGGGCCCAATAGCTTTCCAATTCCATGAAATTGGAAATGTAGTGGCCTATTTGAAAAAGTGGGTCCAAGAAATGGGGTCTCTCAGTGATGTTAATCACCAAGAGACCCTATTTTTTGCACCCATTTTTTCAAATAGGACAAGTTAGGTTGCCAATTTCACCAAATTGGAAAGCTACATTCAAAATTACCCCTAAACCTTAAACATTATCCCTCAACCCTATCCTTAAACCCTAAAACCTACTTTCAACCATGTACCCTACACCGTAATCCCTAAACCTATTAGCCTCAACCCTATAACCAATATCCTAAACCCTAATCCCTATACCTTATACACTTAACCTTATACCCTTGAAACCCTGAACACTATCCCTCAACCCTCAATCCTATACCTTAAACTCTAAGCCCTACACCCTCAACCCTCATCCTTATACCCTGTACCTAAAACTTATACCCTAAACCCTAAAAATTATCCCTCAACCCTTAACCCTATAATTAAACCCTAAACCCAGTATCCTCAACCCTATACCCTATACAATTAACCCTACACCCTCAACCTTCAACACTATACCTCAACCCTCAACCCTATACCTTAAACCCTAAACCTACACCTTCAACCCTCATCCCTATACCCTATACCCTCAACCTTATAACCTAAACCTTATAACCTAAAATTTGAGCATCCTCCCTCAACCCTATACTTAAACCCTAAACAATTCATTCAACCTTGTACACTAAACCCTAAACCCTAAACCTCAATCCTAAACCAAATACCCTCAACCCTATACCCAATATTTAAAACCCTAATCCCTATACCCTCAACCTTGAACAAGTAATATCCCTCAACCCTCATCCCTATACCTTAAACCCTAAACCCTACACCCTCAACCCTCATCCCTATACCCTATACCCTCAAACTTATACCCTAAACCTTAAACATTAACCCTCAACCCTATACTTAAATGAGAAACCCTGCACTCTCAATCCTTAACCCTATACCTTATACCATAAACCCTACACCCTAAACCTTAATCCCTATACCCTATACACTTAACCTTATACCCTCAACCTTGAACATTATACCTCAACCCTCAACCCTCAAACTTATACATAAATCCTAAACCCTAAACCTAATATCCTCAACCTAATACCCTCAACCATATACCCAATATCCTAAACCATAATCCATATACCCTATACACTAAACTTTATACCCTCAACACTAAACACTATCCCTCAACCCTATACCTTAAACCATAAACCCTCATCCCTCATCCCTATACCCTATACCCTATACCCTCAACTTTATACCCAATATACTAAACCCTAATCCCTATACCCTATACACTTAACCCTATAACCTCAACCCTATACCTTAAACACCAACCTTAGATCCTTAACCCTCATAGGGAAAGAGAGAAAGAGGGGGAGGGAGGGATTGGGGAGAGAGAGAGAGATGATAGGAGGGAAAGGGGAGATAAAGTTAAGTAGAGAGGGAGGGAGAGGTATAGAGAAATGGGAGATAAAGAGTAGATAAGGAAGTACAGATGGAGGGTGAGGTATAGAGGGAGAGAGAGGAAGGTGAGAGAGAGGTTAGATAGAGAGCAATAGAGAGAGTGTAGTAGGGAGTGATGGAGGGATATGAGGGTAGAGAGGGAAATGTGAGATAGGAAAAATTAGATAGAGATAGAGATAGAGGGAAGGAGGGAGGGTGGGTGAGAGAGGGGAAGAAGGGAGAGGTAAAGAGGGATAGGTGAGATAAAGATAATTAGAGAGAGAATGGTGAGATATAGAGAAGGAGAGTGTTATAGAGAGGGAAAGAGAGAATGGTTGGATAGAGAGGAGAGAGTGAGAGAGAAAGAGGGTGAGGGAGGAGTGAGAGAGAGTGAGAGAGAGAGAGGTAGAGGGAGGGAGAAGAGAGATAGAGAGTAGATAGGAGAAAAGTTCGGGAGGGAGACATTTGGTGAGAGAGAGAGAGCTAGGGGAGATAAAGATAATTAGATATGGAAGGATAGGTAGAGAGAGAGGTAGAGGGGGAATGAGGGAGGGAGGGAGAGAAGAAAGATAGAGAGGTGTAGAGAGAGTGGTAGGGAGTGATGGATGGAGAGGTAGGTAGAGAGGGAAGGAGAGGGAGAGGTATGGATGGAGAGAGCAGGAGGTGGGATAGAGAGTAATAGAGAGAGAGTGGTAGGTTGTGATGGATGGAGATCTAGGTAGAGAGGGAGGGAGAGAGGGAGGGAGATGTAGTGATGGAGAGAGAGGTAGATAGAGAGAAATAGAGAATGGGAAGGAGAGGTAGGTAGAGAGAGGGAGAGAGGAGAAAAAGATAAGTAGAGAGGGAAGGAGATGTAAAGAGAGGAGAGATAGAGAGTAGAGAGGGAATGAGGGAGGAAGGGATAGGTATGGATGGAGAGAAAGGTGGGATAGAGAGGTGTAGAGAGAGAGTGGTAAGGCGTGATGGATGTAGAGGTAGGTAGAGAGAGGTATTGGGAGATATAGAGTAGATAGGGAAGAAGAGAGGGAGAGAGAAGTATGGAGAGAGAGAGAGGGAGGTGAGAGAGAGGTAAGGTAGAGAGAAATAGAGAGAGTGGTAGTGAGTGATGGAGAGAGATAGAGATAAGTAGAGAGGGAAGGAGGGAGGGAGTGAGAGAGAAGTGAGATAGAGAGAATTACAAGGAAAATGAGAGAGAGTTCTTGAGACCAAGGGAGAGAGTTAGATAAAGGGATGAAGATAGTGAGAGAGAGGTCTAGAGTGTAAGGGATAAAAAATGAGTGAGATAGAGAGAGAGAGAGAGAGAGAGAGAGAGAGAGAGAGAAATAATACTATTTTCTAATTACTGAAATTTGACCTCTATATTAGTGAAATTTGACTAAGTTTGAAATTTGTGAGATCTTCCAAAAACTAGAATTTGCATTATAACTCCTAGAGATCTGGAACCACTCTCAAAAATCTTGAAACTATATACATGAAATATAAATTAAAGTATAAAAAAGTAAATTTCCTTATGTAAATGTCAATTTATTTTGTCTATATGGTTTCCCTCAAATATAATGAGAAGAAAGAAAAAAAAGAGAAGAAAAATAAATTTAGTGCAGACCAAAACACGAGCACATTATAACGTGCTCGCGTTATATCTTTCTTTTGGAATCCCGAAGCCTTAGGCTTGGTATTTACTTTGGAATACCAACCTAAAGGCTTGGAGGGCCTTCCCAATGACTCAAGACATGTTTTTGCAAATTCTACAATATTTCACATAATCGGGTTTGTGCTCACCATCAAGATTGCATGTGTTTCAATGTCGAACAAATCAAACACCTAGGTAATGTTAGGCTCTCTCTTAGCTATCCAACGATGTTATTTTTTTCACTTTTTAACAATATTGAGCCTTTGATCTATAATTTCTTTTGTTTTTGTTTCTCTTTTTTCGCAAAAACCAGTGTTTGGTGTTTTTTTTGTTATAAATTAGTCGTTCATCAAAATTTCAAATAAATTACATTTTTAGAAACTACACTCCATTCTAAAAAAAAAAAAAACCAATTAGTTTCCAAAATTTGTAGGGGTAGCATGGCCAAAATTCTATTTTTTAGGAAGTGTCCATTTTGAAAATTAGTAAAAAATAAAATATTCATTAAAAAATTATAAGAAAAATCATGCATCAACTACATACTATTAGCTAATTTCTCATCGAAGCGATTTTAAAAATACTAAAAAATGTTCACCGTGCTATGTTCATACAAAAGTTGCTATGTTATTTTTTCTAACAAAAATAACACCAATTTTTGTACATCCCCCTTTCAAACCCCTTAATCTCAACCATTTTGAAAATAAGTTAGTAGTTTATAAAGTAAACTTGGAGCACTACGATCCTTGTTTTTGTTGCATCTCAAAATTTTGAGTGTAACTATCCTCAATTTCATGTCCAAGGTCAGTATTTCCTAATTTTAGAAAAAAAACATGGCCACTTAAGTCCCTTTTTGGCCCCCCATCTTTTTGCATTTACCATGTTATCTTCTTCCAATTTTTAAAATATAGATGTATCATATGTAAACTACGGATTTAAATTTTCATCTTAATTTGGGAGAGAGATGCCCCTCATTTTTGGTGTAGCAAAGCTTTCCCTTAGTAGGTAGAAAATTTATTTAGAGGCTATGACAAATAGGGTAGGGGAAATGGGGCATCTCTTCCTAATTGACCCTCCAAAGTGATTTCCTTAGTCAAAGAACCATTTATTTATATCTATGTAGTAGCATCCTTCAAGAGAGTTATGATCCATTAGCAAAATTTACTTGGAAACCAAAAATCCTCTAGTGTTAGTGGTAGAAGATCCAATTCAATTCTATCATAGGTCTTCTCAAATTCAAGCAACAATATAGCCACCTTTTGAGTAGAGATATTGGCCCAATTCATGGGTTCCTAGTTGGTAACCAAATTCTCTAGAATGTACCTCTTTTTTATAAATCTAATTTTTGTAGGGTTTATAATACTTGGGAGGATGCTAACTAGTCTATTGGCAAGAGTTTTGTCAAATATTTTGTAAGATACATTCAATAATGTAATGGGCCTCCATTTTTTTAGGAGAGTTATGTCCCCTTCCTTTGGAATCAACTTTTATAATACCCTTGTTAATTTTTTTCCCAAGATCCCTTTTTGGGTAGCTTCCTTATATAGCTACAAAAGATCTTCATTGATCCAGTCCATATTATGCTTATAGAGTTCCACTGGTAGGCCATCAACCCCCAAGGATTTGTCATTGTTCAAAGCCTGGATAGCCTTTATAATTTCACCTTTAGTTATTTCCTTGTCCAAATTGGAGGCTTTCTCTTCAGAGAGCTTATTAGGGATAACAAGTTTACAAACCTCTCTTGCCCTAAGGAAAAATTTTCTAGTACCTTCTAAAGATAATAGATCCTTACAGTATTTCCAAAAGGAAATTTTGATTTGTTCTTGATCAAGGATGCCCTAGTTCTCTACCTATAGTTTTTCAATATTCTCTTTTGCTTCCTTATTCTTCAGTTTATTGAAGAAGTAATTTGTTCCTTTATCCCCATTTTTTAACTAGTTTATTTTGGATCTTACTCTCATCCCATGATCCTTTTTGGTTTGAAGTCTTCTCATCATTGAATTCTTGATCAGGGTAACTTCCTATGACAGGGAAATATTAGAGGGATTTTCTTGACTATTTTCTTCTGCTTTTAGGAGATTGTTATGCAACTAGAGTTTAGTTTGTCTATTGTCCATGGTTTTTTTCTTACCAATGGTTTGGTAGATTATTTCATAGCCTTTGAATTTTTTTTCCATATTTTTGCTTGTGTTTCATCCTTAAGCATCCATTTATTTATCTCTCTAAGAGTGAACAATGCATCATTGCATTCCTCATCTCTTAATAGGGTAGTATTGAGCTTAAATATATTTTCCCTTTTGATCTTCCCTGACCCCCACCATCCACAATAATTCTAGTTAGGATGGGATGATGATATGATAAGGTATAGGGGTAAAATTTAAAAATTTCCCCTCTTCATTTCTATTAAAACTAAGAATTTATTTATTGGCATAGAACCTATCTAGTCTGCTACAGATTTTGCATATGCCTTTTTGTGAGTTGCACTAGGTATACCAAATACCTTTATTTTCCTTTTTATTCCCAAGTGCAGGGTTAGTTAGCTTCAATTTAAATTTCATCTTGGACCAAAAATAAAGCTCATTTCCTTTCCACTCCATTCTAATACCCTTGTTTTATCCTCTTCACTTTCTATTATATTAAAATACCTCCCATTATCTAGGGGATGTTGGGGACCTCATACATCCATTTCCAAAGGTCAATCCTTCTCTTGTATTTATTTTAGGCACATATTGAGAAAATACCAAAATTAATACCATCCCTCTCTATAAAAATCCATGTGGTTCATTGATAAGGGGAGGATCCTTTGTCCACCACAAAATTTTCCCATTATGGACACAGGTATTAGAGCACCTCCCTTCCCTTTTTCATGGTTTGTGGTGTACTTCTCTGAGTCTTTCCAAAGTAATTTTAGTTTGATTTCTAAAGTGAAGAGAGTGGCCTTTACTTCCCGCAATAGCACCACATCATTTTCCTTGTTTAGGTTCAAGAACTTACTTACTACATATTTCCTATTTGTGGACTCAAGTCCCCTTACATTCCAAGATATATAGTTTAAATCCATCTAGACCCTTATTCAAATATGTTCATTTACTTTCTAAAATTTTTAAAGAATTTAGGAAGACTACTTTGAGCATCTAATCTTTTGGTGAAAGGATTTGGAGATTTATTGCTTCTCAATATTCTCTTGTGACATGTCTCAGTTGAGTTGTTATTTTTTTCCCTATCATCTCCTTTAGATTCCTTCAAACTATGTTCCTTCTCAACAATCCTTGCAAAGTTTTATAGGTTTCCCTTATTATTATCTTTGCTTACAACCTTGTATTTTTTATCATTTCCCAAATTTTTAATGTTCTTCTATTGCAATCCTAGGATTTACATAGTCTTTTGTTTTTCTATCATCCTTTTCCTCAAAGATAGGCCCCAACTCTTGATCTGTATAGGATCTAGACTAATTGTGTAATTGAATGTTTAATTTCAACAACTTAAAGGAATTACAAATTCATGCATACATTATCGAAACTATGCATTAGAAATTTAATATGTAAGGTGAAAATCATAACATGAGAGAGAAGGAGAGAGAAATAGTGCAAACAATCTGATAACGGAGTTCTTCACAAATGTGACTACGTCTCTGGGTTCGATCCAATAGAGTGAGACCAATTCGATTAATCTCCAAAAAAGATTACAAATGCACCAAGACCATCTCTTCAAGCACTTCGACAGCATAACAATACTCCATCATACGAAAATGGCTCAAAAATCTCCACAATTTCCCTCTTTCGTATCACCTGTTCTCCACTATATCACCTGCATTCACTCAACTCCTAAGGGCTACATTCTCACTTCTTTTATATATGATTTAAGCCTAAAAAGGCTAAAACCCTTCATAATTACAAAAAAACAACATACCCCCCTATTAACAATTTGTACATTGGCTTATTTGTGTTTTAGACCACTTTTTGTTTTAGTGGTTAGGGGATTATACAACAAAATAAGAAATTTTGTTAAGGCCTTGGGCCTCAACCTACAAGAAAATGAAATTGACTCTATGTATGTTTAAATGGCCATCGGTGGTCTGTTGGTAATGCATGTTTTTGCCGAACGGTTGGTCGGGAGTTCCAACCCCGCCAACCACCTTTTGTTTTTATCCGCAGCCCACATATTAAAAAAAACAAAACGGTGCACAATAATATTAAAGCCCAACGCTCATGCTCTAACAGTGGAAACGACCGACTACTATTTGAGTGATCACAGGTTCAAACCTGTCGGCTAATAAAAACATTTGTTGAATAAATCAACTCGACCGACACTGATGCCTACAGAGAAAGGGGCCACGTGTCACGCTAAGAGAATGCCACGTGGAAAAACCTAATTGGTTCTCAGAGATACGTCACTTCCACCTCATCGATGATTGGCTGCCACTTGCATGCTAACTAGGCTACCATTGTACGCTGACTAGAGCATGAAGATGCCACACAAGATGTACGGATGGACACATGTCATAATCTGATTAGTTCATACAGTTTGACTCAACTGCCATGTGTCACACCATAATTCATCCACTTGGATTCCATACAGTATGGAATACTTGATGACGTCATCTATTGTACCATGAAGTCAACCAAACTTTGACTGCCAATATCTCGAGTGTACGATGTCGGATTTCGATGAAACAAACATTGTCGGAATTGTCTCGATAAGCTCTTCGACTTGACGCTGCTTCCGTCAATTTCCAAAATAATTATTTTTTCCACTTCTTGGATGACCCTTGATGGCAATTTGACCCAATGTTTGAATGGTCAAACATACAAGAAAACGAAACCGACTCTATGTATCTTTAAATGGCCATCGGTGGTCTATCGATAATGCATGTTTTTGTTAAACGGTTGGTCGGGGGTTCCAACCCCGCCAACCACCTTTTTTTTTTAGCCACAACCCACATATTAAACAAAAAAAAATGGTGCACAATAATAGTAAAGCCCAACGCTCGTGCTCTAACGGTGGAAACGGCCGACTACTATCTGAGTGATCATGGGTTCAAACCCGTCGTCTAATAAAAACATTTGTTGAATAAATCAACTCGACCGACATCGATGCCAATGGAGAAAGGGGCCACGTGTCACACCAGGAGAACACCACATGGAAAAACCTAATTGGTTCTTAGAAATGCATCATTGCCTCCTCATCAATGATTGGCTGCCACCTGCATGCTGACTAGGCTGCCACTGTACGCTGACTGGAGCATGGAGATGCCACGCAAGATGTACGAATGGACACATGTCATAATTTGATTGGTTCATATAGTCTTACTCAACTACCATGTATCACACCAGAATTCATCCACTTGGATTCCGTATAGTACGGACTACTTGATGACGTCATCTATTGTACCATCAAGTCAACTGAACTTTGACTGCCAATATCTCGAGCGTACAATGTTGGATTTCAAAAAAATGAACATTGCTGAAATCTTCTCAACGAGCTCTTTGACTTGACGTTGCTTCCGTCAATTTCCAAAACAATTATTTTTTTCGCTTCCTGGACGATCCCTAATGGCAGTTTGACCCAAGGTTTGACTGGCCATAACTTGTGCAAATGGACTCCTTTTTTCTCCGTTCAAGTTGTGCTAGAATCAGGACATTGAGATCTTTCTGATGGTGCTAAAATTAGGAGTATTGGAGACACTTTAATTTTCATTGAAAAATATCCCCCGGATCAACTCTATAAAAGTTTGAGCACCATTTTCTTCCATTTTAAGATACTCAATCCATGTATCCTCAAATTATATGATAGATAAATCCTCTTTCTCCTAAGGGATATTTGGTTGTAATAAGTCCTTTGTAGGTGAGGAATTTAGAGTTGGGTATCCCAAAGCCTTAGAAACCAAAGGTGGGTTTAAAGGAGATGTAAATCTTGATTCTTTAAAAGTGATACCTTGTTTGGAAAGAACATTGTCTTGCTCCAGTGACTCAATCCCTTCAAAGATTTCTAGAATTTAAAATTTATTGTTGGAGGTCCCTCTCAGAGTATGCTTTTATGTTTCAATTCCCCCCTTCATACAAAATTTATAGGAATAAATCCTTCTACTTCAACTTGATTTGAATGGGCTAGATTCTTTCTTTTAGCCCTTGGATCGCCAACCTGTGAATTAGGGGAGGGATGAAAGGGTTTGAGTCCCAACTTTGGAATATTCCATTGTAGATGTTTGTATTCATGATAAATTTGGAAATGGAAGGGAAGAGATCTGTAGTCAATATATTGAATCTAGCTCATTTTCCCTAATCTAATGTCTAAAAATTATAGAAGAAGGCTATTTAAATTTATTTCATCATAAATACAAGCATAGTTAGCTACCTTTCTATCTAGATTTTGACAAGAAGGGCCCAAAGGTTTTCAATTGACTACAACTATTGATTGAAGGATGTATTATCTCCAAAATTCTATTGGAAGCCTAGGTAAACAAATCCAAACATCAAGTCTTGTAGGAAACTCCTCTATCAAACCAAACCCCACATGTCATGGATTACTAAACGACCCTTCTTGATTATGAAAATAAGAACCTACCTCAAAGATCATGTTATGATCTACCATTTTTGTGACACCACCATAAATTATCCACTTGCAAATAATATAATCTTCATATATCTCCTTCTGGATTCTAATTTTTTAAGTCCAAAACTCTAGAAATTGAAGAGAAATTTGAAGACCCATAATTTTACAGATTAAATTGTGCTTTGAATAATAGATGGCATCATTTGTACTTGAATTAGGATTAATAACTATCACAAGCGATTGATCTTTAATTTTCTCCAAACACCCATTGGGGTTTAACCAACTCAAATCCTAATTCTTAGATCTATCCTCATTGGCTACATGCAAAAGAAACTAGACAACCCTATCATTCCCAACACTAGAGAGTTCCTCTAAATTGAGTATATCTTTAAACAAGGGGTTAGGAGGATGCCCCAAGATCCCACCAGACTCCATAAAGCCCTCCACAAAAGAAATAGCAAAGGAAGACTAGAAGAAATAAATAAAGAGGAGAGCAAAGAAAATTTTCAAACCTCCATATGCCACAGAGAAAAAAGCTAAATATAAGCTATAGATAAAAATGA
Source organism: Sequoia sempervirens (assembly GCA_007258455.2). Lineage (NCBI taxonomy): Eukaryota > Viridiplantae > Streptophyta > Pinopsida > Cupressales > Cupressaceae > Sequoia > Sequoia sempervirens. Next base: position 180,138,325 of record VDFB02086081.1, read on the forward strand.
TTTACCAATAAAAAATACCCAGCCAATGCACTAGCTCCCAAGGCAATGCACAATTAAAAGGAGGGAAATAGAGGGGTCACAACCAAGCCATAAAATCCCACACAACCCAACTAGCCCTCAATGCACAACCATCAACTTCAAATTCCATTCCTCATTCATGGAATATTTTATTATTATATGATAGTTGCATTTCAGTTTTATGTATATTTCCTTCTAACTATATGCTTAGTTTAATATTTTCCACATACCTCCTCTCATATATTAAGTGTAGGATGTGTATTTCATACCTTTTCTTCCTTTTCTTTAAAACTCTAGTGGCCAAATATTACATGAAATGACTCTACAAAGAAAAAAAAGTGTAGTGCTTGGTTGGTAGGGCTATAATTATTTTGTAGATCAAGGTGGATAACTTGTATATAGAAGTGTATGTATGTATGGGTACCATCAATGTACGGATAAAAAATATATATTATAATATGTGAATATAAGGATGAGGTAGCAGATAAGTGTCTAGGGATATGTGTAATGGATAGATAGTTGGCATAGGGTAGAGAACATGAATTCCACAAAATTAGGCCTTGTTAATTTTGGCACCATATCTTTAAGTCAACAAAGATAAAATTTATCATTTCACAAACAATAGGAGATTGAATCTTAGATTCAATAGGGGAATTATCATATAGCTATACAAATATTTGAAATCAAATCTTGTTGTGGCCTTCCTCTGATTGAGTTTATTCAAACAATCTTAATATTTCACCAATTGGATAAATTTTATACTAACCTTTAGCATTTTCACTTCTTAAGTATATAAAGATGAAAAATATAAAAATGTCAACCATTGCTCATGTGAGAAGAAAAATGTCATAAAAAATCAGTGGGATTCTTAATTAAGTACATATCTCAAAGTACTTTTTGTTGCATATCAAAGTTTTTTTTCAATTTATTCTTGAAACTAAAGTTTCCTACTACTTAAAAAAATGGAAAAGGAAATAATGAAGGTTATTGTTGTAACAAGAAATAATATACAAGATTCATTTTACTTTCAAAGAAATTTAAGAAGATGTAGTAGGATGGGTTGTACTTGCTTGGTATTCATTATACATGCAAGTCCTAATGTTACTCAAAGAACTCACGCGATAGAATTCTTTTGTGAAGTATTTACAAATATATTTAATAAAATAAAGATATATATCTTTTAAAGCTTTATCTTTCTATATAATCAATCAAAAATAAAATATGATTAAATTCGAAATTCATCTTTCTTATGATTAATATTAATTGTGTCTCTTTTGTATTTTTTGAAATGATTTTAAATGTTAATAAATAAATATTTTTTAAAGGTATGCACCAAGGGAAAAAAAACTTTGTGTTTTTTAAAGAAAAATAACACCTATAATTGTATAGGCTACACAAATAAGAGCTATTGGGTGTATAAGTTTTAAAGATGGTGTTGATTTCCCCCAACAAAGATTCTGCATCTCTTTTCGGTCTTCTATTTTTCCAAATTTTTTTTCTGAAATGTGGAAATTTCTATTTTACTACCAATAATTTATTTTTCTCTGCAATTTGTATAAAATAATAAACACCTACTTCAAAATCCAAATAATAAAAAATATAAAATCAAATGCTAAAGTAGCTAGTAATTATTGGAAAATCAGATAGAGAAGCCTACAATGTTGATAAAACATTCTAGACAAGGTGTGTGAACCAAGATCCTAGTACCTGCAAGAGACAAAAAAAAACACATTAGAGGATTCAAATGCAAGTAAGAAAAAAAGTTCCCTATAAAATCCATTAATAATACTCAAATAGGAATGAAATCAAGGAACGTAATAAAAAGCAAGTAAATAGATTAAATCCTATCAAAAACATGCAAACTCTTGATCCTATGGGGGAGTTGTTGCCAATTTGATGTGGAAATTGGCCCTTTCCTAACTCCTATGATGCAATGTAGATGATTGTTGAAGAGTGATCCACTTGGTGATTGATTCAATGGAGCTCCATGATGAAAATCTACAATAACCTAGCTATGCTTGATTAAATGGAGGAGAATTGCTAATGCTTGAGTGTGGATTTCAATACAGAATTTTTTTCTCAAATTGTGGATGATCAAAATGTGGAGAGAAGCCTCTTATTTATAGAATGAAAAGTTGGAGAAATGCCCAAAATGAAGCAATTTGGGGCTAAATTTTAACCAATGGCAAGGTACCACTTGTCAAGAGATGAATGGATGAAGGATGTGCCCATAAATGCAATTAGGTGGAATTTGAAATTAGTGAAATGGCATGTAAGAGGGAAAAAGGAATGCCTTAAATGCCACTTGGCTCAATGCAAAAGGACTTGTAAGATGGAATAAATGCCTTGTTGGAAGGACACATGGATGTAAAATTTGGAAGAATATTCTTTCAAAGATGCCATGTTGAGAGAAAATGAAGAATTCATAAATCAATTAAATTGATTTATTTGTGCAAGTGAGAAAATCTAGAGGATGTGACATGAGATTAGATTAAATTAATAAAGGGTTGATTAATTTAATGAAGGATTAGGTGATGTGACAATTTTGACTTAGATTTATGGGTTAATTTAAATCAAAGATGAGAGGAATGTGATTTTAGAGATAGCTAAATAAACATTTGTTTTATTTAGGAAAAAGGGATGGTTTTTAGAATAAATTAAATAGGGTTTTAATTTATTTAATTTAATTTAATGGAGATAGAATTTAGAGATTAATTAAATAAAAATTGAAATTAATTAAATAAAGGAGCTAAGGTTAATTAGAACAATTCAATTGATTTAATTAACAAAAAAGAATGACTTAATCAGATAAATGATTTATTTAATTAAGAGAGGAAAATTGATGAATTTAATCAAATAAGGGTATTCGATTAAATGGTTAGACTGAGGGATGATTAAGGATGAAATGGTGTTAGTAGTCAGGATCAAGCATGTAATGCCAATCAGTAGATTTTAAGTGTCTACATTTTTATCCTCTTTGAAGCGATGCACTCATTGCATTGGTTCAAAGAATAAACTGTTTCGATCCAAAGCAAAAAAAATTCCAATTTCAAAATTTTTCCCCGCTACTGCCCAACAAGAGAACATACCAATATATTGCCTCCTCAAGAGATAAGACAAAAATTCTAATTTTTTGGGTGATCTCGTAAAAAAGGACAAGGTGTCCAATAGGTCTAGAAATGCCCCAGAAGGTCAAAAAAATGGAAAAACTAATAAAAAACTACCCTCAGATAGGAAAAAATAGGTTCGGGGGACCTAGACCCTTCTTGGATGACTAATTAGGGTCAAAAAATCCTAATTTTTAGGCTTAAATAGGCCTTGAGGGGCCACTTACAATTCATTTTCACATTCAGCCTTGAGAGACTTTTGCACTTTTGAGCTCTGACCTTTTGACAAGATGGTTCAATGACAACTCCCCTTGCACATTTCCGACTGAGTATGGACACACCAAAGACTTACTGACACTGGACCACTGCTGAGTCAACCTAACCTGAGCTTGAGTTTTGATTTACGTGTGCATTTATTACATTAGGAATTTAGGTCTTTTGGAGTGGTGCTAAACAATGTTGCTTAGTGCTACTCAACTTTTTAAACAATTCCGCTTCACATCAAACTACACCAACATCATAAATAACAACATCATGGTGTAGTTTGGAGTTTGGGTCCAAATTCCAAACTGGGGCACTTTCGCAAAGGGAATCACCATGGTGCACTTTGAAACTAGGGTTTCATGCCAAACTGACCCGCTATCCCAAACTACGATGTTGTGGTGTGATTTGGGACTTTGAAGATTCCAGCGGCATAGTTTGAAATTTGCAAACTGCACCGGCTTCACAAGTAGTGATGCTAGAGTTACTTCAGAACTAGAACAAGCCACAATCAAGATTGTTTTTGATGAATTTTAACACAGTGACTTTCTTGATGCAAGAGGAGGTGAGGGAGATCTACTCTCATGAGCATAGGTCTTGAGAGATTTTTGGATTTTTACATGATTTGACTGAGAGAGAGCAGGAGCACCTAGGAGAGATGGGGCTTTGGTATATTGCACATACACTACCCATGTAGACACATGTGGGAATAATGACATCACTTACCAAGAGATGGTACAGTGAGACCTCTTCATTCCACCATTCAACAGGGGAGGCCACAGTCACCCTAGAGGATGTGTGGCAAATCCTGAGATTGTCTATCCATGAAGGGTAGGTTATTTATGACATGGATGTCATGAGGGAATCCTGCTATGCTTTCATGGATACCGATGAGATTATATTCTATGAGGGCCAGATTGAGTTGGAGCACCACAAGCCTCTCATGTAACCCTATCGCTTAGTTATTGCAGCCATTATATTAGGTCTCGACGCACCAGATCAGTGAGGTCATTATTTCAGTCTTGGATGGGGGCTTGGTTGGCAACACATGGTCCAGCAATGATCGACATTGTTTGCATGGGGCCCAGTTTTTCTAGCCTCACTTTGCATAGATCTTCATGAGTTTTCCCATCTAGACAATAGATCACTTGTGGTGGGCGTCACACTTTTGCATATCTAGGTGTGGGAGCACATCCCTGTCCTTCATCCACAAGTTGTTCCAGTGTCGATGGACCCATATGATCCATCAGTTTGGCAATACAAAGGGGGTCTCTCATTTACACATACAAGAGAGCACAGGATTCCTCATTGGAGGAGGGTTCTTTATAATATGCAAATGTTCAGATGGTAGCCATATCTTGGGTAGCTAGGTTGGTTTGATGATGCACAATAGTTATTCTTTTCTCACTAGGATAGACTTATGCAGGGCAAAAATCATATGATGGTTGAGATGTACCTATCAGGTAGGTTCCAAAGATAGTTTAGCGAGCCACATGATCTACCAGATGATCAATAAATTGCTATTTTTGTGAGGACAATGAGCCAGAGCTCTTGGGGATAGCACATACCTGCGCATGAGGCAGTTGAGAGCTTTAGACAACTAGTAGCTAGGCCATGAACATATGACTAGGGATAGTTAGATCCAATAGTTACATAGGCCTACAAATATTGGTTCAGGTCATCGCTGAGGCTCACAATCCTAGGGACACCCTTTGCTCAATAGAGAGCCAAAGGTAGGGGCAAGATGATGTCAGGGAGGATATGATCAGGGTTAGGGAGGTGGTGGGCCACCACCGATTCACCAAGTTTAGGATCATGGGCCACAAGATCCACCACCTAGAGATCCATAGGTTGGAGGGAAGCAATTAGATGATGACCAAGGCTGACAGGATAGGGCCCCCACACCACCCAGGGACAAGGGTTATGATCAACCACTTGTGTAGCCAGCTGGTCAGCTAGATTTGAGAAATGGGCATATTTTGTAGCTCCAATCCCAGGTTCAAGCATTGACAACTGGGAGAGACCAACTATGAGTCGAATGTGATCATGCAGTGCAATAGAGGTAGGCAGTTGAGTTACAGGCAAAAAATTGAGAGTATGTCTACCTCCTCATCTCAAAGTACAGTATCACTTAGAGCCTACAGGGAGGCTATACAGGAGGCTGATAATTACAGATTGCACTATTACAAGGTCGTGCCATAGGCAGCGAGAGTTCCTAATTTTTCATAGAGGACAGTCCATAGACCTACAAAGGCCCATGGAGAGACAATAGGTGGTGAGGGTAGCAACCAACAAGGATAGGATGCTTTGATGATGGGACATGATTCTTTACGTGCCCTATGGGCTCATTTTTGATAGCACCATGGGCCTTTGTACCTATTGACATACACATGTACATTGATCCAATTTTTTGTATCGTGACAATATTTTATTGATGATATGTATGAAATGATGATTTTGATCCAATGTTATATGTTGTGTCCTATCTTTAATTTATGCATTATGGATGAGTCCTATTTCTATATGTGATGATGTCATGATTTTTTATGATGATGCTTATGTTGTGATGATGCAATGATGTAGTGGTTTATGGGATGTATGTATGATGATGCAATCTTTTTATCTTTTCATGTATTTTGTATGCAGAATGTTCTAGTATGAAAATGCTTAGACTAACAGATCTATATTATGTGCCTAATGAATGATGATTTATGTAATCTTTTTATGTATGATATGTACTTATGACGATGTGATATGTAATGTGATATAATGATATATGTGATATATAATGTAATGGTATGCAAAGTGATATGCAATGGTACGTGTATGGAATGATGATTATGATATGCAAAATGATATGTAATGTATGACTTTATGATGTGATGGCATAATGAATGTTTTTTTTTTTACATGTTCTATATGCATGTGATGGATTGTTTATATGTTATGCCTTGTATGATTATGTATGGGATGCTTATAATGATGTGGGAATTTTTTATGAAATTCAAAATGGATATAATGTTGTGATTTATTTGTATGATTATGTATGGGATGCTTATAATGATGTGGGATTTTTTTATGAAATTCAAAATGGATGGAATGTTGTGATTTATGAGATGCTTAGAATAACCAATCTATAAAGTATGATGATAAAATGCATTGCATATGAGATGATCAATATTTCCTATATGATATCATATGCATTATGTTGATGATTTGTGGATACAAGGTGGATGCATTTAGCGATGATGAACTATCATGGTACCATGTTAGCATGAAAGAAGATTGAAGAAAGCAAGAGATTCCAACAAGACATGAGCTGATGATAATGATGATGATGATGATGATGATGATGACATTGCATACCGAGGAGTTAGGACAAAGGGCCAATTACCTTATGTTTGATAACACACATAGGTACAATGCATCAAGGTATGAAGAACCAGAATGGCATGGTACCTAGTGTGATGGACTTTGACTTGACAATCAGATAGGAGTATCTTTGTTAACACTGGCATACGAGACCTTATTCAGAAATGCAATTCAGATATTCAAAACATCTCAAACCAAAACATAGAAAGGAAAGCCTTCCTATGTGGTCAACAAGATACCTAAAACATCCTCCCTACATCTAAATAAAGCACATACGACCAAGCTTATATTACAAAAGTATCCAAATAGCACAGTAGATGAAATATAATGATCATTTCCCCATTCCTATCTCTCTAAATCTCTTTGTTTGGGACATCATCGAGAGGTCATTGAAGTGAGCACAAAAATATAATTCAATAGACAAAGATAAAGTAAACAGACAAGCTAATGTTCTTCAAAACTGCTAGCCAAGACTAAACTACGATGGTGCCTGATGTTGATGTCCATTGTAGGAAGGATGCATCCTAGGACATGAAAAAATTAGATGATTTGATATGGGACTAACTGGATGATAAGCTATTGACAAAGAGTTGATCAACTTGTTTAATTATTGACCTAGACTTGAGACTTTGAGGTTTGAGTTCTCACTTTTAACCTTGTAGACCTGTTTCCAATTATTTCACCAAATGTCGGGGACGATGACTAATTTATTATCAATGATGTTTATTGCAAGTGAAAGCGAGATGAGACAGATGGATTTTTTCAAAATTTGTATGTTTTTAGATTTTTGAAATGTTTTGAGGCTATTTTTGGTATTTTTTAGATTTTACAAATGTTTTGAGGTTTTCTAAGATTTTGACCAAGATCTAACCTAAAGACCTATCCTAGGGGCCTTGAGGGTTGAACAACTAGATTAGCCTTGCCTACATTATACACACAAAGACCATGTAGTTTGACTAACACAAAATTGATTATTGATGAGATATGAATAAATGGACTGCTAGTTTATTATGACAGACTCCTAAAGGACTAACCTAAGTGTCTTGAGGGATGATCAAAGATCAAGCTTGCCTAAATTCAAGGCTTAGAGACCCGTAGTTCAACAAGATGACTCTATTTTTGACTTTTTGATCTATTTTTGAATTTTGATATGTTTTGAATGTTTTTGGATTTTATGATTTTAGTGACCTCAAGAACATACACAAATCTGATCTGATGAGAACATTCCCCCAGTGTGATGCAATAGACTACTTCGATAAAGGAAAAACAAACTAACCTTGAGGATGGGTTGATTAGCACTAGGAAGGATCATGACATGAACAGAAGACCAAGCTATGATGTGGAGCAGATGGGCGATGGATGAAGATATGGAATGTGATAGATGATGGAAGTGTAATGGATGGATGATGCAGAACAAGTCATGAAGATCCTAGTGGATGGAAAGTGCTTATTTACACAAGGTTCCTGTTTGCTAGGTTTTCACTGAGGTACTTGCCCAAAGTGCAACTAAAGTGGTTTTCACTAGAGGATGATTTTTCTCTTTACCATTTTTAATCCTTTTACTAATTTTTTTGGATTTTTTTTTAAATTTTTTTGTTGTCACCAAGATGCTTGTTTGCTAGGTTTTCATCAGGGTGACTATTTTTTTCAAGAAATTTTCTTTTTTTTTTTGGTTTTTTTGGTTCTATACCTCAAAACATTTAGGCATAATACTTTTTAAGATGGGAACTATTCATGGGCTCCTACAGAGGCTCGCCTTCAAGTGTTGATAACTGATATGCCCCTAACTTATAGCTTGTTGTGATGATGAAAAGCCCAAACCAATTTGGGTTCAAATTTTCCTTTTCCATTTGGATTAGGGATGTTCTTTTGATTCTCTTTTAACACCAGTTATCTGACTTGGAAAGTCCTACTTTTGATCTTCTTGTCATAACTCCTCTTGAGTCGATTATGATAGACCTGCAAATGATTTAATGCATCCATACGCCACTCATCTAATAGTTCCCACTCATTTAGTCTTGAAAATCAGTATTGATCATCTGTGATAAGGTTCTACAATGATATCCTTAGTGAGGGGAGCTCGATCTCGATGGGTAGTATGGATTCTAATTCATAGACCAGGGAGAAGGGGGCGGCGTTGGTGGGTGTTCAGATACTAGTTTGATAGGCCCAGAGGGTGGGGTCTAGCTACATATTCTAGTCACGACCTATGCCATTGACTATATTTTTGAGGATTTTTAGGATGGTTTTGATGGTGAATTTTTCTTGGCCATTTCCTTGGGGATAGTATGGGGTGGAGAAGCAATGTTGGATTATGAATTTTTCACATAAGTCATGAACATCCTGGTTTTTAAATGGTGTCCCATTATTTGAGATAATGGCTTGTAGGACACCTAGCAACATATGAGATAGTTCAGGATGAACTTTGATATCTACTTCCTAGTTATATATTTCATTAGTATGGCTTCCACCCACTTGGTAAATTATTCAGTGGTGGTTATGATGAACTTGTGGCCATTGGATGAGGTGGGGGTTGTTTTTCCAATGAGTTCAAGCCCCCACTATGAAATAGGGACATGGTATGATAATGAGATGGAGCTCCCAAGCTAGAGCATAGATGAGATCTCCATGTTGTTGGCACTATAAACATCTTTTGATGTAGTCATGCACTTCTATTTCCATTTTAGGCCAATAATACCCCATCCTCAGTAATTTCTTGGCCAAGGTAATACCGCTTGAGTGGGAACCACATATGCCATTATGAACATTAGTTAAGATTGTCAATGCCTCCTTAGTGTTCAAACATCGTAAAAAGGTTCCTTCTATGCTCCTATGATACAAGGTATCTCCAAGGATCACAAAATAGGATGTCTTTTTGATAAAGGTTCTCTTTAGGCTCGAAAGTAGGTTGGCAGGGAGGACTCCTATTCATAAGTAGGTAGAAATGTCATGGTACCATGGATTTCTAGGACCAACAATTTCACACACAAATTCTGACTTCGATGCCTTGAATGCAAGCACAAGAAGCTTCTCTACTAGGAATTCTTGCTTTGGGACATTACGGGGGATATCCAATAGGGATCCAATCATTTCCATGGAATTTTCTGATCTATTGTTTGCTCCGGGGATCTACTCAAATGTGATGTCAATAAATGATTCCTTAAGACCCTCTACCAACTTTTTGTATGGAGTCAGCTTATCATCTTTTGTTTAGTACTCACCATTCACTTGATTGATTATAAGTTGTGATTCCCCATACACCTTGAGAGCCATGATATTCCATTGCACTGCTATTTTGAGACATATGGTTAAAGCCTCATATTCTACAATGTTGTTAGTGTAGGGGAATGCCAATTTGTAAGATCTAGGTATGCAGTCTCCATGTGGAGTGATAAAGAAAACACCAACTCCTAATCCATGCTACATGTAGGAACCATCAAAGTATAGTTTCTAGTGGTTGGCTATGTTGAGATTGAAGATGGATTCATCTTGAAACTTTTGATATGATCGAATTTTCTGCATACATGGGTGCTTCTACAAGTTGATATGTGATCACTTGCCCTTTGATTACCTTTAATTCCATGTACTTGATGTCATATCCAGATAGAATCATGACCCACTTGGCCATCCTTACTCTGATTATTAATTTTGATAGTAGGTACTTTAGGGGATTGATCTTGGCGATGAGTTTGATTTTGTGTGCCAACATGTAGTGTCTAAATTTTTGTGATGGAAATACTATTGCTAGATAGGAATTTTTGATGAATGAGTAGTTTAACTCATGCCCAACCATTGTGTGACTGATGTAAGAGATGGCCTCTTTGTCCCATTTTCATCTTGCTAAGCCAAAAGAGCATTGAGGTTTGTTGTTGTTGCTAACACATAGAAGATGAGTGGTTTTCTTGGGATCAGTGGCATAAGGACTAGATGTGTGAGCATATATTCTTTGATTTTGTTGAAGGATTTATTACACTTGTCATCCCATTTGTATGCCACTCCCTTGTGAAGTAGGTGAGAATATGGGTTTTCTTGTTTTCCATCTGTGCTATGAACTTTCAGATGGACTAGAGACTGCCTTGGAGGCCTCTCAACTATTTTAATGTTTTGGGTGCCTCCATTTCAAGGATTTCCTTTACCCTAGCTGGATCTATTTCAATACCCCTCATTGACACTATGTATCCCAGTAACTTTCCTAACTATACACTGAAGACGTAGTTCTTTGGATTTAAACAGACTTTGTATTCCTCCAGCCTGTCAAAGATGGCACTAAATGTTGCCATGAGATCCATCCTCTTTCTATATTTTGCTAGTATGTCATCAACATAATCTTCCACGGTTTTGTGGGTCATGTCATGAAAGATTAACTTCATGGCCCTTTGGTATGTTGCTCCTGCTTCTTCAAACCAAATGGCATCCTGTTCCAATAGTAGGTTCCCCATGGACAAGTGAAGGATATTTTATGATCTTTTTTGCAAATCATGATTTGGTTGTGTTGGTGTGAATAATTGTCTTGTACCTAGCTAATTCATTCACTAGGTAATTAGGGGACATATTCACATGGTTAAGTTTACTTAGGTAAAAGATTCCTTCTAGAAGGCTTAGTTGGCTTATCTAGAACTTATCTTATCTAGCTAGGATGCATCATTTCCTAGGTGATTAGGTTGTTGGTTGTCTCATGTCATAGGATCATGACATTTGTCAACATCATATTCATTCTTATCTCTCAACCTTGCCCATATAAGCAAGGCATCTCATGTACATTTCTATTCAAGCAATCAATCAATCTTGCATTGTGAAGCAAGCTTTCTTGCCATTCTTTCTCTTGTGGAAGTGGTTTTGGTTGCAACTGATCTTGGGGGTGTTGGGGAGTCACCATCAACTCCTACATGGTATCAGAGCTCTCTAGGTGTTGCAGATTCCTTCCCAGATCTAAGAGTGATATTTTGGCTTGAAGAATTTTGCTGGGTGTAGATTGAGGTTTCAAGAACCTCACGATTGAGTTCAGAAGGTTCCGCAAACGAATTTTGACTGTAAATTTGCCTTTATTGGGTAAAGTTGTTTTTGAGGCAAATTTTTTTTGCTGGAATAACTCCCTATGCGGTACAATTTTCTATTTTCGCAAAAAAATATTTTTTTGAAAATATTTTCTACGACATCTTTATGTAAATATTTGGGGAAAATATATTTTTCGGGAATTTATTTGTAAAATTTGGGGAAATTATTTCAGAATATTTGTGGTTTTTTATGAAAAAATTGGTGGAAATATCTATTAATCTGCAGTTTGTATGCCAACCTTTCAAACCACCAATAGAGAGTACGGATCTGGCATATTTTTTAATATTTATTTTGACTAGTCCCATTTAGACTCCTGTTGGCCTGGCTAGTATGCATACTGTAGGGTACCGACAAATTTAGAGGGAACACAGCCTCTGACCGCCAGTTCTTTCTTCTCGGGTTCTTCATTGTAGGCCCGATCCACTGTCAAATCTTCAAATCTGCGTGTCAGTGATCTGCATCAGCATAATCCGGCGGGTACCTTCCATCGACAATATTGGTGGGTATTCACTAGTCATCAGTGGATGAGGATTTCCTTTCAATCCCTGGTACGTTGTCTTGCTTCAGTCAAGTCCGTGGAGTGCATCTTCCGTATGCGGCTTGTCACATCGGTTGTCTATGCTTGGTGCGTGGGTTTGATCTTTATCTTCACTGTGCGTGGATTTTTTCAGTTTGTAGTTGATTTGATAGTTTGGGATTCCTTGTAAATTTGCAAAAAAAGTGCAAATCTTATTGGGACAAAGGGGTTGATTTCTTGTATTGTGAGGGAGATTTTTTGTTCTTCTCTTGTAATATCTCATTGTATCATGGATTTGAAAAAAGTTGTACTTTTAACTCCATATAACTATCATGAGTGGAAATCTCAAATGGAGTTATTATTGTTAAAATCAAAGTTACAACGAATCACATTTGGTCAAGATCCAGAACCTGCAGGAGCAAAAGAGAAAAGAAAATGGCTTGATAGAAGGGATGAAGCTCTTGGTACTTTGAAGTTGTCCATTTCTCCATATCTTAGATATCATGTTGCATCTTGCACTCATCCTAATGAAGCTTGGAATACTTTAGAGAGTCTCTTTGGTAAGCCAGATAAGATGAGGAAATTTAAGTTGGAGAATGAACTTATGGGGTCTTAATCCTTCAGATTTTGACAATGTCCAAGACTTTTTCTCTAAGATCAATTCTCTTAGATTGCAGTTATCTAATTGTGGGGCCACTAAAGAGGATGAACAGTTGATACTTTCTATTCTTGCTAAGCTTGGTCCTGATTATTCAATTTTTGTTTCTACCTTCTATGCTACAATGGATGCTCTTGGCACTACATACAAAATGCCTTCTCTTGATGAATTTGCAGCTCAACTCACAAGGGAACAAGAAAAGTTGGTACACATGGGCACATTGAAGTCTTCTAAACCTCATGCTCTTGTTGCAAAGGAGACAAAGGATTCAAGTGGCAAAGGTAAGAAGCAAAACAAAGCACCCAAGTCTAATGAGCAAGGTAAAGATTCTCCTTCACATAGCACTCCTGAGTCCACATCCTCTTCTAAAGAGGAATCATCTAAAAAGAAGAAGTCAAAATGTGCATATTGTAAAAGATTAGGACATGATGAGCATAGGTGTTATAATAAGAAGATTGATGAATTGACACACATTCTTCAAAATAATAACATTAAGTTGCCCTCATCAGTGTCTGCTACTTCTTCTTTTGCATCTCAATCGGAAAATCCATCATCTTCATTTCAGTCACAGGACACAGGATCTACTTTTGGGCTACACAAGATGAAAGGACAAGCACTCTTGGCCTCTACAAGTCTTGAATCTCATAGATGGCTTCTTGATTTAGGGGCACTTCATCATATGGCATCTTTTATGGATATGTTCTCTTCTTTTGAGCCTTGTAATTCACCTCATATATTGATGGGTAATAATACATATATGAAGGTAAGTGGGAAGGGTTCTATTGATATGGGGGAAGGGACCTTCAATTATGTACTTTGTGTTCCTTCCTTGTCCACTAATCTCCTTTCTATTTATCAAATTAGTCATGGGGGTCAAGGTAAAACAGTTGAGTTCACTCTAGATAGGGTGTACATAAGGGACTTGGAGACTAGGGATATTGTTGCTATTGGGATGGTTGATCATGCATCTCGTGTATATTCCTTTTCTCATTTTGCTTCAGAATATGATAATGTTCCTTTGACTGCATCACACACTCCATTGAGTGTGAACCATGATAGTGAGGAGAAGTTTGGTCATCTACACCTTGGTATTCTTGAGACCAGTGTTGAGCTTCCTACTCCTCCACCTCCTACTCCTTTAGCCATTGATGCTTCTATTCAGCAGGATGATCATAGTTTTTCAGATCTTGCTTTGTGGGATGAGTATTTGATAGGGATTTCTAGCTTGTTCATAGAGTCTCATACTGCAGATTTGGAGGACACACTTGAGGGGATTTCTCTCCTCTTTGATGAGAGTTTCAGTACAACTGTTATCCCATCTTCTTTGTCTTTGGAGATTGACATTCATGAGTCTCCTCCATCACTTGATTTGTCATGTTTCTTGGTTCAGTTTGACCATGATTCTGTTGTGGCTCATTCAAGCTTGGAGGATCTTCATCAGTTTTCAGAGGCATACATGAGCATTCATGCTTCCTCCTTTCAATTGGACATGGAGTGGCTTCATCATCAGCTTATGGACTTGTTTCTTCCTAAGGGAAGATGTGTTGCTTGCAGACATTGGGTTATCTTTTGTTTTTAGGCATTCTTCAGCATTGGAGCTTCTTCATCATGGGGGGGATATCTTATCTCTCTACTTCCTTCTTATGGGGGGGTATTTGATTGTATATACATGATGCATGTTGTCCTTGGGGGGTATCATTGAGTCCTCCATACATCATGTTGTCTTGTTTCTTTTGTTTTCTCTCTTTTGGAGAGGATTTTTGTCCCACTGGGTTTTCTCCTTTTCTTCGCTTGTGAGAGATTGCATCATTTGCATTGTAAATGGGTACCTAACATGGCCTAGTAGCCGGGACCCATAGTCGTAGTCTTTGCACAATTTGCATAATAATCTTCTCCCTAAGTTGCACTTAAGGGGGGGTGTTGGTGTGAATAATTGTCTTGTACCTAGCTAATTCATTCACTAGGTAATTAGGGGACATATTCACATAGTTAAGTTTACTTAGGTAAAAGATTCCTTCTAGAAGGCTTAGTTGGCTTATCTAGAACTTATCTTATCTAGCTAGGATGCATCATTTCCTAGGTGATTAGGTTGTTGGTTGTCTCATGTCATAGGATCATGACATTTGTCAACATCATATTCATTCTTATCTCTCAACCTTGCCCATATAAGCAAGGCATCTCATGTACATTTGTATTCAAGCAATCAATCAATCTTGCATTGTGAAGCAAGCTTTCTTGCCATTCTCTCTCTTGTGGAAGTAGTTTTGGTCACAACTGATCTTGGGGGTGTTGGGGAGTAACCATCAACTCCTACAGGTTGTACCCAAAGAAACCATTCATTAGAGAAAGCATTTCATGTCCTTCTGTCATGTCTACAATCATGTTGATGTTAAGCAATGGGAAATCATCTTTTAGACATGTTTTTTCCATATCCCTAAAGTCTATGCAGATTCAGATGCCCCCAGTGGGCTTTGAGATGGGTACTAGGTTTGATACCCACTCTGGATAATTAATTGGTCTTATGAATCCTGTATCAAGAAGCTTCTTCAATTCCATTTTGACTGGCAAGGTGATCTGAGGATGCATTTTCTTGAGATTTTGTTTGAGAAGCTTTGCTTCAGAATAGATCGCTAAATGGTGGACCAAAACCTTTGGGTCAAACCCAGGCATGTCTGCATAACTCCATGTGAAGTTTACCTTCCTCTCCTTTAAAAAGGCTGCTAGTAGCTCATGTTCCTCTGATAGTAATGGCTTTGCATATAAAGTGATGTGTGGTGTCTGATTTGTTCCTAAATTTACTAGATTTCATTTTTTGGCTAGAGCTGCTAATTTTCCTAATGTAAAGCTCTAAGAGGAAGATTGAATCCCCCATCCTTAGGTGCCTAAAAGAGGTTTTCACCATCAGATGTGTCCTGTCTTTTTACATTTTTCTGGTCAGAGAGTGCCATAGTGTGGTTTTAACTCAAAGACTTTGAGATTATTCTTAATTTTTTGCTTTTGCGACTGAAGGATTCAATCATCTCCTCATAGTATGATTGGGTGTCCAGTATGATATCAAACCCTGATTTATGATCCCCACATGGTATTGTTCCCTATAGTCCCATAAATTCTGAGAGTGCTTCATCCTTTTCGAAGGTATCGAGAATTGGTGGTCCTCGTTGGTTGTGATCAATGAGTTGCAGGTAGACTGGGTGGATTTCATGGTTTTGAATGGGTGACTCAAATGATATAGTACTAATCATGAGGAGTGATGTATCTCCAAAAAGCATGGGTAAATTAGTTATGGGGTCTTCCTCACTACCTAGATATATGACCTGATCTTTGGATATAGGCATTTGATGAGTGGGTGCTGATTGTTGAGGAGGATTTCTGACATTCCTAACTGAGGAACCCCTACCAAGTATGGTCACTCTCAGAGGGGTACATCCAAGACCAATATTTTTCATTTGTATCTCTAGAATAATGGGTAGTAGAAGCTTGTTGTCATTTTTCCTCAATTTCTAGTTTCTGTCATAGCCCATTGTGAGCATCATTTGCAAGCCTTTGTTGTTTTCATCCATTGGTATATTGGTTGCTGGTTTGTCATCTTTATACAAAAGATGGGATGGGTCCTCTTCTATTACTTCTCAGTCGAGATCTCCCCAAATTCTAAAGTTGGAATATCCTTTAGAGGATGTTTGGGATGTGGAGGCTTCATTTGATTGCAGTCTTCCTCTTGATTTGGGAGATTGTGGTAACTCTCCTACCACAAAAGCATTTTTGGGAATTGTATAGTTTCCACAACCATTGTCTTGGATGATGAATTTGATGTTAGAGATGGTGGGGATGGTAGGAGTGGTAGGTTTCTCTATCGCGGAAGTGAGAGTGGCTAGATCAATGTATGGTGTTGATGGGCCTTCATTATTTTTAGGCACTTAAGGGATTTTGTAGTATTTTGCCTCTAGGTTCTTGCAATAAGAGAATGGTTTGGAAGGTTGATGCCACTGATTGCATTGCATGGATCCACGGATGCCCTAGGAGAATGTTGTAAGGCAAGTCAAGGTCAAGGACCTAACAGATGGTTTCCATAATTGTTGGCCCTACTTGAATAGGGAGTTGAATAGTGAACTAAGACATTCTTTCTTGATCATTGTATGCCCTATTTGTGATGCCTTTTCCTTTGTCAATGTAATCCTTTGAGATTTTTAGGTTATTAAAGAGCTTGAGGGAACAAATTTTCAACCCTGCACCTCCATCCACCAGGACTTACTTGAATTTGTTTTTATGCACTAGGACCTCTAAATGGAGTGCACAGTTGTGAGATGGTTGAGTGTTAAAATCTTGATCAAAGAACATAAGGAGATTCAGGGTAATGATGTTTCCAACCATAGCTTGGAATTGTTTTGCATCAAGATCTGCAGGGATAGTGGATGAAGCCAATGCTTCCTCAAGGATTTTTTGGTGGGTGGATGAAATTTTTAGCAACTCCATGATGGAGATTTGTGTTAGGGTTCTTTTCTAGTTGATCAAGGACATTATAGCTACTAGGGAAAAATCTTGGGTTGGGAGTGGGTGCTCTATTTGGTTGAGATGACCCTGCAATTGTAATTTTTCCACCTCTTGTGGGGACTCCACAATTAGTATGGCCTACTTTTATGGTGATAGTAGCACAATATTCATCCAGGCATGTGATGACATGGTCATATACATGATTGAAACTTTTCAATGTACCCTTCCCCTTATCAATGTTATTGTTCCCTTTATGGTTAGGCATCAAATTCATGTAGATTTTGAAATTTTGATTTCCTACTGGTCGCTCCACATTTATGATTTTTTGATCAATGAGGTCTTGGATGAGGTTTCTCAACCTTATGCAGCTATTAGTGGTATGCCCTTTTATTTTGTGAAAGTCGCGAATCTTATTTTCATTGTACCAGGGTGGTTTCACTTTTGGTTCCTAGTAATTCTCATAGGTAGGGGTCTTGATGAGGTTCTCCTTTATCAACTTCTTCATGATGACTGAGAAAGAGGCTCCCCAAGGGCTATGTATTTTCACTTGGGAGGATTTTTTTTTTTGCAAGGGTGGTCCCCCTTGATTATTTAGGTTATTAACCTGATTGTTGGTTGGTTGGTGTTGTGAGACCGTATTTGTTTGTGCATTGTTTTGAGCATTGATTTGCAATTGCTGGTTGGTTTGCATGTTTTTCCTTTGTTCACTGATCACGACCTTAACATTGACCACACCATTGTTTGTGACATTTTTGTTCCTTGACCATGTGTGAGGTTTTTCATTATAGCTAGTTGATGGGTAGTTTTTTTTCTATTTAGGACATAAAGTGATTCCCCCTTGAGCAATAAGGGCTTGTTCAATGTTAACCACCTTGGAGATCAGTTGATCATATGTGGTGATACATTGCACTTTGAGATGGAATGCCAAGGTTCCTTCAAGATTAGATATGATTGTGCAAAATTGTTGTTCCTCTAGAATGACCCATTTTCTTCTGTTGGCCTTGGATCACCATCGTTATAAGGAGGAAGCAAATGATCCACTTTTCCCTTGTTTGAGAGCTAATAGTTCCTCCATATTAACACCCATATCGATATTGAATGTGTAATTTTTGATGAATGCATCCACTATTTCTTAGAAATTTTTGATGCCTAGAGGGAGACGAGAGATCCACTCCATAGCTTGGCCAACCAAACTCCTAGGTAATAGCTACATTAGATATGTATCATCATATTTGACTTCAATGCAATGAACCTAAAATTCCCTGATGTGATCTTAAGGGTTTCTCATCCCCTGGTATATATCAAATTTTGGGATCTCAAATCCCTTTGGGAACAGTTTCATTACAAGACTCCTGTCAAATGGATAAAGACACAAGTTACTAGGTGTCTTTGTTGTTTTTGCTGATTGAAGATCAAGCAATTGTTGTGAAAGTAACTTGATTTGTGTTGTTACTTCATTTTGTAGATATGAGGGTGGGAAGAAAGTGTTATGTGGAGGTTCACTTATTGGAGGGATGGGTGGATTGGTTGTTGTGTTGGTGGATGGTGCTTGCACATTTTTTTGCACTAGGTATGCTTGTACTTGCTATTGTATCAACAATGCTTGTTGTTGGTCCTATTTTTGTTGTGCTAATAGTGCTTGTTGTTGAGCTTGTTGTTATTGTTGTACCAACAACACTTGTTGTTGGGCTGATTCTTGCTGCTCTTGGTATTGTTTTAGTGCTTGTTGGTATGCTTTTTGCTGGGCTACTTTGATTGTGCTTGTGCTTGTTAAGCTTGGTATTGGGAGTGAGCTTGCACTTGTGCTTGAGCTTGGATAGCTTGTTGTGAAGATTTTTCAATATGCATAGCTTGTGTGGCTTGCATAGCTTGAGTAGCTTGTTGTTGTTGTTGTAATAGGGCTTGGGCTTGAGTAGAATTTTGTGCAACTTGAGTAGTTTGTGATTCTTGAGTAGCTTGCGCTGCTTGATCAGCTTGAGCGGATTGCACCGCTTATGCGGCTTGCTATGCAGCTTGTAAATTTTGGATTTTTTGAAGTCCCTTTTGATAGGTAGCTTACTGAGCAGCTTGTAATACAATGCTATATTGGTTTTATGTGTTCGTGTTCGGTGGTGGATTTGGTATTGTGTTCATTTTCATGATGAGGGGCATCATTGTATTGATGATTAGGATTGTATTGGATGGTGTGATTGATATGGTTGGTCCTTGGGAGACCATGGCTGATGATGCGATGATTTCTTGTGTTATGGGGGTGATTTCCATCTGTTGTGATATCAATGGCAAGGTAGGGGGATTTGGCATGATGATTTGATTGATGGTTGGTGGTAGTGATGGTAATCCCAAACCGAGAGGTGATGCAGAAGTTAATGGTAATGGTGGAAGTGATCGAAAAGTGAGTGGCATACTTCCTTGGGGAAATGATGAAGATGAAGGGTCAAAGATGCTCCCTAGTCCAAATAAATCACTTTCTCCTTGCATTAATGAGTATGTGTACTTAATGAGTATGTTGGTGTTGCATTAAATGATGATGATGGGTCATTTAGATCATGAAAGATGAGGGGGAAATATTGATGTAATAGATTTTTTGGTACAAATTACCCCAAGATGGTATTTGTGTCCAAATCTTGATTACACACAAGGGGGTGAGTTTGTAGTGCATTGAGAAATGCACTCCCTTTGTTAACAATAAGCTGGGTTGGAGCAATGGATGATGTAATTTGGGGGATGGATTGGGTGATGCCTTGGAATGGAGGTGTGGATGAGATTGGGGGCATGACCCCAAAAGTTTGTTCCACTATGGTGGTCACATCGTAATCAGAAGGGAGTTTAGCCCCTTTGTTTTGCTAATTCAAGCATGTATTGTGTGGGATGGAGCTTCATCATGATGTTGAAAACCCTACGATTTTTAGGGTTTTGGACCATTTTAGTGATCTCATCTTGTGTCATCCCATAGGCATTATTGGTGATATCCTCAAGTTGACATTCCTCTTATGGATTTTGTGATGATGAAGGAGGATTAATTAGAGGATTGCTTGATTAATTTTGGTGTTGGTTTGGCTTAGATCACTTGAATTGGATGTTTCTTTGTTAGTCTCCATGTCCTTCTTGTGTTGTGATCTAGTTTGGACCATAAAAGATAAGGATCAAAAGAGAAAATTTAGCATGGCCCGACCATTGTGCGGTTGATGTAATAGATGATCCTTTTTATCCCAATTTCATCGTGCTAAGCCAAAAGAGTGCCAAAGGCTATTGCTATTGCTGACACATAGAGGATTAGTGGCTTTCTTGTGATTGGTGGCATGAGGACCAGAGGTGTGAGTAGGTATTATTTGATTTTGTTTAAGGCTTCATCACACTGCTCATCCCATTTATATGCTACTCCCTTGTGAATTAGGTGAGAGTATGGGTTTTTTCTTGTCTGCCAGATGAGCTATGAATCTTCAGATAGATTGAAGCCTACCTTGGAGGCCTCTCAACTATTTCAATGTTTTGGGTTCCTCCATTTCAAGAATTGATTTTACCTTGGTGGGATATATTTCAATACCCCTCATTGACACTATGTATCCTAGCAGCTTTCCTGACTATATGCTGAAGATGCAGTTATTTGGATTTAAATCAATTTTGTACTCCTCCAGCCTGTCCAAAATGGCACTTAGCATTGCTATGTGATCCCTCCTCTTTATGTAATTTTCTAGTATTTCATCAATGTAATCTTCCATAGTTTTGTGGATCATGTCATCAAAGATTAACATCATGGGCCTTTTGTATTTTTCTCCTGCGTTCTTCAAGATGAATGGCATCATGTTCCAACAGTATGTCTCCATGGAAAAGTGAAGACTATTTTGTGTTGGTCCTCTTTGGAAATCATTATTTGGTTGTACCCAGAGAAACTATCCATTAGAGAAAGAATTTCATGTCCCACTGTAATGTCTATAATCATATCGATGTTACACAATGGGAAATCATCTTCTAGACATGCTTTGTTTAGATCCTTGAAGTATGTGTAGATTCGAATGCCCCCACTAGGCTTTGAGATGGGTACCAGGTTTGATACCCATTCCGGATAATCAATTGGTCTTATGAATCTTGCATGAAGAATCTTCTTCAATTCCATTTTGACTAGTAGGGCGATCTGAGGATGCATTTTCTTGAGCTTTTGTTTGATCATGCCAGACTATTGGATCATCTAGATAGGAAAACACATGAAGATCTTTGTAGAGTGAGGCTAGAAAAATTGGGCTCCATGCAAACAATGTCAGTTTCTGCTAGACCATGCACTGCCAAGCGAGCCCCCATCCAGGACTGAAATAATGGCCTTGCCAATCTGGGGTGACGAGACCTAATACAATGGCTATAATAACTAAGTGGTAGGGTGACATGAGAGACCTGTGGCACTCCAACTCAATCTGGCCCTTGCAGAATATAATCTCATCAGTGTCCATGATGGCATAGCAGCCCTCCCTCCTAGCATCTATGTCATAAATAACCTGCTCACTGTGGATAGGAAATCTTAAGATCTACCACACATCCTCCAACATGACTGTGGCCTTGCCCGTCAAAAGGTGGGATGAAGAGGTCTCACTATTCCATCTTTTGGCAAGTGTTGTCATCATTCCTAAGTGTGTCTACATGAGTGGTACATACACAATATACCAAAGCCCCATCTCTCATAGGCACTGCTGCTCTCTCTTAGTCAAATTGCGCAAAAAACCAAAAATCTCTTGGGACCTATGCTCATGAGAGTAGATATCCCTTGCCTCCTCTTGCATTAGGAAAGTCACCATGTTAAAATTCATCAAAAAAAATCTTGATAGTGGCTTATTCAGGCATTTTGAAGTAAATCCAGTGTCACTTCCTATGAATGTGGTGTAGTTTGCAAACTTCAAACTATGCCATTGGAATCTTCAAAGTCCCAAATCACACTGCCGCATTACAATTTGGGATAGCGGGTTAGTTTGGCATGAAAACCTAGTTTCAAAGCACACCGCGGTGGTGCCCTTTGCAAAAGCGCCCCAATTTGGAATTTGGAACCAAACTTCAAATTGCATCATAGCATCATTATTCACAAAGATGGTGTAGTTTGATGCCGAGTGGCACTATTTAAAATGTTGAGTGGCATTGTTTACCACCACTCCTAAAGACCTAAATTCCTAACGTAATAAATGCATGCATAAATTGGAAATCAAGCTCGCGTTAGGTCGACTGACCAGTGATCTAGTGTTGGGAAGTCTCTGTGCATCCATAGTCGGTCAGAAATGTGTAGGGGGAGTTGTTGCTCCATCTCATTAAAAGGTTAGGGCTGACAAGTGCAAAAGTCTCTCAAGGCTAAATGTGAAAATGAATTGGGAGTGGCCCCTCAAGGCCTATTTAAGCCTAAAAATTAGGATTTTTTGACCCTATTTAGTCATCCAGGAAGGGTCTAGGTCCCCCAAACCCATTTTTTCCCATCTTAGGGTGGTTTTTTTTATCATTTTTTTGTATTTTTTTGACCTTTTAGGGCATTTTTGGACATGTTGGGCACCTTGTCCTCCTTTTTTGAGAGATCACCCAAAAAATTAGAATTTTTGTCTAATCTCTCGAGGGGGAAATATATTGGCATGTTTTCTCTTGTCGAGGTAGTAGTGGGGAATTTTTTTGAAATGTGTGAACCAAGATCCTAGTACCTGCAAGAGACAACAAACAAACACATTAGAGGATTCAAATGCAAGTAAGAACCAAAATTCCCCATAAAATCCATTAACAATACTCGAAATAGGAATGAAAGCAACAAACACAATAAAAAGAAAGTAAATAGATTAAATCCTATTAAAAGCAAGCAAAATCTTGACCTTATGGGGGAGTTGGTGCCAATTTGATGTGGAAATTGGCCTTTTCCCAACTCCTATGATCCAATGTAGATGATTGATGAAGAGTGATCCACTTGATGATTGCTTCAATGGAGCTCTATGATGAAAATCTACAATAACCTAGATATTCTTGATGAAATGGATGAGAATTACTAATGCTTGATGTGGATTTAAGTATAGTAAGTTTGCTCAAATTTTGGATGATCAAATGAGGAGAGAAGCCTCTTATTTATAGAATGACAAGTTGGAGAAATGCCCAAAATGAAGAAATGTGGGACTAACTTTCAGCCAATGGCAAGGTGCCACTTGTCAAGAGATGGATGGATGAAGGATGTGCAAGTTTTGATGAATGTGCCCATAAATACAATTAGGTGGAATTTGAAACTAGTGAAATGACCTGTAAGAGGGAAAAAGGAATGTCTTAAATGCCACTTGGCTCAATGTAAAAGGCCTTGTTGGAAGGACACATGGATGTCAAATTTGGAAGAATATTCTTTCAAAGATGCCATGTTGAGAGAAAATGAAGAATTCATAAACCAATTAAATTGATTTATTTGTGCAAGTGGGAAAAGCTAGAGGATGTGACATGAGATTATATTAAATTAATCAAGGGTTGATTAATTTAATGAAGGATTACGTGATGTGACAATTATGACTTAGATTTATGGGTTAATTTAAATCAAAGATGAGAGGAATGTGATTTTAGAGATAGTTATATAAATATTTGTTTTATTTAAGTAAAAGGAATGGTTGTTAGAATAAATTAAATAGGGTTTTAATTAATTTAATTTAATGGAGATAGAATTTAGAGATTAATTAAATGAAAATTGATTTTTTTAATTAAATAAAGGAGCTAAGGTTAATTAGATCAGTTCAATTGATTTAATTAATGAGATAGAATGACTTAATTAGATAAATGATTTATTTAATTAAGAGAGAAAAATTGATGAATTTAATCAAATAAGGGTATTCGATTAAATGGTTAGACTAAAGGATGATTAAGGATGAAATGTATGGGAATTGTTAATGCTTGAGTGTGGGTTTTACTATAGTAAGTTTGTTCAAATTTTTGATGATCAAATGAGGAGAGAAGCCTCTTATTTATAGAACGACAAGTTGGAGAAATGCCCAAAATGAAGCAATGTAGGACTAACTTTCAACTAATGGCAAGGTGCCACTTGTTAAGAGATGACTGGATGAAGGATGTGCAAATGTTGAAATGTGTGAGGCTTCTAATTTATAGAATGAAAGAATTTCAAAATTTGGAAAAATTTCCTCATTTTCTCTCAACATGGAATCTTTGAAAGAATATTTTTCCAAATTTGAAATCCATGTGTCCTTCTAACAAGGTATTAATTCCATCTTACAAGTCCTTTTTCATTCATCCAACTGACATTTAAGACATTCCTTTTTCCCTCTTACATGTCATTTCACTAATTTCAAATTCCACCTGTTGCATTTATGGGCACATTCATTAAAACTTACACATCCTTCATCCATTCATCTCTTGACAAGTGGCACCTTGCCATTGGCTGAAAGTTAGTCCCACATTGCTTCATTTTGTTCATTTCTCCAACTTGTCATTCTATAAATAAGAGGCTTCTCTCCTCATTTGTTCATCCACAATTTGAGAAAACTTACTACACTCAAATCCACACTCAAGCATTAGTAATTCTCATCCATTTCATCGAGCATAGCTAGGTTACTATAGATTTTCATCATGGAGCTCCATTGAAGCAATCACCAAGTGGATCACTCTTCATCAATCATCTACATTTCATCATAGAAGTTGGGAAAGGGCCAATTTCCACATAGAATTGGCACCAACTCTCCCATAAGATCAAGAGTTTGCATGCTTTTAATAGGATTTAAACTATTTACTTGCTTTTTATTGTGTTTCTTGCTTTCATTCCTATTTTGAGTATTATTAATGGATTTTATGGGGAACTTTTGTTTTTACTTAAATTTGAATCCTCTAATGTGTTTGTTTTTTATCTCTTGCAAGTACTAGGATCTTGGTTTACACATTCAGATCTTGTTACTAGGATTGATACAATAATAATCATGAGGAGGAACGTATCTTTAAAAAGCATGGGTAAATAAATTATGGGGTCTTCCTCACTACCTACATCTATGACTTGATCTATGGATATGGGCATTTGATGAGTGGGTGTTGATTGCCGAGAAGGATTTCTGACATTCCTAACCGAGGTACCTCTACCAAGTATGGTCACTCTCAGAGGGATACATCCAAGGCCAAGATTTTTCATTCATGTCTTCAGAATAATGGGTATGAGAATCCCAATGTCAATTTTCCCCAGTTTCTAGTTTTTATCATAGCCCATTGCGAGCATCATTTGTCAGCCTTTGTTGTTATCATCCATTGGTAGATTGGTTGCTTGTCTATTGTCTTGGTACAGGAGATAGGATGGATCCTCCCCTATTAATTCTCAGTCAAGATCTCCCCAACTTCTGAATTTGGAATATCCTTTTTGGGATGTGGAGGCTTCATTTGATTGCGGTATTCCTCTTGATCTAGGAGATTGTGGTAACTCTCCTACCACAAAAGAATTTTTGGGAATTGTACAGTTTCCACAACCATCATCTTGGATGATGAATTTGATGTAAAAGATGGTGGGGATGGAAAGAGTGGCAGGATTCTTTGTCGGAGAAGTGAGAGTTGTTGGATCAATGTATGGTGTTGATGGGCCTTCATCATTTTTATGCACTTGAGGGATTTTGTAGTATTTTGTCTCTAGGTTCTTGCAATAAGAGAATCGTTTGAGATCTCCATGGATGGTGACCTCTTGAACTTTATATGTGAATTTGAAACATTGATGGAAGGTTGATGCCACTACTTGCATTGCATGGATCCATGAACACCCTAGGAGAATTTTGTAAGGAAAATCAAGGTCAAGGACCTAACAAGTGATTTCCATAATTGCTGCCCCTACTTGAATAGGGAGTAGAATAGTGCCCTGAGACACTTTCTTGATCATCATACACCTTGATTATGATACCTTTTCCTTTCTTGATGGAATCCTCTGAGATATTTAGGTTCTTAATGAGCTTGAGGAAACAAATGTTCAACCCTGTGCCTCCATCCACCAAGATTCACTTGAATTTGTTTTTATGCACTAGGACTTCTAAATGGAGTGCATGGTTGTGAGATGGTTGAGTAGGAAAATATTGATTGGAGAATGTAAGGAGATTTGTGGTAATGATGTTTCTAACCATAGCTTGGAATTGTTCCACATCACGATATGCAAGGATAGTTGATGAAGCCAATGCTTCTTCAAGGATTTTCTTGTGGGCAAATGAAATTTTTAACAACTTCATAATGAAGATTTGTGTTGGGGTTCTTTTTAGTTGATCAAGGACATTATAGCCATTGGGAATAGATCTTGGGTTGGGAGCAGGTGCTCTATTTAGTTGAGATGACCTTGCAATGGCGATTTTCCTACCTCTTTTGGTGACTCCACAATCAGTATGGGCTCCTTTTATGGTGATAGTAGCACAATATTCATCCAAGGATGTGATGACATGGTCATATACATGATTGAAACTTTTGAATTTACCCTTCCCCTTATCAGTGTTATTGTTCCCTTTATGGTTAGGCACATGATTCGTGTAGATTTTGAGGTTTTGATTTCCTGCTAGCTACTCCACATTTATGATTTTTTGATGAATGAGGTCTTGGATTAGGTTTTTCAACCTCGTGTAGCTTTTAGTGGTATACCCCTTGATTTTTTGAAAATCATAGAGTTGGTTTTCGTTATGCCAGGGTGGCTTTAGTTCTAGTTCCTAGTAATTCTCATAGGTAGGGGTCTTGATGAGGTTCTCCTTTATCAACTTCTTCATGATGATTGAGAAAGAGGTTTCCCAAGGGCCGTGTATTTGCACTTGGGAGGATTTTTGTTTTGTAGGGGTGGCCCCCCTTGATTATTTAGGTTATTAACCTAATTGTTGGTTGTTGGTGTTGCAGCACCACATTTTCTTGTGCATTGTTTTGATCATTGTTTTATGGTTGTTGGTAGGTTTACGTGTTTTTTCTTGGCACATTGATCATGACCTTAGCATCAACCACACCATCATTTGTGACATTCTTGTTCCTTGCCCATGTGTGAGGTTTTTCATTATAGCTAGTTGATGGGAAGTTGTTTTGATGTTCATGGTATGGAGTGGTTTCCACTTGAGCAATAAGGTCTCATTCAATGTTAAGCACCTTAGAGATCAGTTGATCATATGTGGTGATACCTTGCACTTTGTGATGGAATGCCAAGGTTCCTTAAAGATTAGATATGATTGTGCAAACTTGTTGTTCCTCTGACATGGCTCATTTTATCCTATTGGCCTTGGATTGCCATTGTTGTAGGAAGGAAGAAAATGATTCACTTTTCCCTTGTTTGAGAGCTAATAGTTCCTCACGACTAACATCCATACCAATATTGAATGCGTAATTCTTTATGAATGCGTCCACTATTTCTTGGAACTTTTTAATGCTTGTAGGGAGATGAGAGAACCACTCCATAGCTTGGCTAGCCAAACTCCTAGGAAATAGCTACATCAGATATGTATCGTCATATGTGACCTCCATGCAATGAACCTGAAATCACTTGATGTGATCTTTATGGTTTCCCTTCCCTTGATATTTATCAAATTTGGGGATCTCAAATCCCTTTAGAAATAGTTTCATTACAAGGCTCCTACCAAATGGATAAGGACACAAGTTTCTAGGTTTATTTGTGGTTTTTCCTGATTGAAGATCAAGTGCTTGTTGTGAAAGTAACTTGATTTGTGTTGTTCCATCATTTTGGAGATGTAGTGGTGGGATGAAAGTGTTATGTGGTGGTTCACTTGTTGGAGGGATGACTGGATTTGTTGTGTTGGTGGATGATGCTTGCACATTTTGGTGTACCAATTATGCTTGTACTTGTTGATGTATCAACAATGTTTATTATTGGTCATGTTGATATTACACTAATAGTTCCTATTGTTAAGCTTGTTGTAGTTGTTGTACCAACAATGCTTGTTGTTGGGTTGCTTATTGCTGCTCTTGGTATTTTTTTAGTGCTTTCTGGTATGCTTGTTGTTGGGCTACTCATTGTTGTGTGAGGTACTATGCTTGTGATTGTGCTTGTTGAGCTTGGTGTTAGGCTTGAGCTTGGTGTGGGCTTGAGCTTGGGTAGCTTGTGCAATATATGTGGCTTGTGCAACTTGCGCAGCTTGAGTAGCTTTTTGTTGTAATAAGGCTTCGGCTTGAGTATCCTTTTGCGCTACTTGAGCATCTTTTTCTTGCTTGAGAAACTCTAGCGACTTGCATTGCTTCAACAACTTGCTATGTAGCTTGTCAGTTTTGGATTTGTTGAAGTGCCTTTTGATATGCATCTTTTTGAGTAGTTTGTAATGCAATGCTATTTTGGCTTGATGTATTTTTGTTTGGTGGTGGAGGTGGTGGTGGTGGATTTGGTATGGTGTTTTTTGTCATGATGAGTGGCATCATTGTATTGATGATTGGGATTTTATTGGATGGTGTGATTGTTATATTTCATCCTTGGGAGACCATGGTTGATGATGTGATATTTTATTGTGTTATGGGGTTGATTTCCATTTTTTGTTGTGATATTGATGGCAAGGTAGGAAGATTTGGCATTATGCTTTGATTGATGGTTGGTGGTAATGGCAGTAATCCAAAACCGAGAGGTGATGCATATGTTAATGATAATGGGGGAAGTGGTGGAAAAGTGAGTGGCATACATCCTTGGGGAAATGATGAAGATGAAGGGTCAAAGATGGCCCATGTTCCAAAGAAGTCATTTTCCCCTTGCAATATCATAGGGAGAAAGGTTTGTGTACTTAATGGGTATGTCGGTGTTGCATGAAATGATGATGATGGGTCATTTGGATCGTGAAAGATGAGGGGGAAATATTAATGTAGTGGATTTTGGGGTAAAAATTTCCCCAAGATGGTATTTGCGTCCAAATCTTGATTACTCACGAGGGGGTGAGTTTGTAGTGCATTGAGAAATGCACTCCCTTTGTTAACAATAGGTTGGGTTGGAGCAATGGATGATGCAATTTGGGGGATGGATTGGGTGATGCTTTGGAATGGAGGTGTGGATGAGATTGTGGGAATAGATGAGATTAGAGGCATGACCCCAAAAGGTTGTTCCACAATGGTGCTCACATCGTAATCAAAAGGGAGTTTAGCCCCTTGTTTTTCTAATTCAAGCATGTATTGTGCAGGATGGAGCTTCATCATGATGTTGACAATTCTATGATTTTTGGGGTTTTGGACCATTTTAGTGATCTCATCTTGTGCCATCCCATAGGAATTATTGGTGATATCCTCTACTTGAAATTCCTCTTGTGGATTTTTTGATGATGAAGGAGGATTAATTAGAGGATTTCTTGATCCTACGAGATTCATTTCGGTGTTGGTTTAGCTTAGGTCACTTGAATTTGATGTTTCTTTGTTAGTCTCCATGTCCTTGTGTTGCAATCTAGTTTTAA
Source organism: Sequoia sempervirens (assembly GCA_007258455.2). Taxonomy (NCBI): domain Eukaryota; kingdom Viridiplantae; phylum Streptophyta; class Pinopsida; order Cupressales; family Cupressaceae; genus Sequoia; species Sequoia sempervirens. The sequence goes on from VDFB02086081.1 coordinate 180,168,160, forward strand.
CCATAAAAGATAAGGCTCAAAAGAGAAAAATTAGGATGATTAAGGATCAAAGGTGTGATGGTGAAGTGAAGGGTGGATGATATGGATGTTTGAACTCAGAAGATCTTGAACAGAATGCTAGAATTTTGGGAGGATTTGTTTTGATTTGATGATTGGATTTTTGGATTTTGACCTTGATTATGATTTGTTTTTCTTTTAGATTTGGATAGTGAACAAATAGATCCCAAGGTGTTGGATGTTACCTATGGGATAAATTAGCTCACAAAATGATAATTTTGATCAAGTACCCACACCTAAACAAACAAAGGATAATTTTAACTAAGCATGTGGAGAAGGATACATCTACACATACCTAATAAAAAAAGATGATTTGATGATATTTTTTCGAGGATTTTAATTCAAGGATTTGATCTGTTTTGATTTATGGATTTTCCAAAAAAGTCTAGCATGAAAGGATGTTTTCAAGATTTCAAGAGTTTTTGGTGAGGTGATTTGGTTCGATGTTTGAAAGATGGGTGAAGGTTGACTTTGATCCTATATGTACCTAAAAGGAATTTTTCTCACAAGACCTCGGTTTTGAAGAACATGCTTTACTCTAAACAAGGTGTTTAAATTCCTAAAAAGGATTTGGATTTTGACAATAATAGAATGAGTACAAAGCGGGATTATTTCTTGAAGCTCTCTTATACAAGTTAAAAAGCAATATTTGTTTGAATTCATATAGCTTTGAGAGATGCTTTTGATGAGATTTTGGACTAAGAGATTTGACTTTTGGTTTTTAGATTTTGACCTTCTTTGAAATCATTGGAGATACATGTGTGGGATTCAATTTTTTTGATCTTTTGCTTAGTGACTTCATTTTAGCACAAAAAATTTCTTCCTTAGGTTGAAACTAGATGTCTAATGTTTAAACTTCTTCTCATCCCACAAAATGTATCATGTGGAAATTGAGGAAATCAAAGAAAAAGTTACCTATTGTTTATCTTAGTAGGAGAAAATTGAGATGAAATTCCAATGCCTAGAAGCCTCTAAGGATGTAAATCCCAAGGGAAAGTAATAACATGTGAATTCATTCAAGGATATTTGCTTCTCCTAAAGGGTTTGAAATTTTATACTCATGTTAAATGTTTGTTTCCAAATCTTTTCGAACAAGTAAAGTGTTTTTCCAAGAACATGTACAACCCTATGGATATGAAAGGTTGAATTCATTGAGCCCCCACTTGGACAAGTTTAACTATGCCTACTTTCACTAAATTTTTAGATGCTTGACCACATAGGCTCCCCCTTATAGTTCACTCACTTCTTAGGTTAGCTAAGCATCAGTACCCATGAATCTCCCATGACATACTTTCCATTTCTACTAAAATCCATAAAAGTGTGGAGCGGCTTTAGAATAACCGTTCTTGCACCAACAAATAGATTAGGATTTTGGCCTTTCTAAAAAATAGTTTTAATTCAAAATTTCCATTCATGGAGATTGAACCATGTGGCAATAGACCATTGCTACCCTTCTCGTTGGGACCAAACACATGATATTGGTCTTTGTTCTAGTACCCACTTTTATATCTCAGTTGGAAATACACTTGGCTTTAGTGTGTTACCGGTTGGGTCGTTCCCTTAGGTGAGTAATTTTTCCCCAAGGCAGGCCCTCTAAGATTAAAAAAATCAAGCAAACATATCCATAGTTTGATCAATCTTTGTTGAGAAACAAAGAGAGAAAACATGCAATATGTTCCACTCACAATTGCAAGTTTTGTTCAATTTTAATCCCAAAATGAAATATGGAGGAAATTACTTAATGTAATGCCCCGTCTTAATAACCTAAGAATGTTACAAAAGTGATATAAAGGTGTAATAATTTTTTTTTTAAAGTAATAATATTAAGTTAATTAATTGCATACATTCTTAGGTTAAATGACGTTACACTAATTCATAACATAAAATAAACATTGCATAAAGATAAATTTTCCATTCAAGATATAATGAAGTACAAACATTTTTCCATACATTGCATTGGTAAGATATTACATTGCTCATCCATCTGATGAGGTAGTTCATATAACAAATACATTTACAATTACATTGATCACCTCTTATAAAATTGAGGGATGTTTTCAAATACATGTTACAATATACAATAATGAAAGTATATAAGAAGTCCATGTGTGAGCTCTCCATCCATGAAGCGCTCAATGCAACAATCGAACTGGGGACCCAACGGAGTAAGGTGCACGTTCCACCCAACCATGTGGTACCCGTAGGTCCACCCCCCGTGCTAGGAGATAGTAATAAGGCTACCTAGAACAAATCTACTAACCCTAGACACTAGTACATACACACTATTGGTTACATTGCTTCCAGATTTGACAATTGATTTGAAACACAAACACAAGGTTTAACTGTTATTCTAGGTGGAGTGTCATCACAATGATGCAATGGTTACCCTGGTGTTTCTTCCTAGGTCCCGGCCCCCAATCCTTGGGTTACCCTGGTAACCTCTTATGAAACCCAGCCCCTATTGCATACAGTTGCGGAATCGAATGCCTCTTAAAGAAACGAGACACCGATTTGCCATTCCAGGCCTTCTCAACTTATACTCATGACTGTAGAAGCTCAAGAGTCATAAGAGAGGCATACATAACTTGTTAAATGTTTTAGATCTATCTACTGTGTTCTTTAGTTTTCACTGACTTACTTAACTAATCGTAAGTTACCCTGACACCACTTTGTGTGTCGGCCCTTACGACTAGCCACTCCCCTAAACATAACAAGGTTACTAGGTTTTCATGACTAGGGTTTACCATATGCACAATTACATCTCACAATGATAAACAAATCATAACAGTATCAAACACCACTTTTAATTCTTGCACAAACCCAAGTCAATAGAAATATTTTGAAAACAATAATACCCTTTTAACCCAGTTGATCTGGAAGACTTGATTTGTTTTTAGAGACTTTTCCCAAACTTGCCCAATCACAGAAGGTAATAAAATAATCTAAAGCAAATGGGAATACATATCTATCATTTGGATATTCTAAATCCATATGCACATCTTGAAAACAATATGTTTACAAATCATCTAGATAAAAGATCTTTTAAATAATCTAGGAAAATAACTATTTCCTTTAATCTATCTTGCTGATTTTCACAATTTTACCATATATAATTCACTATGATTTACTCATCCTTTATTTTATTAAACTTCAATTTTCTACTACAAAAAATAGATTAATTATATTATAACTCAAATATAATATATATAATAATATAATATATCATATACAATATATTATAATATATATAAATATATATTATAAAATATTATATATAACATATGTATTAAATATATATATTTTGTGTATACTAATTAAAGTTATAAATTAAATACTCAAATTAAAATAAAATTTTCAAATTTTAAATCATTGAAATTAAACTAGGGTTCGGCTTTCCCACGGCCGAAACCCTCGTGGGAGGGCTCGGCCATGGCGGCGGCGCCGGCGCTGCCTGCAGAGGCAGCGTCGAGCACTGCCCTCATGGCCGGCTCCCTACGAGGGTCGGCCATGGGCAACACTCGCCCCCCTGAATTTAAACAAACATCTACCATTTAAATCATATAAAAATCGTGGAAATATTCCTCCACGTAAAAATGTAAACGAAAATTATTTTATTTCAACAGATGATTGCCGGGTATTTTTGACGAAAAATCCCTATGTGGATTTTATTATTTTGAACGGAATTTTGAAGAAAAATTAGCATATACCTCAACATATATATATATATACAACCATTTAATTTTGGCACACACACACACACAGACTGGTTTAAAATCTTGTAAATATCTTCTACAGAAACAGATATAACAATTTTATTCTGTACAAATAAATATCTATTTTTTTATAATAGTTCATCTACAGAAAGAAAAAATAACAATCCCCCATACTTAACCAGATTTTTTTTTTTTAATAATACATACATAAATTCTTCCCAAAATGACAATATTTAAAACAATTTTCACATAAAAGACAATTTTTATTCCCTACAGATTTTTTTTTAAAGAGAAGGAATCTCTGAAAAGAGATACAAAATTTCAACAGAGAATTTTTTTTTTTTTACAAAGGCTTTCTAAAGCTATTAAAATTTCACACAGCAATCTAAATTCTTTTCACAAATATTTCATTTAAAAAACAACAAAATATCTTCAGATGCTTTCCTTTCCAATTCAAACAAAAATAAATTTTAAAGAGGAATACCTGTATTCCCTTGCTAACTGAAAATGAAAATCTCTGTAGCCTTTGAAGCCTCTGTTTCCTGTAACCACCAAATCCTTCCCGAGAAACCAAATCCAGAATCACCAACCACCAAGATCCTTTGGAGGATCTTTCACAAGAAATAACAACTCCAAATCACATAGAGATAACAATTCTTAAGAATTTTAGAATTTTTACACACAGAGAAAGAGTTTTTGCCAGTGCCTAGAAAAATTTCCCCGAGGCAATTCAATAACCCTGTGCAAATTCCCGAGATCCTCAATAACCTCCGTGAAAATTTTCAACAAACTTTTTGCAATTATGGCACTCACACACTTGTCGAGAAGTTGTTGAGAAAATATCTTCTCCACTTCTCGGCAAATTTTGCCATTCAAATATTTTGCATGCAAATAATTATTTATTTAAATTTAAATCTTAAAAATCAATTTTCTTTCAAATCACATGCAATTTATTTAATTTTTATTTTCTAATTTTCTAATTCATTTAAACATAATATAATTTATGCACTTAATAATTTAATCTAATTAATTAATTTATTTAATTAAAATAGTTAAATCCTTTTAAGACCAACTATTTAACTAAATAAACTAACTAATGTATTAAATAATCAAGTAAATAAATTTCAATCATATTTAAATATTAATTAAATAACAATAAATAAAACACAATAACTAACATTTAAAATTAAACAATATTTATCTTTCAAAAATGATTTAATCAACAGAAACACAATACAACTTATGACCCAAACTGAAAACTGACATTGTACTAAATCTAGGGTTAAAGACCGGACTAGGATAAACCTAACTACTATCTCCCGTTCAACATTTTCCGTTGAGTCTTGACACGCTCAAACCTGATTACACAGGTGGAGTCGGTGTCATGTACCTACAAATCCTGCAACTGAGCAAACAACATGCATACATGTATATATATATATAAAACATTAAACAAACACACCGTGCGGAGAAAATCACAGATATCGCAGGGCACTCGTAAGCGAGTGATGCGATTCTGTTCTCCACACCAATACACTCACAGAAAACTGACGAAAGAAATGTTGTTAGTCCATCATAAGCATGTGCATAGCAATAAACAACTGAAAGTATACATCTACACTACATCATATCATGTCTAAAAAAACAATGATCATCACACAAAGTATCATCATGTCACAGAATAATCCACCATCGCTCAAAACCAGTGATCAAAGTATCCAACAAAACATCATAAGTCTAACAGTATGAAAAAGTATCAACAGAAAGCATAAGCATAAACGGAGGGGTACTACACTTAACCCAACTTAAGACCACTAAAAAGCCTTTTGATTCTCAAAGTCGTCATGAGACACGAGAGAAGTGCATATGCATTTTCAATGGTATTACTTTGAGTAAGTAATTACAAGACAAAGTAGCACATGTTCATTTTAAAGCCACAAAGTAATAATGAATTCTTTTTAAACACCATAGGAAATCTGAAGATTTACTTATTCAATTGTTAATCTTAAACAAAACCTAGTGAGTTTTTCCTAAAGTTCCTTTTAAGCCTTTTGTTACAAAAATTGAAATTTTCTTTTTAAACCTAAAAGGAATTCAGTGGATCCTAAGCTTGTGAAAGATAACAAATTTTTAAGAGAAGTTGTGAATTCTCTAAAAGTGTTAAACAAACACTAAATTGTTAAAGAAAACTTGGTATTATGAGAGAATGATGTCATCATGCCTCTTTTCTCTTTCACCTTCAACCTACAAGACAACCAATTAAATCTACAAAAACATAGGTTAGGGAAACAAATAATAACCTAAATGATTAGAAATTGAAAAGGCACATGTCATAAAAAAATGAATTTCACTTTTTACTTGACTTCAGTCATGGAGTTTGCATAGGTAGTGCAATTTGAAGCTATCCAACAGTGCTATATAGCACTTCTTTTCAGTTAGCATCACTCTGTAGTAGGGACAAAGACTTTGATTGTGTTTCCCTTTTGGTCAGCAATGAAGTTTGGAATTTAAAAATTCTAGCATGTGAGAATAGACCCAGTGGTGTTGTTTGGAAATTTGAATCTCGGGTGGGAAAGATAGAGCATCGCTATTTGGAGTTTGCAGAGGTGCTATATGGTGACTCTAGGATGCCAGTAGTTCTATACTACGATGTTGGTCTGCTAGTAGTGGATTTTCCTATAGACACACAAAAACCAAAAAAATAACAAAATTTGATGAAAAAAGGTGATTTAAACTTCTAGTCTACCCTCCCTCTAGTTCCAAATTTGTGAACCAATATCCTAGTACCTACAAGAGACAACAAACAAACACATTAAAAGAATAAAATGCAAGTAAGCACCAAAGTTCCCCATAAAATCCATAAATAATACTCAAAACTATGAATGAAAGCAAGGAACACAATAAAAATCAAGTAAATAGATTAAATCCTATAAAAAGCATGCAAACTCTTGATCTTATGGGGGAGTTGGTGCCAATTTGATGTGGAAATTGGCCCTTTCCCAACTCCTATGATGCATTGTAGATGATTGATGAAGAGTGATCCACTTGGTAATTGAGTCAATGGAGCTCCATGATGAAAATCTGCAATAACCTAGATATGCTTGATGAAATGGATGAGAATTACTAATTCTTGAGTGTGGATTTGAGTATAGTAAGTTTTCTCAAATTGTGGATGATCAAATGAGGAGAGAAGCCTCTTATTTATATAATGACAAGTTCGAGAAATACCCAAAATGAACCACTATGGGACTAACTTTCAACCAATGGTAAGGTGCCACTTGTCAAGAGATGGATGGATGAAGGATGTGTAAGTTTTGATGAATGTGTTCATAAATGCAATTAGGTGGAATTTGAAATTAGTGAAATGACATGTAAGAGGGAAAAATGAATGTCTTAAATTCCACTTGGCTGAATACAAAAGGACTTGTAAGATGGAATAAATGCCTAGTTGGAAGGACATATGAATTTCAAATTTGGAAGAATATTCTTTCAAAGATGCCATGTTGAGAGAAAATGAAGAATTTATAAATCAATTAAATTGATTTTTTTGTGCAAGTGGGAAAAGCTAGAGGATGTGACATGAGATTATGTTAAACTAATCAAGGGTTGATTAATTTAATGAAGGATTAGGTGATGTGACAATTTTGACTTAGATTTATGGGTTAATTTAAATCAAAGATGAGAGGAATGTGATTTTAGAGATAGTTAAATAAATATTTGTTTTATTTAACTAAAAGGGATGGTTGTTAGAATAAATTAAATAAGGTTTTAATTTATTTAATTTAATGGAGATATACTTTAGAGATTAATTAAATAAAAATGGATTTAGTTAATTAAATAAAGGTGCTAAGGTTGATTAGATTAGTTCGATTGATTTAATTAAGGAGAAATAATGACTTAATCAGATAAATGATTTATTGAATTAAGAGAGGAAAATTTATGAATTTAATCAAATAAGGTATATGATTAAATGGTTAGATTGATAAATGATTAAGGATGAAACGGTGTTAGTAGTCAGGATCAAGCATGTAATGCCAATCAGTAGATTTTACATGTCTACACAATGATAAGTGAAATTAATAGAATAAAGATCAACATTGAAAGCAACACCTATTTATGGAGTTTCAACATCAATGTTCTTCTCCTCAACATCCATCTCCAAAGATAGTTCTTCTTTGATTCGTAGATATTCATAGTCATGGCCTAGAATCTATTGCTCTTTAAGCTCTATGGCATCGGCTAGTTGTTTGGACTTCATATACTCCCCATATAAATATGAGGAAAATCACCAAAAATCTAATACTAGAGCAAGGCCCTTCTTCCCACTGAAATTCTAATGATATATAATAACTGCTAATGCTTGTGTCACTAGAATAAACACAGTTTTGAGGATACTACTTAACAAAGAAGATGTTAGAAAGAAAAAACCAAACACTCCAATGAAGAATAGCTACCACGAGATTGCATTCCATACTAAAGCTATGCAAAATTTAAATTCCCCCACATTTAATGACCTTGCCTCATTTGCAATGGCTTCAAAATCCTTGTTCGGTACCATACCAACTATGCACAACCCAGTTGCAAACAATGAAATTATGAGTTGCATCTACATAACCAGAGTAAATGTTAATTTGCACTTTCTTCTCTTGTACACAAGTTCAATGATGGGAAGGACTAATCCATAGAGCCCAACTACACCAATTGTCAAAAGAGAACCCAATATTTACTTTTTGTTTGAGAGCCCTTTAGGTCTGTCACTCTTGGATTGGAAGGCAAGCAAGACAAAGCCCATGGTGAGAAAAAATATAGCATTGATTGAATAAGGGTTGAATTTATAATAGACCGAGAGAAATGCAAAGACTACATTAAAGGCCAGCTGAGTGGTATTCAATAAGGAGTATGTGGAGAGAGGTAGGTAAGAGACTCTCCATGCATCCATGTAATCATCCATCCCTATAATGAGACCAATTGCACAACAAGCAAGGCATTGGTGGGGAGTAACATGTTCAACATTTGGCTGCCTTTTGTATAGTATGCAGAGAGGTAGAATGAGAATGGGCCACCCTATAGTTTCTATCCATGAACACAACCATCTATGAGACCCTCCATGGATGAAGTAGAACCTCAGTGGAAATGGCCCTACAATGGTGCCAATGTATAAGGCCAAGCATCTCAACAACACCATCATTGACTACATGAAGCTCTTCTTTTTCTTTCTCTGGCTTTCCTTGAGATCCATTGTTTCTAAATTTAAAGGAGATAGTTATGCACACCTTGTAGTCTAAGAATATTTGAGTATGGAGGGTGGCCCTATTTTCTATGTATCCTACAAAACAAATGAATTTAAATAGTATAGTTAGTGTGCTTCAGGGATCCTTATAAATAGGGGATTCCCCTCAATCTTGTAAATAGTAAAAGTGCACAAGTATCACCTCTGCATACAAAAAGAAGGAACTATCCCACATCTATTCTTTTCTTTCCTTTGATATCTAAGATTCTTATATTAACACATTTTATTTATCATATCTTCCACAAAATATTCACACCGACGACAACTACACAACCATCTGTGTCTTTTTTTTGTCTTTTCTTCACCAACATTCTCCATCTCGTCATCTTAAAAGGATTTTCTCTAACATGTTGAAAATAGAAAAGTTATGACATTTAGGCCATTAAGTAGCAAATTTATTGGGGGAGTGACTAAATAAATAATACTAAAGAAGAGTAGATGCATAGTCTTCTTTCATTTCTAAAAGATTCACTGTTGTCTACCCAATTTTGACCACTTTCACTTAAAAAAAATCAAATATTTAAAGCTTGCACTTAAACTCAAGTAGTTGGTGATCAGAATTTATCTACCATGACTAGTGGCTACCCCTAAAAAGATAAAATGTAGAAAGTTACACTCCTCCATTGAAGAGGACACAACCAAAGCTCAAAGATGCCCAAAAATATTGCATTGGCATGCCTTTCAAATGTTTCAGAAATGAATTTATGTGCCTAGCAATTATATTTAATGTGTAATAGGCACATCAATAAGTATTTCCAATGAGCAAATTTATAATTTTAAACAAATATATTTTTCCTATTAGAATTTATTATATATAGTTTATATTATAATAAGTTGGAATAGATTGTTAATTGAATTATCTAGTAATTAATTATTGACATTGTTTGTAGATCTTCTTACTTTCTTTCTTTTAAGGGAGATATGTGAATTATTTTGTATGTGGGATATATTGCTATTAATTAAATCCTAAAGAGATATATAGATCCACCAAATATTAGACCAATGATTTTTCAATGAATATTAGACCCTCTAATCAATGTATGGTGTTTATAGACACTCTTTCAAGTGTAATACCTTGGAATTTATAGATTGTTAAAGGCCATGACATTTTGAGTAGGCTCTGGAAACAACTACAATGAAAAACCAAAACAACCAAACAAGGTTTGGATTATGAAAATCTTTAAATAAGGTCACATAGTGTCCAAACTTGATGACACCAAATATTGGAAGATGCAATAGTTTTTTATTACTTTTGTAGACAATAGGACCATCTTTCCCTATTGCTCTACCAACAAGACCTTTAACAACCCATAAATTTGAAGTGAGCATAACTTGTTGGCCAATAAGAGCATTATGTGAAGCAATTATTTGTAGTCAAGTTTTGCAATAGATATCCCCATCCTTTGTTATGAAATACACCATGCAATTGGGACCCTTAAGGACTTTAGCATGTGTTTATTATGTAGATAAACCAAGTTATTGGTTGGAAACAAATATGTAGAGGACTGTAATGTATCTTGTACATCATTGTGAAGGAAAGGATTAGTACATAACCTAAGTAGATCCAAGTCATAATGTTTTGGCTCTACAATTCTGAAATATGAACATAAAGGTTAGGAAATTCAAATTGAGATGTTTAACCACCTTGTTAATTTTTGATATGTGTTTAATGATCATGCAAATACTGTACACTCATAACGTATCCTCATCAGGTTTCAAATGAAAAATGACCTTGTAAAACCCTAATTCTAGAAGTTTCCAAAAAGCTTGTTATAAGTGGCTAGAATGTATGTTGCGACAGAGTGTGTTTGCGAGATTGTAATTTTTTTTGCACTAGATAATAGAATAATTGGGTGGCTGAGTTTCTATGGATATAGCCCATATTGGGTGAACCACATTAAATTTATGTGTTGATCTCTTTTTTGTTATTCTTCATTATTATTTCTAGGTTATTTAATCTGCATATAATTGTTAATGTTTATTGCTCCAATCTGTTTGAACCCTAATAGTTATCGATATATATTATTCAATTAACAACCTTACTAAAGTTGTGTCATTGTGTTGTCTCATACAAATCCCACCATACATAGGAGTGTCTTTGAAAAATGGCTAATTGACTCAAATCACCAATAAGGATAATATAGAAATTATTAAAGGTACTTGATTGTCCATGGGAAGGGTTTTCATGTTGGTAGTTATCAAAGCAAGCTAGTTGCTTATTCCCTATGAATCTCATTTTTTCAATTAGAATGTAATGATAGTAGAAGATTCGTTATCTACCATTAAGAAGTTTCCCTCAAAATTACCAATTGTTGCAAAGTACAAATCAAACAAGAATTAGAGAAAAATATTAATAAGGTGAACTCACACTAGTATAATAGTAAATAATTAGATAATGGGATTAATAGTAGGACATGCCATGGTTTAAGAATGTGCATTTGCTAGCCCCAAGTCTAGATATAATTATGTATAATAATATTAATTGGTCCTTCACATTGTCAAAAACCACAAGCACATGGGTAAATCTCATGACTACCTTTCATAAAAGGCTACCAAAAACTAGTGATCCACTTGTATGGATCTAGAAGAATTGCAAGTCCTCATCTACCCCAAAAGGCCTTTAAATCTTAAGCAATTGCATACCTCTTCTATTTTTGGCCATTTTACATTCATCAACATGAGCATAAAACATGACAAGAATGAAGGAACACATCTAGTATTTTTTGACTATGTGACATATGCCAACATATGAAAGGTGAAATGATTAAGCCACCTTACACATTGAAACCTCTCTTTATATCGATTATCAATGGTTGGCTAATATCTTTATGGACTTCATTTAGGTCCTGCCCAACTCCTAAGGTAAATCTATCATTTGAGTGGTTTCTTTAGATCACAATTCTAACTCTCATGTTTTATATCATCATTTTATTGGGTTGCCCAAGTTTTAATTTTAAAAATACCAAGTTGGGCTGAGAATGTGCAATAAATAATGTGACCAATATTAAAACACACCTATTATAATGAAAATGGAGGCCCCCACAAACTAAAGGTTGATATTAGCTACAATCGACATTTAAAAAAATAATATCTACTAGAATATTTATGGAGGTATCTAAATCAACTAGAATGTGAGAAAAGGTAGTGTGAATGAAACTAGAAGATTCTTTTTCTATTATTAAGAATTTTCCCATAAAATTACTATTTTCTTCATAGCACAAATCAAACAAGAATTAGAGCAAAAGATTAAAAAGGTGAACCCTCACTAGTATAATAGTAAACGATTCGATAGTGGGATTAACAATATGATGTCATGGTCTAAGCATGTACATTCACTAGTACACAAACAACAATATATGACTAAATAAACTACTAAAAATTATATATAAATGACTAATTTTAGTCACGTGAGTATTAGTGGTTTATTTGTGGTCATTTATAACACCACTAAATTTATGACTAAACTATTTTAGTCATTTATTTAGTCATTGATTGGTGTTAACTAGTGATTTATTTAGTCATGGTAGTCATTTATTTAGTCATATATTTAGTCATTACTTTAGTCATATATTTAGTCATTAATTTAGTCATATATTTAATCATTAATTTAGTCATTACTTTAGCCATATATTTAGTCATTAATTTAGTCATATATTTAGTCATATATTTAGTCATTAATTTAGTCATTACTTTAGTCATTAATTTAGTCATTACTTTAGTCATTACTTTAGTCATTTTTATTTACTAGTTTCCATTAATTGGTAGTATGTATAGTCATGAAATGAATAATTTATTAAATACCATAAATTTTATAATGTAAAACTAAAATAATACTAAACTTGAACTAAAACATAAAAATAAATAAAAATATTACATATACGAACAAGGTACAACATGCTAGAATTAAAAGATTGATTCAACATCATGATAAATAAAGGTAATCTGCAATAAAAAAATTTAATGCATATATATATATCAAGTTACAAGATTTCAAAGCTATCTAAGAGTATATATGTAAATATAATGAAAAATGTCAAAGTTGTCTAAGAGTTTCCAACTCTTTCAAATACACCATGATAATTAAGATCCCTAAACAACACATTCAAAATACTGCATAAAGTAGTGAGCCAAGATGTCTAACAACTAGTACATGATAAACATATTCAACTATGCTATTTTTTGCAAATATTTTAGTGGTCACCATATGAAGGTTCTCTCTTTCTCTTACAAGAAAACAACACCATCTATTTTGTCTTCATAAATAAGGGGTATGTTACTTGTGACTTTTAAAATGTTTACATTTGCATCTTCTGTTCTTTTCAAGTTAACTCCATGTACAATAGATAGGGAGTCCAATGCCCACAACATCACCATCAAATGGATCCAACACCCTAACTTTATCCCCTTCTTTGAGTTTATCAATACATTTCTACAAAAATATAAAAAATAAACCATTATATTACATAGATAATGACTACCCTTGTTTACATAATAAAACAACCATTACTTAAATAGTACTTGCATGTGTGTGTTAAAATGATTGCAAAAGGAAAATTTCAAAAATAATTGCAATGATCAATCTAATTTACTAAAAAACCAACACTCATAGTAGTGCTTACAATGTTACCATTAGCTTCATTCTAATCAAATACAAAGGCCACAAATATAAACACTACATTACCATGCACACATACCAGACACAAGGTTATGAAAACACTATTACACATAAAAAGGTAGCTAATGCACAAAAAAAAAGAATGCAATATGAGGGCACTACTATTACTGTTGCAAGGTGAAAGTGAAATACATTGGGATGCACAAAAATAGTAGCATTAAAGCTATGAAACATAACCCAATGTAGTAAAAAATCAGGAAAAAATATGGAAAAAATAAGGAAAAAATTAGATTTAAAAAAAGGTAAAAAATTGTAGAACAAGAGATAAAAACTTTTTTTTTGAAATTAAAAGGAATTTCCATAGCCTAGAGATATAGAGAGAAAATAAAATAAAGAGTTTGTAATATCGTAGAATTGCACCTGGGGGAAATTGGACATATTTTGACATTTATGCCTAGCATTTATGACACCTTGAGATATTAATGAAAATATCCCAAGGGTCAGAATTTTTTGATTCTAGCTCCATATGGACAAATGGCTAAGCAAAAGAAGCCTAGTGATGTGTTTTCCGAGAATATAGGCTTTGGACGCACACACAACACATAGACGTCTGCTCCAACATTGAGATCTCTTCACTTTTGATAGCAATGTTCTCATAAGTGAAGCCATGCCATATTAAGATCCTCCTAGCAGTAGCAATAACTCTCACGCAAGCACTCAACAGTGCATTCGTGTGCTCCAGAGAGGGCCTAGACCTGTGGGTAACACTCTCTCTGCCCCTTTCACTTTACTTTAGTACTTGATCATTTACTATCTCATGGTGCAGGTTCTACTCCTAAGTGGGTATTGCTTTCACCACACACTTATTATGGTGCGGGTTCTACTCCTGAGCGGGTTTTACTTTCACCACACACTTTGTTTAGTTCTTTAGCATTCCTTTCCAACTTGGATGTCCATGGAGGTGTGAACACCAAAGTAGGGTCTGACTAATGTAGGCCCCTATACAGCCACCCAACAACTTTCTCCTTGGTCTTTTATGTGTAGGTCACAAAAAGGAGCTTGGAGTCAAGATTCAAATGTACAGAGATAGGGTAAGTTTTCCCTTAGCATCCTTGTGTTCATTTCAATTTTTGGTTTCCTAATTAGTTAGATAGTTTCGTATGGACTATTCTTGAGTTTGGAAGTAGGATTTGTTTATGTCCATTGAGCTCTTGAGTTCTATGTTGCTCAAGATTCTGATGCATCTTTTAGATGACAGCATGCCACCCTGGCATCCTATAATTGCACTTTTTCTTTTGGCTAAGAGCACCCTCTTCTAAGACAAGAATCCTTTGGTTTGACTCCCTTAGTATCTCTGATAGTTTTTCCTAAAGCATAATTAAGTTTTAGTTCTTTACTATTTTGTTAATTTTTCATTCTAAGGTGTATAAGGGCAGTTCATTCCCTAATGATCTCTCAAGAAAGGAGAGACCAGTGTGTAGTGAATCCCTCTTATATCACATTTTGGTGAACCTGATGTGAATATCAAAATTTCATTCACGATGTTGCATGTTCATGATAATGGATTTTCTAAGGAATATTTTGATATGCGGGAGGATGCTCTAGATGCTTTCTTAGAAGCCCTCTCCCCTATTCTTAAATCTCTTGAACAAGTCTCCTCTTGATAGGCTGAGGGATCAGTAAATGTGGTGGTAGTCTTGGTGGCTCCTTTGAGCCCTAAGAAACCCATCATCTATGTGAGCCTGGCTGACCTTTCCATCTATGGGATCTCATGTTGTAGTTATTCACCAAACTTATACTTGAGGTTCATGAAAGCTACAAACTCTACATCTTATAATGTTATTAGACACACATATCCTACAAGGAGTAATAAAAAAATATGAATCAACAACTATCTATCCCTACTTCTTTACCACCTTCTCAACCAAGCCTTCCTTCAACACCTAAACCCATAATCAAAGCACCAGTTGATTATGATCTCATCAAGCAACTTCACATTACTCCAACTAAGATCTCACTTTGGGATTTGCTTCAAACCACCCTAGATTATCAAGAGATGCTTTAGGAAGCCTTACAAAATATTCTCTTGCCTGCCTCTACTAGGCCCACATATGTTAATGCATTGTTGGCTCATATTCATACAAATTCATCAAATATCACATTCCACTAGCAAGAAATCCTACCTCTGAATGTGTAGAAGCAAGAAAATCCTTTGATGATTATAGTCAATGTTAACAACATCAATATTAGGTGCACCCTCATTGACATCGGTTTGACTCTCAACATTTGTGGTATAGACCTATTACCTAAAATTAAGATTGATTTGTCCTCTTTAGCAACTTCCTCCTTGTACATTTGTGGATTCGATAATGCTGGTCTCCAAGCTCTAGGTATGATTATATTACCTTTGCAGTTAGGCCATGTTACCTTACCCACATTAGTTTATGTGATGCTCAATCCCTTACCATATAATTTCCTCTTAGGGAGACCTTGGATCTATGCTATGGGTGTGGTGACTTCTACGTTACACCGTTCCTTAAAGTTCATCACAATTAATTGAGTAGTTACAGTTAAAGTGGATCCAGGAGGCATTCACCTCTGTGAACAAATTACTATAG
Organism: Sequoia sempervirens; assembly: GCA_007258455.2. Classification (NCBI taxonomy): domain Eukaryota; kingdom Viridiplantae; phylum Streptophyta; class Pinopsida; order Cupressales; family Cupressaceae; genus Sequoia; species Sequoia sempervirens. The sequence goes on from VDFB02086081.1 coordinate 180,184,453, forward strand.
GTCATGCTTTGACTATATCTACTTTCAAGAACTGTATTCCATCTTTGAATATTGATGCTATGGCATGTTCTTTATCGATACCCTTTGTGGAAGTGGTGCCCAGGGTGAGCATCGGAAATGAAGAACCACCTAAAGTAGAGGACCCTAAGTCTCCCTTGTCTACTTCTCAAACAAATTCTTTCCTTGGAGATGATTTGGGTTCCTTGAATTTCTCTAAGTTCTTCATTGTGGAGTATAAGGTGAACTCCTCCTGCATAGACCTTCCAGGTGCACTTAACACAAAGGTGGATGATACTCTCGTAGAGGAGAAGTGTGACCTTGTTTGGGAGATCAGCCCTTCCTGTGCTAAGGATAAAAATACCCCTCCTATAAAAGAGACTAAAATTTGTGATCCCAACAAAGAAGGTAGAAGTACCCCCATACAAACGTTTGACATCCATTGGTGTAATGAAACACTCTACGTGGAGCCCTCACCTCTTGAGTTTTTGAAAACTCACTATGGGTTCGGATATGAGCTTGCTTCCCAGTATGGCTATGGGTAGAAAGGCCTAAGGTGTATCAAGCAAGGGATTTAGGTCCCCATCTAGTTCAAGTCTCGACAATGCTAGCTAGCTTTGGGATGTTTCTAGGTGCTTATTTCTCATTGCCTCCTCATCATCACAAGAAATGATTCTCATATTGTTTGCATAGATAAGCATACTTTGGAGAGTCTATTTTGAGTATTGATGAGGAAGAGCCTCTATCTAACATTAGTGACGATGTTGTGATATCTCATCATGAAGACCACAATTCCCTTCTTGAGGGGGACACTGTTGAAATTCCTATGGATCTTAAATCCTTTGAAAAAGTGATCAAAATTAGGAAGTGTCTCTCCTCAGAAGAAGTGGATGAACACTCTGATCTCTTACGTTCCCATCCTGACATCCTCGCTTGGGTGTACAAGGATATGCCTGGTATTGGTGAATTTATAGTGGTTCACAATATCATCCTATGTCCCGATGCCAAGCCAATTAAGCAAAAAATCTGAAAGATCAATCTAAGGGTGGCATTGATGGTCAAGAATAAGATAGAGAAACTGTTGAAAGTAGTCTTTATCCACCCTATTGACTACTTGTTGTGCAGTTTTTGCACACGCCTCGCTAGAAGCAAGGAACCTCTTTCACTTTGGTTTTTAGTGTCTTGGATCTTCTATTTTGAGGTTTTATCTTGTTTAGGCATGTTCTTAAAGGTTTATTTTGATTGCCTAAGTGATCCCCTTAAGTTACTCTTTGAAAATCTTAAGTTCTGAATGAATTTTGGGTTTTTAACCTAATTTGGGATTTTTCTCCCTGGACGGATTATCCCGAATCTGGCTCAAGTTCTGACTGAATGCTATGGTGTGGGGATTTCTTGTCTTCATGGAATTCCACGTGGGTCTAATTTTCCTGAAATTCGTCTTGCTGTCAAGTTTTTAGATTCACTAGCCTGTCTTGTCACCAACATTAATGCCCTTCATACGAGCTTGAAACTATGTATTTAATCAATTTTTGGGTGTGTTTATGTCATTATGCTTTCTTTTTTACCATCAATTGAGCTGAGGAGTGCATTCTTGAGAGTATTGAATTTGATTTGAAGTGTTGAGAGTGTGATTTCCTTGATTTCAAGTGATTTCTTGAGTATTCCTACCATCATCTTCATTGGGTGCCATTAAACGGGTATTTGTTGCCTCATTCAATTCCTATTCCATCAAATGGTATGTATTCAATCATCCTACTTTTGATTGATGATTGTAGATAGCGCTTTGATGTTACTGAGTTCATTGGAGCCTAAATTCTTGAATGTTGGTTCATTTCATGACTAGGGTTTGCATAACATTGTTGATGAATGGTCTCCCAAGTGATTTTTGAGGTTGTTTGTTTACTTGCATTTTGGTGTATCTTGCTTGAGAGCCATGAGTGTTCCCTAGTGTTGACTTAGTATTTGAAGTGATTGAGTTTTAGGCTTTCTTGTGTGTTAATGGTGGATGTGTAGGGTTTGATACTTAGGGCATCACCATTTAACCTTGCCTTGCTTTTAAACTAGCCTAAAATGCTAAGAAAATCCATAGAAGGCATGTATCAAACTTGTCCTAAGTTTAAATCCCTGAAAGTCATGATCGATTTAATGGTCTGGGAAAAATTGTGATTTTATGCTGATGTTCAAGTTTCGCAGTCATCTCGGGATTTTTCGTCTCCAACGGATTTTCCTGATCCCTTTCTTTTCCCTAGAATTTGCATGCTTTCAGAATTTTAACCTCTTTGTGGATTTCCGTCAGGTCTGTATTTTCCCAAAATCTGATGTCTCTTAAATTTTCTAAATTTTATGAACTGTCTTCTCCCTCACAGAAATTGATCTCTAGCAGATTTTCCCAAAATCTGATAAAATGTAGGAGAATACATAATAATTTGATTTGATGATGACTTATGATGCATTTTATGATTAATTTGTGTTGTCTTATGATCTCCTATATGGTTTATTGATTGATAATGATTGGATTTGATGGTTCATAAGTGTTTTATCATTATCTCACTGGAATCCATCTGGTCTAGAATTTCCCAAAATTCCTCTCTAGCTAAGATTCTCTGGATGGTCCTGAAACCCGAAGTTTGTTATGATCATTTTATATGAAATTTACTAACACCTCGATTGTATGAGATTCATTCTAATGGTGTTTTTATGGATTAACATTTCTTTCCTTTGGTTTTTACTATGCTTTCCTTGTTGAGTGCAAGCTAAATCTAGCAGGGCAATAGAGGGATCCTTAGTATCTGAAGTAGAAAGGATCAAAATGGACACCAAGAGTAAGATCCATGAAAGAAAAATCACATCAATCTAGTCAAAGGTGATTGATACCAATGTTGGACTATGGGACTATGAAGGGTTTAAAAGAAAGAATGGCGGCCAAGGATCTTCCTCTATTGGCTTGAAGAATGAAGGAGTCAGGTTTGTCACATGTAATAGGTTTTCGTTCCACAGTCCAGTGCTATGAACTTCTCATTGAGTGTGAAAGACACTATGACTAAGGTACATAGATTATTATTGGCCTCAAGGGAGAGTGGTGGTGAACCTGAATCCGGTTTCCATTGCATAGACTTTTGATATGCCTGATAGGTCACATGTGGTGGCATTTAACATTGAGGCATCTAAGGGATTCTATGAAGAAGAGACCGTTAAATCTCAATAGCTTATAAATTTCTGGCTAGAGAATCCCAAGTCCCATTACTCCAAATTGCTCAAGCAACTATTTGGAGCAAAGTTCAAGAAATAATACTATGATGCTATCACATTGCTCAGCAGGGTAGTTGGATTAAAGAGTATAGGAATGTTTGAGAATTAGATGTGCCATGTTATTGTGATTATGGAAAAAGAGGTTATCGATTTGTTATACCTTGCATAACTATCCCATTTTGATTTGGAAAAAAATGGGTCCCCCTTCTCTTTTGATTTCTCTACATCTATGTTAGCTTTGCTCTTAGGAGTTCTTCTGATGCTTCATGTTTTATCTTTTGTTTTGTCTGATCTAATTTTAGTCCTGTCTCAGTTTGAGTTTGTTTACTTCTTGCTAAGAATTTAGTGAATTGATCATGGACAATAGAGGATTTATTATAATATGTCTTATGTGTTTCTGAGGACTAATGCAAACCTTGATTTTGCAAGATTGAATCACACACATGATGATATTTTCCAAGGGAACTCAGTTGGAAGGCATTCCTCAATTCAAGTGGCCACAAAATCCTCTAAGGTAAGGGTCAGCAAGACTTCCCTCATGTCTCACCGACTGGTGGTTTGGCTATGTCGATTTAAAATCCAAAGGGGTGTTAGAACCACAAGATTTTGATGATTCTACATGCTAATCATACCCACTAATTTTTCAGATAAACCCCACCATGAGCATATTTTCCCATATGATAGCATATTGCACTATAAAATCCATCAAGTTTGGATGCTTCACATTATGGATCCTATCGCCAAGACATTGATCATCATCCCGACGACTATGATTTTCCCCATTGGCATGAAGGTTTTCTCTTCGCCAAGAAGTCTTGGCGAGTTGATGGTGTCTCACTGACTAATTGCATTGGGTAAAAATTTCAGCAGGAGTTACCTTCTTCGGTGATTGGTCTTGTTGAAAGCTTAAGTCTAGCCGACTACCGATAGAAAATTCACATCTCGGTGAGAAAATTTTGCAGTAGGGAGATGTCTTAGCGAGTACATTTGGTCTCGCCGACAGAGCACAAAGGTGGCTCCCATCGGCAAGATTTTCTCATTGTTTTAGTGACTAAGGGTTTTCTTATCGGCGGGAAAATTTTGTATCAGAAATAAGTCTCACCGAATGCATCAGGTCTCGCCCACAGGGCACAAAAAGGTTCTATTGGTATGAGGTCCTATAGTCTTTCCAACCCATGATGTCACACTGATATGTTGCTTCATCGAGGAAAGAGCGAGATTGTCACAGTGATGAAAGGGTGAACTTATAAGGCCTTCGGTGAGACATGAGGTATCTATAGGACATCTTCTCTACAGGGGAGTGTTATAGTGACACATATGGAACGAAAGAATACACATCAGTGTGACTGCAGGGAGGTCTTGGTGATAACATAAGATCACCAAAGGATGATGCCCTTGGCATAATGTTTCACCGAATGAAGGAAGTCATGCCAAAGAAGGTTTTCATCGGTAAGAATGGGATAAGCTTAGTAAGATTTCTTACCGACATGATAGTCTTGCTGATAAGAATGGGTTCGGGGAGAAAACAAAAGGGGTTTCCATAAGGTCTCCTCGACCACAAGGTGTCACACTAACAAGACGTCCCTTCAGGGAAAAGAAAGATGTGCTCGGTGAAAGGTCTCACCGAAGGGGAAAGGTCACACCAAAACAAAGGCTAGAGCTCAAGGAGGATAGGAAGAAGTTGGGGAGACTCCAAATGAATAAAGGGGCTTTACTATGAGGTCACATCAACATCAGTGGGTCTCACCAACACCATTTCTCCCTTCGGTATGATGAATTGAGGTTGGGGTAGGGTCTTCCCAAAGAAGAGAAGTCTTCCCAACATGAAAGATGAGCTCACCAAAGGGACATGTGGTCTTGCCGTGACATCCCACCAATTTCAAGAGGTCTCGTGAAGTAAAAGAAGCTTGAGCTTGGGAAGAAAAGGATGACATCACCAAGAAGTCTCGCCGACATTCAGGAGTCTTGTCGATAACAAGGAGGGGCTCGGTAAGAGAAGAGGAGTTCAGGGTAAGATCTCCCCGATCCAGTGGAATCTCGTCGACACGAGGAAGCTCACCCAAAAGTTTAGCCTTTGGCAAAATGTCTCGCTGACTTGCCAGTGTCACACCGAAGGACAAGTGAGCTCGGGAAAATGGAAAGAACTCGAGGAGACTCTAAAGGAATGGAACAAGTTTGGCAAGATGTCTTGCTGACTCGATGATGTATCGACGACATGAAAGAAGCTCTCACCAACATGAGGATATCTCAGTGTAATCTCTCACCAACTTAATGAAGTCTAGCTAATACAGAACGAGCTCACTGAGAGAAGAAGGACTTCTCCCTATGATCTTGCCAAAAGAACTTAGTCTTTCTGATAGGTTTTGCAAGCTTGATATGACTTCTATAGCTCGCCGAAACGTCTCACCGACTAAAGCATGCTACGTCGATGGCTCCTAAGGGATGAAATCACATTGGGGAGACATCGGTGGTGTCTCACCGACATGCGATGTCTTTCAGACCACCTTTGACCACCTGAGAAGCTTGCGTGGCATATGTCTGACCAATCAAAGGAAGCCAAAAGAGTGACTCATTGGTCCCTTTGACTGATTGACTATTCCTACGAGGGAAGATCAATAGAAGGCAAGCAAGATGGATTCATTTTGAGATTAGGAGGGGATGGATCTGCTCAGACAATGGTGTTCAGATTCAAAAGGGAAACCCGATGGTACTTCCAAAAGATGGTCAACGTGTAGAGACGTCCAAAACGTGAAGGAGGCCATAAGAATGAAGAAATCACAAGTCATTGGGGATAACTGTAGTGGCCGCTGATAGAGATAGAGAAATATTAATGGCAATCTTTTTGAGCATTCAAGGTAGCCCTGATGGAGTTTGAGTATGGACATGGAGACATAAAAGTTAATGCTGCAACCACAAAAGATCTACAGATCATTCCCATAAAATATCTCGACAATATGGACAGCAGGGCTTCACATTCAATGCAGTATTGACTCCCTTCAGAAAAATCTAAGAACTGACCCTCCTGAATACAGATATTTTGTAAAACCCTAATACAGGGACAATGCATTCTTTCAATATATTCTATATATATGGCCTTCTGGCCTCTTTGTAAGGGTTAGAAAGTTAGAGTTAGAAAGAACCAAGAAAAATAAATAAATAGAAGATATAGTGTTAGAACAGATAGTTAGAAGAAAGTCTAGGAGTTAGTTAACAGAAGGAGATAAAGTTGCATCTTGATTCTTAGTAATGAGAGCTTCTTTTGTCTTCTTGTCTGATAGTTAGATTCAGTATTAGTTGTAGAGTATTTTCCAAGTTCTCTAGTGTAGTTTGGAAACAATCTAGAGTCACAGATTATCTGTACACTGGTGATTGTGCCAGCTTTGCAAATATTTCTTATATGTTGTAATAACAGTAGAAAGAATTAGATTTTAATCTATTTCAGATTGTGTTCCTAAGTGGTGTTGTCTGCAATTAATCATTTGATTTGAGAACCTTTCAAGGATTGAAATCTTATTTTGTGTTTTGTTGAAATGGAAACTAGTACTTTGTTGTCGAAATCAACACTGTGAATGAAGGATGCTCTTTGTCAATCACAATTTTACTTTATTCTACAGTTTTAGTTAATAAAATCCTTGAAAGTTAGCAAATCTGGTTAAGTTAGACTAATTGTCATTCTTTTCTGTTTCAAAGCTCTGATCTATCTTTTATTATTTCTTTAAAAACCATAGTTAGAATAGGTTTTAATTCATGCTTGATCTTAGAACGATCCAGAAGCTCAACACCAACAGGCACCTTGAACATTACTATTACATTGACCAATTGAGCAACATTAGCACAATTGAGAACCAACTACAAAGACCTTGGGAGCTAAGGTATCCATGTGATCATCTTTCTCTTTCAAGAGAAGCAGAGTAGCAATATTCTATTTACACGTTGTTGTGCCACTTGGACCACCAACACAATTATCATTGGGATGGTGTGATTAGTAGAGTGATCCATGAGCAGCTATCCAATGTGTTGCAAACTAAGACTTTCACAATGACCTCATACCCGGTCTATGCACTTGCAAGATTTCACCCCTACAAAGGATTGAGCAGAAGGGGAATCTTTGGATAGAATGTCATCTAGGAGGTTTACCCTTAGTTGCACTTGGGGAGATCGAGTTATAGGAGGGTAAATGATGCATATCACCAAATTTCTTCAGGGAGCAGAACATGTAAGGATTTCAGACCAAGGAAAAGAGCTCATCAAGAAATATGGGGCTTGGTTTATTCAATTCCCAACTTTCTCCTACATTTGGATTGATTGTTTCCATAGGGCTCCATAAAGACTTCCAAGGTACCCTACTAATCATATTCTACTTCTGGAAGTAATATGACAAATATGTGACTTCGATGCCTTTTTCAAGAGGGATAAGCATAAGACTAGTTTTGGTGGAGATTTCCCTTTAAGGATTGGTGCTGGAGAGGCATGTCCTTCCATTGTTTCATCCCATGCTTTAGAAGATGAGATGAGTGCTCTTGGCTTATCTTTCCATTCCAAGAGGTCCAGATTTGATATAACAGGTGAAGCTTAAAAGAAGGCTAGTATAGAGTATAGCCATAAGGTTGATCTAGAAGACTACTGGGCTAACTGCAGTGATGAATATGAGGTAAGAAAGAAGAATTTTTCCTGACTTCTGATTGAATTAGTCAAATTGTACAATGTAAAGGAAGTTCCTAATTAGTTGAAATATGACGGGGATTTGATTCAAGGTCATGCTTATGAAGCAGTTAAAGATAATCCAATTGGTGATGTAGATTGGTTATAAGAAGAAAAGACATAATTAAAATAGCTTATGGATCCCATTATCAAGTTCACCAAGATGTGGATAAAGCACAAAATGTGGGAGCTATAAAATGAGGGAGTGAAGTGTACCTACAATTTGATGGGAGATCTAGAACCTCACTCTACTTCCGAGGAGTCCGTTGAGTAGGGGGATCCTAAAGGTAAAGGTAAGGTGGATTCCCCTTTTCAAATCAAGATTAAGGGTGTCCAAGAGGAGGTGGCCCAAGAAACAAGGAAACAGAGAAATCCAATCACTAAGAGGAGGACAAGGACTAAGAAGTTTGAGAAAGAAGAGACTGAAAAGCAGAGTCTTGAGGCAGATGTTCTTGTGCCAAAAAGGAGAAGAGTCATAAAATTTTTAGAAAAGGAAGGCTCTAATGGCAAGGGGGAAATTTCTCCATCTGTGGTAAATATAGAGAGTTCTTCAGGAGAAAAAACATAGGTATACACAAGGAAGTCTAGGACCCCTTCTCCTAAGGATAGTGTGCCCTAGGAAAATCTTCCTTTGGAATCTCCTCATGCAGAAAAACAAGGTGGTGTTCCCTCTCCTCATGAAGCTCAACACAAACCAGGTGAATTTGAGAAAGGTTTGGATCATCTAGACACTGAAGGAGAAGAGTTCCATGAGGGTGAGCTTTATAGTGCAAAGGAAAAAGTTGAAAAGGTGATACAATCTCCTTTGGTGGCATATGAAGACTCACCTGTTAGAACTAAAGAGTCCTTGCCAAGAGAAGAAGAAGTAGTAAAAGTTCCATCACCTGACCACCAAGAGGAACATGTTGAAGAAAAGGAGAGCAAGATGGATTAAATTCCTGAGAGGCAAGGTTTGGATGACGAAGCACCCAAAGAACAACAAGAGGAAATAAGACAAAGTGAAGTGCAGATGGAGCCTATTGTTTCGGAATGGCTAGAAAAATAAATAAAGAGAAAACAAGTTATAGTGGAGGATGCTCCACCGAATTGGGATGAGTTACTAGCCAAGATTGGAAAGGACAAAGGTAAGAAGAAAGATAAGGTCGTTTCAAGGATTGAAAGAGATGAAGCTAATAATAGAGTAGTTCATATTGCAACTCCTGTCCCTGATAAGAATAGAGATGAGGTGACTAGAGGAGATTACAACTTGTAGACCATCAACCTAGGGGCTACCTCCATGGAACAAGACATTGAAGAGTATCAGGGTTCTAGCATAGTTATTTTGGGAAGACTGAGAAAGGAGGTTCAGACTAAACATGAGCTAAAGAAAGAGAATGGACTTAAGAAATGTCTAGAAGATTTGATGAAGCCTTTATAGTCTATTAGCTCCTCATCCTCTATGGAAAACCCTCTCCCCAAAGAAACTATTACTAAATTAGAGAAGATGAAGGCTTCCTCCCTTGCTACTGTAAATTGGCTACAAGGCGTGCAAACTAAAGGAAACGAGGCCATCAAGGGTCAACAGGGAAGGAAGCTACAAGGACAACTGATTGGTTGAAGGAGGTGTTAGCTAAAGATAGAGAAGATATAAATCTCTTCCTATAGAAAACCAAAACTATCATGGAATACACAAGGGATAGGCTGATGAAAGATAAAATTATCCCTTCCTCTAGAGCTACTAAACCTTGGGAATGGTTTGATGTGTTGAAAATTAGACATAAGGTTATAAAGAAAATCCACAAGAAGAAGAGGAAAATTGATGATACCCTGACTAGTGTGTACAATGGATGCATTTCTTTCTTTGAGATAATGATAGGAAGAAGGAAAATTGTGCTTAAATACTTGAGCTTAAAATAGTTGAGAGGGTGGTGGTAGGATGTTTATGCTCCAGTTAGTGCTGATCTTGTGACTGAGCACCAACTAGATGATGCGGCTACTTACCTTGTTGTGATTGATAAGTATCTAACATACAAGGTGGATTGGGATAAATCAGTGAAGGAATCAAGGGAAAATGTTACATCAATTGAAAGCCGACTTAAGGTGCTGCCTCTACCTCCTGTGGCTGACTTGGATAAGGTGCTTCTGAAGGTGCATGAAATGCTAGATCGAAATAAAGACAAAGGGAAAGATAGTTAATTTTTGGCTACATGGAGATTTTTGCTTCCCTATTATTTTGGCATGCATTGGTCCGAGCTGCATTGGATATCCCAGGCCGACCTAGATGGAGTTCATACATTTAATGCATAGTTTATCTTATTTGAATTTCTCTTAGCTGAACTGTCTTGTGGCCTATTCTTATTGTAAAATCCTAACTAGGCTAACATGTTTTGTGACTTCTATTAATATGGAATTTTGCCTCATTTGTAAGGGCTAGATATAGAAGAGATAAAGGTAGCTAGTATGGAAGAGAATTAAGCAAAGTAGAAGTTAGAGAAATTGTGCTCTGAAGAAAATATTGTAATAGAAAGCTGAAATTGTTGCTATAGTGGATAATTCAATGCAAGTAATGACATTTTGATTTGGTTCCATACATGTGTTCTTTTATCTTGCATGATTCTCTTTATAGAATTTCTTTGAGGAGAATTCATGTTTAGTAGTTAAGATTAGAATCAATTTAATGGTGTATGGTTAGATGTTTGATGTGTTGTAGTGATTCCTAGTCCATACTTTTTGCAGCTAGCTGACTGTTAGTTGCTTTGCAAAGTTAGCTTGGACTATATTTATTGTGCTTAGTTCAATTGTGAATATTTACTCATTTCAATTGCCTTGGGGTTGTCTTGGATGAATTTTCATGTTCTGAAAATATTAATACCTTAGAAGATTGCACTATTCTTGTGAAATTGCAGATTCATCTGGGTTAAGGAGGGATTAGTTTATGTGGGATTGGTCCATTTCAAGTATTTTATCATATGCATTGTGAATCTTAGAGTAGTGTTAGTTTTAGTAATCTCTTGGAACCATCATATTTTGTTTTTTTCTTTATTATCTAAGTTAGATCCAAAGTTAAAAGTATCATCATATTGCTAGATCTGATAAATTGAAGGTTCAGTCTTTGCTTGTAGTAAGGTCCCATTGTGATTACTAGTATTTTCACATTTATCACTGAGTTGTTTGTGCATTGTCAAGACCTGACATTAGAGACCTTGGGGTTATCTCTTAAGGCTTTCTAATAGAGATTTACCTTTCAAGAGAGATAGGATATTATATCTTTTATGAGTTGCTGCTGTGCAAAAAACATCATCAACATATTGGTGCTAGGAGGGCCTGAATAAGCTAAGTTGGGTCATTTTTTGAATGCCATCTCTCCTGAAAGATTTAGAAGAAGAACCAGATCTACTCTAGGAAAAGAGGAATTTTAGGAATTGTCAGTCCCTACTAGGTCAAGGAGGACTAGAACTAGGGGTGAATCATCATCCTCCCATTCACTTTCATCATTCCCATATTCATTAGTTTCATCTTCATCTTCATATGAAGATACTTCCATTCCATAAGCTCAGCTAGTCATTAATCAACTGTTACCACCTCCGCCTCCACTAATGGCTTTCCTTGCCAACAACCCATCTCCATTGATTTTTTCCAAATATAATGTCATGCCCAAGAACCCATAGCATTTTTGCTCCAAATTCCATGCTAATGACCCTAATAGAACCACTGAGGAACACGTTAGGATCTTCCATACTTTCCTTAAGGATAGAGGAATCAATCATGAGGATGTACCATGTAGGCTCTTTTCCTACTCCTTAGGAGAAGAGGAATTTTCTTGGTACATTCATTTACCTTCTGAGTCTATCCAAAATTGGACTGAGTTAGAAAATGCATTCTTACAAAAGTTCAAGGTCCCCATTAGTTCCAATGAGCTTTATTGACAATTCACCAATGTCAAATGAGAGGCCATGAGCCTATAGGATCCTTCAATAATAGGATTCATCGTGCCTATTCTAGGTTGTAGGCTCCCTATGTTGTTGATCAATCCACTTCTCTAGAGGTTTATTATGAAGCCCTTAATAGTTTGACATCTACCTTTATCAAATGGAAAAACAACCCTCCCAATACCCTACTTGATGCCTACACTGAAGCTGTAAAAGTAAGTACTACCTTAAGGAAAATTGTGTATGGACCTTTACCATCATTAGGACCCGTTGCTCACCCAGGACAAGTCCCAACCCTTAATCAGGCTTTTACAAATCATAATCCCATTATGAATCCAGTTCCTCAGTTTCCATTGGTCCCTTAGCCAGGCCCCCCAATCAATCAAGTCCCACCTTCTATTAACTATCCCCAACAAAATACAAATCAGCCCTTACACCCATAGTCTTAGGCTGGCTATCCCTCGTATCTTTAGAACTCTAAAGTCTTGAACCATTCATTGGGTACTAGCACTATAGTGGAATATCCGCAGAATAATGCCAATCAACCCCCATATAGGAATCATGATAAAGAGAGGCTAGATAAGCTAACTCAGCAAGTGAAGAAACTGAATATGGAGGTGACTTACTTGAGAAATCAAAACAATCAACTCCAGGTGGCTCAGAGGAATATGCAGTATAACCAGAACAGAGAAAATCAAGAAAATCAACAAGGACAACACTTTGATAGGGGGTAGCATCCTAAAAGAGGATATAACAATGAAAGAGGATACAATAATGATAGAGGACATAATTATGATAAAGGACAAACCTTAAATAAGAAATTTGATAGGAATCAAACTATTGGACAAGGTTTTGATAGGAGACCACCACCTAGTCATAACAGGATTTGGAATACAAGGCCCAAAAATCGAGGAGTCTCTACCCCATTGGACCAACTAGTTAATCAATCAGATAATCAACCAGTTAATCAAGAAAGGCCTCCTAGTGGTGTATATTTGGTAGAAGCAACTCTATCTGGATGGTGTAGGATCCATAAGACAAGTCAACACTCTGAATTAGACTATTAAGAGTTTCAGATAGCATCCTCAATCTTCCAATATGAAGTGGAAAATAATGCAAGTGGTTAGGAAATGATACTATCTACCCCTTATGATTCATCAGTTTTAGTGCTCAATCATGCTCCTTTTCCAAAGAGCCAGGAAAATGTGCATGAGGAAGAATTAGACCAGCCCAAGGAACAAGAAGATTAGGTGTGCAATGGAGATGAGATCATAGTTTTTTGACGAAAATCCAGTAAATGATAATGGCCCATTGGATGAGGAAGAAGCTTATGTTGAAGAAGTACAAACATTCCAGAGGCCTACTAGGAAGTATGACTTGAGGGACATGCTACATAGACATGCACAAGCTGGAGATCCATTCAGTACTTCCATCCCTCCAAACATTTTCACCATACCTCTAGATCCCAATGCCAACAATAATCCATCTTATCCTCATGTATCAAAACAATATCTATCAAAGGAAGGACAGATGCAGATGGACATGTCAAAAGGAAGAAATGTTGAAACTAGCAAAGGTAGGATGGTGGAGAACCCAAGAGAGACTCCTACTAATTTAAGTGAGGAGAAACTAGCCATGTATGTCATAGAAGAACTCAAGAAGCTCAAGGTAAGTCTCTCTGCATATGAGTTATTGAGAGTTCCAACTATTAGGAATGCAATCCTAGGAGCTTACAATAAGAATTCCACTTCCCAAGATAGATCAGTAAATGAAAGTGTCAATAGAACATCTAGTTCTCAATTACTAGGAAGGAAAAATAAGAGTCACAATCAAGGCCACATGCCTCTCAGAGATAAAGGAAAGGAAAAATATAGAGCCCAAGTTTCCCAAGTGGATACTCCTCTGACTCTATTCCAAGGGAAAACTGATACCCCTCCTTTCCTAATTTTTGTTTGAATATTTGATAAGAATTTGCATAATTGTTTATTGGATTCCGGTGCTTCCACCAATGTTATGCCATTTAGTGTCTATAGAGCTTTTGGCATTACTCCTACTAACTCCCAAAAGAAAGTTACCCAATTGGATAGGACTGAAGTGAATGTTGTAGGAGAATTAAATATGATTCATATGTTGGTTACTTCTGACCCTAGGATTCAACAAGTTATTAATATACAGGTAGCAGATATACCTGATGCTTATGGCTTGATTATAGGAAGGGATTTCACTAAAGCATTGAACAGATATGTGTCAACTGATCACTCTCACATGTGGCTTCCTTGGAAGGGAGTGGTAAATCATATTAGAATTGAAAAAGAACCCAGGATCAAGTATATGATTATGAATATCAGAATACCTCTAATGAAATCCTGATATCAGAAGTAAGTATGGGAAATTATGTTCTTGCAACCCCTTTTGAAGAGTTAGATATAGAAGTTCTTATGTTGCATTTCATTCTTGCCAATTTCACAACGAAATCCAATCAAAATGAAGTACAGGAAAAACTAGTTGGAAATAATAATGAACTAGAAGATAATCAGCTTAGCTTGCTAGATAGTTTCTAGGAATTCATTCAGAAGTGTATTGGGGATCAGATCTAGTTAGGTAGGAAAATGAATTTTAGAGATTTTATTTTGCCTAATCGGTGCAGAGTCCATAATGCTTCTCATTCAGAACTAGATTGTTGCTTATTCCAAACTGTAGTGGAACAAATATAGAAGTGTATCAACCCCACTCCAACAATTAAAATTGATATCCAAAATGTCCAAGAATATCCCAAAAGGAAAAAGGTGATGCTTCTTGAAGAACCATCTAGCAGCGATAGTGCAAAAATTGTGGTAAGGAAGTTTGTCATTGCTGCTTGTTGGACCTTAAGGCTTGATGGATTCAAATCAAAGCAAGGAGCTAGAGTGGGTTTTGAACTAATTAGTCCAAGAGGTAAGACATTCTTTGCTGCTCATAGACTTCAATTTCATTGTACGAATAATGTAGCAAAATATGAGGCTTTGGTTCATCGTCTGATAATGGCATTAAGGAAAAATGTTAAGATCTCACAAGTTTTGGGGGATTTTGAGTTAGTAGTCAAGCAAGTAAGGAGACAATACTCTTGTCATGATAGAAGAATGACCAACTATGGACACAGAGTATGGGATCTTGTTGAAGGGTTTGATGCCTTCAACATTCAGTTGATCCCACACAGTAAGAATAAGACAATAGATTCCCTTACCTAGGCTACTAGTACTCTGCAACCTTTATCTCTTTCTGGATTGAAGAAGTTTACAGAAGAAAAAATTCTAGTACCCTCAGTGCCTCATAGTGTCACCAACTTCTAGTTTTTTGAAGATGACAAGCATATCTTGAATTTTATCACAAACACTGATGTTTTTGCTTCTCAGATCATTGATGAAACTGAACCTCAAGAAGCAAAAATGGATTTAGAGGGAGTAATCAATGTGAAGAATAATACTATTCCTAGGGGTATGGTACAATTGGAAAGAATTTTTGTTTGGACAAAGTTAGATAACAAGAACAAGATGCTAAGAAAGAGTCCATCAATGGACAGTGTGAAACATATAATATGGGGACTCAAGGAGATGCCAAGAATGTCTTCATTGGCAAAGTGTGTACTCCAGAAGAAAGGAAGGGAATAATTGACACCATACATAGATATTAGGTTGTGATAGCCTGGAGTTATGAAGATTTAAAGACATATGATACATCCATTATAACTCACACTATCCCTTTAAAGCTAGGAGTGAGGCCTTTCAGACAGAGGCAAAGGCCAATTAACGCCTTATTGCAACCCATAATATAGAAGGAGGTGCAGAAATTGTTACTTGCCAAAATCATATTTCCAGTCAGACATTCAACTTGGGTTGCAAACTTGGTTCCAACACGAAAAAAGAATTGAGAAATTAGATTGTGTGTGGACTTTAGGAATCTTAATAGAGCATCAGAAAAAGGATAAATATCTAGTACCTTCACTGGATGAGGTGCTTTATATTGTTAATGGATCCCAAATGATGTCCTTTCTGGATGGCTACTCAAGATATAATCAAGTTATGGTGCAATACAAGGATAGGCACAAGGTTTTTTTCACTAAAAAATGAGGTACATTTGTTTACAGAAGGATACCCTTTGGTTTGATTAATGTTGGAGCTACATTTCAAAGAGCCATGAAAATTTATTTTAAGGATATCATTGGCAAGTGCATAATCATTTACATGGATGACTTGACAGTTTTTTCCAAAAGAAGAGGAGATCATATTGTTGATCTGTGTAAAGTGTTCCAGAAGTGTAGAGAATTCAGAATATCCCTCAACCCCAAGAAGTGTATATTTGGAGTGACAAAAGGTAAGTTGTTGGGGCATGTCATCTCTGAAAAGGGAATTGCAATTGATCCAGAATGAGTAAAGGCTATACTCAAGATTCAACCACCTGCTAGCAAGAAGGAAATGAAGTCATTCTTTGGAAAAATCAACTTTGTGAGGAAATTCATCAGTAGATTTACAGAAATAATCAAGCCATTGAATGCAATGCTAAAATAGGAGGCTAAAGTTGAGTAGGGTGCAGAAGCAAAGGAAGCATTTGCAGAAATTAAGAGATCCATTGCTGAAGCTCTAGTATTAGTAAGTCCAAATTATGCTAAACCCTTTTACATATACTCTTTTTGTTCTAATCATTCTTGTGTTGGTATGTTGACTCAAAAGTCTAACCAAGGAAATGAACATCCCATAGAATTTATGAGTGTACCATTGAAGGATGCAAAACTGAGGTATCCAAGTGTGGAGAAATAGGCCTATGCCCTAGTCATACTTGTTAAGAAGTTTAGACATTATATTCTCAGAAACAAGGTGTTTGCAATAGTCCCTGATCCTGCAGTCAAGCTAATGTTGATGTAGAATGAACTTGGGGAATGTAGAGCAAAGTGGGTAAAAATGTTGCAGGAATATGACATTGAAATTCAACCTATGAAATTAGTAAGAGGACAAGGGTTAACAAGAACAATGGCAAAAATGGGCCCTGATCTTATAGTTCAACACTATAATGTTGAAGACGTTTCCTTAGGAGGTTGGTATGATGACATTATTTATTATCTGTTGAAGCAACAGTGTCCTGATCATCTCAATGTAGTACAAAGGAGGGAAATACGTTTGAAAAGTGACAATTTTATGTTGAAGGGAGTTGTCTTATACAAAAGAAACCATGAGGGCATATACTTAAGGTGCTTAGGACAATAGGAAGTTAAGAGAGTCATGGTAGAGTTCCATGATAGGTATGGAACTGGCCATGGTTCTGCACATTCTACTGCAAATTAGATTTTGAGGGTTGGTTACTATTGGCCCACATTATTCAAAGACACACACAGTTATGTCAGGACACGCCATGTGTGCCAGACTGCAGCATCTAGGGAGAAGTACTCAACTCTTCCACTCCATCCTATCTTCAAGGTAAAACCTTTCGCACAGTGGGGAATGGACTTCATTGGTCCCATTGATCCACCTTCCTCTAAGGGTCATAGGTATATTCTCACCATTAATTATTATTTTACACGGTGGACTGAAGCTCTTTCATACAAACAATGTACTTCTGAAGTAGTAATTGAGTTCCTTGAATCAGGTATTATCAATCATTTTGGATGTCCTTTATCTTTAGTTTGCGATAATGGCCCTACTTTTACATCTTTGAAATTTTAAAATTGGGATTTTAATCATGGGATCATAGTAAAATTTGTATCCAATTACTATCCATAGGGTAATAGGTTGGCTGAATCTTCCAATAAGAACCTCTTAACAGTCATCTATAAGCTATTAGAGAGGAATCCTAAGGATTGGCACACTCAAATCAGATTTTCCCTGTGGGCAGATCGTACTAGACATAAGACTTCTTTAGGGACTTCCCCTTATCACCTTGTGTATGAATTAGAGCCAGTGTTTCCCATATAGTTGAGGATCCCCACTTTGCAATTTATTAATGAGTATTATGATGAGGAAAATAAGTGCAAGGCTCATCTGCAAGAACTGTTACATCTTGAAGAGAAATGAGATGAAGCTTTAAAGAACTTTGCTAAACATTAGGGTGTAGTTAAAATATGGTTTGAGAAAAGAGCCAGGGTCAAAGCTTTCAAGATTTTTGACTTGGTTTTCTACTGGGATAAAGCCCATGTCATAAGGGAGATCATGGAAAATTTGATAAACTTTGGCTTGGCCCTTACCAGATTTCAGAAATTCTTGGTGATAATGCTTTTCGTTTAAAAAATATCACTAGGGAGGACATCCCACTACCTATCAATGGGTAGTACTTGAAGCATTATTTCCAGTCCTGAGCTAATTTCAACTCTTTCTTTGTACATAGATTAGGTTTCCTTTTTTTTCTAGTTCATTTTGCTTTTCTTTGGTTAGTGTAGGTTTTCCTTGGTTTGTTTTGGTTATTTTAGGTTTTCTTTTGGTTTTGGTGTTTTTCTTTGCTTTTGCTTCGAGGGTATTCCTATGTTCTCCTGGCTATGTTGCACCTACATGGCCAAACTGTTTTATCTGGGACTGTTTTGAGTATTTCCTGGCTGAACTTTAATTTTAAATCTTGAATGGATGGTTGAGATATTTGTTATTCTTAAGTAGTATGAATGTTTGATTTAAAGAGGATGGGTCTTTGGTTTGATTTGAATTTGAAGTATTTCAAAAGTCTTATCTCTTTCACACATCTTAATGATCTTGATGTTACTGTAGGATCTTTGTGAAGTTCTGTTAGGTGAAAAATCTTATTTCTTCTTCAGCGCCACTATGGTTCTAAGCCCTGAGAGTGGACTTCATTGTTCACAGGTTGAAATAAAAGAAGTGACAAGAGAAGAAATATCAAAAGAAAAAAAAATAAAGTATTGAAAATCAAAAGAAAGCATTTAACTTATGAAGAGTTTCTGAATATCTTTACCGGGGCTATAGACACCTGGCTGGCAGTAGAGCTATGTTCAGGAGAATCACAATGATAACCTCATCGGGGCTATAGACGCCTGACTGGCAGTGAAGCTCTATCCAGGTTGCTTTTGGAGTTAGAATCATTATGTAGCCTATCTTGACTAAACTTGGTTTTTGCAATAGCTTAAGGAGGGAAATGAACTCATGTGCACACACTTGGATTTTTAGTTTATGGAAGGTTCAGTCTGCCTTTGATTTTGATTCTTTGATCTTTTCATTTTTATTTGTCTTGTTAGTTAGTAGGATCAAAACCAGAGATTCTGGGTTCTTGATTCATGTTCATCATCAAAATGCTCTGTAGCAATTCCCCATTAGAGTCGCCATTTGTTGTGCAGTTTTTGCACACATGCCCTGCTGGAAGCAAGGACCCTCTTTCTCTTTGGTTTTTAGTGTCTTGGCTCTTCGATTTTGAGGTTTTATCTTGTTTAGCCATGTGCTTAAAGTTTTATTTTGATTTCCTAAGTGATCCCCTTAAGTTACTCTTTGAAAATCTTAAGTTCTGAATGAATTTTAGGATTTTACCCTAATTCAAGATTTTCCTCCCTAGACGAATTATCCTGGATCTAGCTCAAGTTTTGACTGAATGTTGTGGTGTTGGGATTTCCTATCTTTGTGGAATTATGCATGGGTCAAATTTTCCCAAAATCTGTCTTGTTGTCAGGTTTCCGGATTCACTAGCCTGTTTTGTCACTGTCATTAATGCCCTTTGTACGAGCTTGAAACTATGTATTTAATTGATTTTTGACCACGTTTATGTCATTATGCTTTCTTTTTTATCATGCATTGAGCTGAGGAGTGCATTCTTGAGAGTATTGAATTTGATTTGAAGCATTGAGATTGTGATTTCCTTGATTTAAGGTGATTTCTTGAGCATTTCTGCCATCGTCTTTGTTAGGTACCAGTAAATGGCTATCTACTACCTCATTTGATTCATGTCCCATTAAATGGTATGTATTAGATCATCCTACTTTTGATTGATGACTGTAGATAGCACTTTGATGTTACTGAGTTCATTGGGGCTTGATTTCTTGAATGTTGGTTCATTTCATGACTAGGGTTTGCATAACATTGGTTATGAATGGTCTCCCAAGTGAGTTTTGAGGTCATTTTTTCACTTGAATTTTGGTGTATCTTGCTTGAGATCCGTGAGTGTTCCCTAGTGTTGACTTATTACTTGAAGTGATTGAGTTTTAGGCTTGCCTGTGCATTAATGGCGGATGTGTAGGGTTTGGTACTTAGGGAATCACCATTTAACCTTGCCTTGAAATTAAACTGGCCTAGAATGCTAAGAAAATACATAGAAGGCCTGTATCAAACTTGTCCTAAGTTTAAATCCTTGAAATTCATGATCGATTTGATGGTTTGGGAAAAATCGTAATTTTATGCCGATGTTTGAGTTTCGCGGTCATCTCGAGATTTTCCTTCTCCAAAATATTTTCTCGATCCCTTTCTTTTCCTTAGAATCTGTATGCTTTCATAATTTTAACCTCTTCATGGATTTCCATCAGTTCTAGATTTTCTTGACATTCGATTTCTCTTAGATTTTCTAAAGTTTATGAACTATATTCTTCCTCATAGAAATCTGTCTCTAGCAGATTTTCCTGAAATCTAATAAAATGTAGAAGAATACATAGTAAATTGATTTGATGATGACTTATGATGCATTTTATGATTAATTCATATTATCTTATGATCTCCTATATGGTTTATTGATTGATAATGATTGGATTTGATGGTTAATAGGTGTTTTATGATTATCTCATTGGAATCCGTCTGGTCTGGAATTTCTCGAAATTCCTCTCTGGCTAAGATTCACAGATGGTCCTAAAACCTGAAGTTTGTTATGATAATTTTATATGAAATTTACTAACACCTTGATTGTATGAGGTTCATTCTAACAGTGTTTTGATGGATAAACATTGCTTTCCTGTGGTTTTTACTATGCTTTCCTTGTTGAGTGCAGGCTGAATCTAGCAAGGCAACAAAGGGATCCTCGGTATCTGAAGTAGAAAGGATCAAAATGGACACCAAGAGTAAGATCCCTAAAAATAAAAATCACATCAATATGGTAAGAGGTGATTGATACCAATGTTGGACTATGGGACTATGAAGATTTCAAAGAAACAATGGCGGCCAAGGATCTTCCTCTGCTAGCTAGAAGAATGAAGGAGTCAGGTTTGTCACATGTAGCAAGTTTTCCTTCCACAGTCTAGTGCTATGAGATTGTCCTTGAGTGTGCAAGACAGTATGACCAAGGTACACAGAGAATTATTGGTCCTCAAGGCAAAGTGGTGCAAAACCTGAATCTAGTTTCAATTGCATAGACTTTTGATATGCCTGATAGATCACATGTGGTGGCATTTAACATGAAGGAATCTAAGGGATTCTATGAAGAAGAGACCGTTAAATCTTAATAGCTTATCAATTCCTGGATAGAGAAGCCCAAGTCCCATTACTCTAAATTTCCCAAGCAACTATTCAAATCAAAGTTCAAGAAAGAATACTATGATGCTATCAAATTGCTCAGCAAGGTAGTTGGATTAAAGAGTGTAGGAATATTTGAGAATTGGATGTGCCATGTTATTGTGAGGATGGAAAAAAATTTGATTGATTATTATTGGGCTGGTGTGATTAGTAGAGTGATCCATGAGCAGCTATCCAATGTGTTGCAAACTAAGACTTTCACAATGACCTCATACCTAGTCTATTATGCACTTGCAAGATTTCACCCCTACAAAGGATTGAGCACAAGGGGAATCTTTGGACAGGATGTCATCTATGAGGTTTACCCTCAGTCGCACTTGGGGAGCTTGAGTTATAGGAGGTTGAATGATGCATTCACCATGCATATCACCAGATTGCTTCAGGGAGCAGAACATGTAAGGATTTTAGACCAAGGAAAGGAGCTCACCAAGAAATATGGTGCTTGGTTTATTCAATTTCCAACTTTCTCCTACATTCAGATTGATGGTTGCCAGAGGCTCCATACAAACTTCCAAGGTACCCTACTTATCATATTCTACTTTTGGAGGTAACGAGACAAATATGTGACTTTGATGCCATTTTCAAGAGGGATAAGTGTAAGACCAAATTTGGTGGAGATTTTCCTTTGAGGATTGGTGCTGGAGAGGCATGTCCTTCCATTGTTTCAGCCCATGCTTTAGAAGAGGAGATGAGTGCTCTTGGCTTATCTTCCCATTCCAAGAGGTCCAGATTTGATATCACAGGTGAAGCTCAAAAGAAGGCTAGTAGAGAGTATAGCCATAAGGTTGATCTGGAAGACTATTGGGCTAACTGCAATGATGAATATGAGGTAAGAAAGAAGAAATTTTCTTGTCTTCCGATTGAATTAGTCAAATTGTACAATGTAAAGGAAATTCCTGATCAGTTGGAAGATGATGGAGATTTGATTCAAGGTCATGCTTATGAAGAAGTTAAAGATAAGACCATTGGTGATGTAGATTGGTTATAAGAAGAAAAGACATAATTAAAATAGTTGATGGATCCCATAATCAAGTTCACCAAGATGTGGCTAAAGCACACAATGTGGGAGCTAGAAAATGAGGGAGTGAAGTGTACCTACAATCTGATGGGAGATCTAGACCCTCACTCTACTTTTGAGTAGTCTACTGAGCACGAGGATCCTAAAGGTAAAGTTAAGGTGGAATCCCCTTTTAAAATCAAGATTAAGGGTTTCCAAGAGGAGCTAGCCCAAGAAACAAGGAAACAGAGAAAGCCAATTGCTAAGAGGAGGACAAGGACTAAGAAGTCTAAGAAAGAAGAGACTGAAAAGCAAAGTCTCGAGGCTGATGTTCCTGTGCTAAAAAGGAGAAGATTCATAAAATTTTTAGAAAAGGAAGGCTCTAAGGGCAAGGGGGAAATTGCTCCATCTGTGGTAAATATAGAGAGTTCTTCAGGAGAAAAAAACATAGGTATAAACAAGGAATTCTAGGAATCCTCCTTAGGATAGTGTGCCCAAGGGAAATCTTCCTCTGGAATCTCCTCATGTAGAACAACAAGGTGGTTTTCCCTCTCCTCATGAAGCTCAACATGAACTAGGTGAATCTGAGAAAGGTGAGGATCATCCAGACACTGAAGGAGAAGAGTTCCATGAGGGTGATAATTATATTGCAGAGGTAGAAGTTGAAAAGGTGATACAATCTCCTTTGGTGGCATATGAAGACTCACCCGTTAGAATTGAAGAGGCCCATCCAAGAGAAGAAGAAGCAATAAAAGTTCCATCACCTGACCATCAAGAGGGACATGTTGAAGAAAAGGAGAGAAAGGCAGATGAAACTCCTGAGGGGTAGGGTTTGGATGAGGAAGCACCCAAAGAATAACAAAAGGAAATAGGAAAAAGTGAAGTGTAATTGGAGCCTACTGTTCCAAAATGGCTAGAAAAAGAAATAAAGAGAAAATAGGTTATAGTGGAGGATGCTCCACCAAATTGGGATGAGTTACTAGCCAAGATTGGAAAGGATAAAGGTAAGAAGAAAGCTAAGGTCATTTCAAGGATTGAAAGATATGAAGCTAATAACAAAGTAGTTCATATTGCAACTCCTGTCCCTGATAAGAACAAAGATTAGGTGACTGGAGGAGATTACAACTTATAGACCATCAACCTAGGGGCTACCTCCATGGAACAAGACATTGAAGAGTATCGGGGTTCTAGCGTAGTTATTTTGGGAAGATTGAGAAAGGAGGTTCAGACTAAACATGAGCTAAAGAAAGAGAATGAAGGACTTAAGAAATGTCTAGAAGATCTGATGAAGCCTTTATAGTCTATTAGCTCCTCATCCTCTATGGAAAACCTTTTCCCCAAAGAAACTATTACTAAATTAGAGAAGATGAAGGCTTCCTCCCTTGCTACTGTAAATTGGCTACAAGGGGTGCAAACTAAAGGAAATGAGGCCATCAAGGACATTCTATCAATAGGGAAGCATGTTGCAAGGACAACTGATTGGTTGAAGGAGGTGTTAGCTTGAGATAGAGAAGATACAAATCTATTGCTGCAGAAAACCAAAACTATCATGGAATATACCAGGGATAGGCTTGTGAAAGATAAAATTCTCCCTTCCTCTAGAGCTGTTGAACCTTGGGAATGGTTTGAAGTGTTGCAAATTAGACAAAAGGTTATAAAGAAGATCCACAAGAAGAGGAGGAAAATTGATGATACCCTGATAGGTTTGTACAATGGATGCATTGCTTTCTTTGAGATAATGAAAGGAAGAAGGAAAATTGTGCCTAAATACTTGAGCTTAGAACAGTTGAGAGGGTGGTGGCAGGATGTTTATGCTCAAGTTAGTGGCTATCTTGTGACTGAGCACCAGCTAGATGATGTGGCTACTTACCTTGCTGTGATTGATAAGTATCTAATGTACAAGGTGGATTGGGATAAATCGATGAAGGAATCAAGGGAAAACATTACATCAATTGAAAGCTAACTTAAGGTGTTCCCGCTACCTCCTGTGGTTGACTTAGATAAGGTGCTTCTAAAGGTGCATGAAATCTTGGATTGGAATAAAGACAAAGGGAAAGATAGTTAATTTTGGGCTACATGGAGATTTGTGCTTCCCTATTATTTTGGCATGCATTGGTCTGAGCTGCATTGGATATCTCAGGCCAACCTAGATGGAGTTCATGCATTTAATGCATAATTTATCTTATTTGAATTTCTCTTGGCTGACATGTCTTGTGGCCTATTCTTATTGTAAAATCCTAACTAGGCTGACATGTTTTGTGACTTCTATTAATATGGCACTTTCCTCATTTCTAATGGCTAGATATAAAAGAGATAGAGGTAGCTAGTATGGAAGTGAATTAAGCAAACTAGAAGTTAGAGAAATTGTGATCTCAAGAAAATATTGTAACAGAAAGCTAGAATTGTTGATACAGTGGATAATTCAATGTAGGTAATGACATTGTGATTTGGTTCCATACCCATGTTCTTTTATCTTGCATGGTTCTTGTTATTCTATGTTTATAATTTTTTTGAGGAGAATTCATGTTTAGTAGTTAAGATTAGAATCAATTTAATGGTGTATGGTTAGATGTTTGAAGTGTTGCATTGATCCCTAGTCCATACTTTTTGTAGCTAGCTAACTGTTAGTTGCTTTGCAAAGTTAGCCTGGACTATATTTATTGTGCTTAGTTCAATTGTGAAGATTTACTCATTTCAATTGCCTTGGGGTTGTCTTGGATGAATTTTCATGATTTGAAAATCTTATTACCTTAGAAGATTGCACCGTTCTTGTGAAATTGTAGATTCATCTGGGTTGAGCAGGGATTAGTTTATGTGGGATTGGTCCATTTCAAGTATTTTATCATATGCATTGTGAATCTTAGAGTAGTGTTAGTTTTGGTAATATCTTGGAACCCTCATCTTTTGCTACTTTCTTTATCATCTAAGTTAGATCCAAAGTTAAAAGTATCATCATATTGCTAGATCTGGTAAATTGAAGGTTCAATCTTTGCTTGTAGTAAGGTCCCATTGTGATTACCAACATTTTCACATTTATCATTGAGTTGTTTATACATTGTCAAGACCTAACATTAGAGACCTTGGGGTTATCTCTTGAGGCTTGCTGATAGAGATTTACCTTTCAAGAGAGATAGAATATTATATCTTTTCTAAGTTGTTGTTGTGCAAAAAACATCATCAACACTACTCCCCTTAGATTTTGAATATAGTTTCCCTTAATAATCCTGATGGCCGTATTCATATATGTATCAAATTTTGAGACCTTAATAAGGCTTCTCTTAAAGATGATTTTCTGCTACCTAATATAGATGTGATTATCGACTCAACTATAGGCCATGCATTACTCACTTTCATGGATGGCTTCTCAGGTTACAATCAGATTCGTATTAACCCAGATGATGAATACAAGATAGCCTTCACTACCCCATGCGATACTTTCTATTATGTGGTCATACCATTTGGGTTAAAGAATGTGTGAGCTACTTACCAGTGGGAAATGACCCTAATATTTCACAATTTTATCCACAATATTTTAGAAGATTACGTTGATGACATATTGGCGAAATTGATAACCTATCAAGATCATGCTAAGAACCTTGATCTTATTTTTGAGAGATTTCGACTCTATAAAATGAGACTAAATCCCCTTAAGTGTGTCTTTGGTGTTTATGTCGACAAGATTTTGGGGTTCATAGTCCCTCACCATGGGAGAAAATTTGACAATAATAAGATTGATGCCATCATTAACATGCCTCCACCAAGGAGGATCACTGAGTTACAAAGTTTGCAAGGGAAGTTTCAAGTGATTCAAAAATTTATATCTCACTTTCCTGATCGTACCCTTCCTTTCACTTGCTTATTGAAGAAGGATGTTTACTTCATATGGGATGAAGAGTGTTAAAAATCCTTTGAGTCAATCAAAACCAATTTGGCCAATCCTCTCGTATTAATGCTGGATATGCAAGATATACTTTTTGATTTACCTTGTTGCATGACCATATGCTTTAGCAGCTCTTTTAGCTCAATATGATGACACTGGGAAGGAAAGAGTGGTATATTATATTACTTGTGTCGTAGTTGACTATGAAACCCGTTATTCCTCCATGGAGAAAAAATGCCTTGCTCTCGTCTTCACTACACATAAGTTGAGACACTATCTCCTCCATGTAATACATGTCATAGTAAAAATGGATCTTTTAAGACATTTATTTTCTAGCACCGACTTGGTAGTGAGGCTAGTGAAGTGGGTTATGTTACTTTTTGAGTTTGACATAAAGTTCATTACTCAGAAGTCAATAAAGGGTCAAGAAGTTGCAAATCAATTGGCATATGCTCCCTCACCTCACTCCTTTCCTAGGTTGGATTTGTTTCCCGATGAATTTGTTTTTGCAATCAATCATGACCTTGAATGGAAAATGTATTTCAATGGATTGAGGTGTCAAAATGGTTCTAGAGCAGGCATGATTCTAATATCCCCTGAAGGTAAACCGGTTCCCCTATCCTTTCAACTATATTTTCCTTGTACTAACAATATCGTTGAGTATGAAGCCCTTATTACTGGCTTGCATGTTGTGATTGCACTAAAAATCAAACAACTTCGTATCCTAGGTGACTCAAAACTTATAGTGAACTAAATAATGAGAACCTATCAATCCAAGTAGATTAAGTTGTCCCAGTATCAGGACCTTGCCTTATCCTTGCTTAAACAGTTCTCTTCTTTCACAATAGATAGTATCCCTAGGAGAGAAAATAGACATGTTGATGCCATGGCAATCATTGCTTCCTTGGTACCCTCTAAAGAATAAACAAATGAATACCACCTTATGGTCTAGGTCTTGCAAATCCATGTGGTTCTCGAAGAGTCCAAAACTGAGTCCCCTATGTTTTCCCATATGGACTCTCGTGAATGGTTTTTTGATATCTTTAACTATCTAAAGATTGGGAACTTCCCCGATGATGTGACAAAGAATGATCAAACTTGTATAAGAAAGATCCCAGTTCGTTGTTTTATCTTGTCTAACATACTTTATAGGAAAGCCTATAATGGCTTCTTCTTAGGTGTCTTACTAAAGTAGAGATACCCCTTTCCCTTAAGAAAGCCCATGTAGGCTCCTAGGGTGGATATTTTGGTGGTAAATCCCTAGCAAGAAGACCGGTACACTTGGGATACTATTGGAAAATGATGGACCAAGATTCCTTTGACTTTGTTAAAAAGTGTCCTCAATGTCAACAACATAGTCATCTCATTCATGCACCTACCCAAGAGTTATAAAATTAAACTTCCCCTTGGCCATTCACTAAATGGGGGTTGGATATTATCGAAAATATATCATCTCCCTCTTCCAAGGGACACACCTTTATCATTACCGCTATGGATTATTTTATGAAGTGGGTCAAGGATATCCCACTCTAGTCCATGAATGTTGAAGCCATATGTAGTTTCCTTATGAAAAACATCATTTCTTGATTCAAATTTCCCACTACACTTTTTTCTAACAATGGTATGCCTTTCAAGAATAAGGAAGTGAAGCAATTCCTAGAGAAGTTCCATATTCAACATAGGTTTTCCACACTGTATTATCCACAATCTAATGGTCAAGCGAAAGCATCTAAAAGAACTCTTGATCTCATTCTCCATAAGGAATTATGCCTTTGGAGTTGGAAATTTTGTCTTTGAAGGTTTCTCTTCAAGGGTTAATCAATGATGAAACTTGGTCATTCCATTCTTTCATCATTTTGGTTTAATTACCTAAAAAGGGTTTGACCAAGGAAAATCCCCACACCCTAACATTTAACCTTTCTCTCTCTTGTCTTGTGTGTATACAAATTTAGACATATTGGAAACTTGTAAATCATTAAGAATCAAGTTGCAAAGTTGTTTGGGTCTTCTCTGCATTGTAGAAGTCAAAATATCAACAAAAACTCATTTTTAGGTTTGAAAATTAGAGTTTTGAAAGCAAACACCTGTAGAGAATCAACTTGTGCAGACCGAGAGCTTTGAATTCCCCTTTTGAGTATTCAAAAATTCAAAAGTGGACTCATTCACCATGGGTGGTGAATGAGTCCCACTCCAAGGTCAATTTTTGGTTTTTTGTATTTTTAGATACACTTTTGTTTGAAATAGGTTTTGGAATAGTTTAGCAGAATTGGGATTGATTTTCCCAGAATAGCGAATGAGTCCCACCGATCCTAAAATTCAACAACAATAGCATTCCAAAAGGAATTTCTAGTCTCCATCCATATTCTAGGTGCACATTTTAAATTTCATCAAGTTTTGTTACAATTTGTATTCATTTCTAGGTGTTCTTCCATTACATAAGGTGTTTTCAAACAACATACATTTTTATGGTTTCCACTTAATAATCGATACCTTTCATTAGTTTTCTATATTTAAATTAGTTTATTAGAGATATTGCATCCATATCACATTAATCTTCGAATGTAGACATGAGGATTTTGACCCATCTCCATCCTTTTAGGTGAAAAACCCTAGAGGTGCTAGAAAGACCTAAGGTGCAAAAATCTATGTTACAGCTTGTTGCAACACTTCCATTTCAAGAGGTGTAGGTTGTATATCCTCTTCTTCTTGTGACTCTTCAACCCTGAATTTGTCCATATTGGCATCCACAAAGTGAATTTTGTCCTCTTGATCAAAAAATTGAATTATGTGTGGAGCCCATGGCTCCCTCACAAGATTAATGTATTTTCCCTCAATTGGGAATGTGACAAAAGACATGTCACACTGAATGCTACCTCCCATGGAGGAATTCCATTTTCTTGACAATAACATACCATAATTGGGTGGGATATCCACCACAACTATACTCATAACAAATTCCTTGTCTAGAAAAGTAGCAAGTCTATATGGGACATATTTAATCACTCCTATGACTAGGATTTCTCTTGAATGCATGGCATAACATTTTCCATAGGAAAAATTTATCTTCAAGCCAATATCCTTTATGATTTCAATTGGAATGATGTTATATGAAGCTCTTGAATCAATCATACAATTTTTTAAGAGCTTACCATCAACAATCAAAGTCACATAAAAATGATCAATATTACTTGGGCAAGTTGTGAGTTGATGGGCAAGGTCATTGATGTCACTTCTTGCATCATTTAATCTTTCAATTATCAAACTAGGTGTGTCTTAGAGTAGAGTGAAGCCATAATAGTGTTTTACAATTCAAGTGAGAAAAGAAAACTCACACAAAACAAATACATGGCAAAAAAAATTATTTCAGGGGTTCATACGAACCTATTGGTTCAAGCAAACCCATAAGGGGTTCACTCAAACCAGGGTTCAAGCAAACCCTTTTAATTCTTTCCAACCCAAAAACCTAACAAAATACCTTATGGAAGGGTGGTTCACTCAAACCCCTAGAGGTTCATTTGAACCTCCCTTATCACTCATCCCCCCTAAGACACAAAAAAATCTAAATTTTGGCACTTCAAAGGCCGGGTTGAAGATAAAAATGGCAGAGACTTCATAAACCCAACTAGAATTAGGTAGTCCTTGGAACGAGCTATCCAAAAAATATAATTTTAATATGTTTTCATTTTATTATGTATTTGTTTTCTTAGTTTTATTAAACATATCTTTTTCACTGAAAATCAAGCTCTCTATTCTACATGTGGAAAAATAGCAGATTATCAATTTTATTTTTTGAAAAATATGAGTGCACCAGATATTGAAGTCCTTGATCCAACAAAAAAAATGAATTTCGATACATACAAAAAAATTTGAGCATTATATGGTCGTGCTATGTCTGAATTGTAATTGGTTTGAATTTTAAACTTGACTAAAGAAAAAATATTCAATAAAAAACTATTTAACCAAGTGGAAGCACTAGATATCGAAGTTACAAATCTAAATTCAAAATAATTAGAATTTTATCCTTCATGGAAAAAAGGTTATGTGTTATACAATGAGTCATTTTTTAAAAATGTTGTTTTCTAAAACAACTAGTTTTTAGGGAGATGGAAAAAGAAGTGCAAACTGATTCCAAAATTTTTGGAAAAAATATATTTAGAGTTTATAGACAAAATTTCACAAAACTCTAGTTTGCATCATCTTCAAATTCCTCACGATTTAGCCACTATAGACGCCTGAAAGTGAAGATTTAGTTAAAAAAATTATTTCAGTATCTAATTTGGCCAAAAATTGTAAAACACTATTGTGGGACCACCCAGTAATATGTGATAAGGATGTCTCTACAAATTGGGGGGGGGGTTTGCACTATAAAAAATGACTTTTGATTTCGATCAGTCTCCTTCAAGAGCTCTTAGGAGTGGAACTCATCAACTAATTTCTAACTAAATTCTAAGGACTTAATTATCTTTTTCCTTAACTAACACTCATTAAAACTCTAGTAACTTAGTTAAAACTCAACCTAACTTAATTGTAATTGATTCATGGAAGAATTAAAATGCAACTAAATTCACACTCAATATAAAATTTGGAATTCAAATTCTATTCTTATTTTACTTGAAAAGAAAGTATATTTTACACTTACAAGAAAATAAATATTAATCTAGAAAACAACAACACTAAATTCCATGAATGAATTCTAAATAAGCTTTGGTTTAGTTTTCCCATCGGTCATTATTATTACTTCTTTCAAAACCGTCATGAATTTGAATATAATTACCAAATCTAATTCCTATAAACAACATTCAATTCTAAAATAAACAAATAAATGTTAATCTACAATGAAGCATAATCAACTATCTTGGTAGCACAATGAACTAATCTAGAAAATATGAATGGATGTAGTTACTAATAGTGATTAAATGGAAATCTATATTCTTAACTCTTCACTTGATACAAACTAAACAAAAATTAACTAAATGAAAAAAACACAACACAAGATCACCTCCTTCGATTGACTAGGCCCTTCCCTTCCTCTAGTGGGACCTTTAACACTGGGATTCAGATTAACTTCTTATTTGCATTAAAATTGGCCCAAATAAGGCAATGGAACAAAAGTGCATAGTATGTAGTCATTACAATATCAAGCAAAAAAAATTCTCTTCTGGATTATCCCCAAAGATGCATGGGTATGTGCAGGATCATGATGGACCAAAAAGTGGCAATATGATGCGTATTTGTAGGGTTTGTGGTTGACAAAAAAAAATTTACTCAAAATTGATGAAATGAAATAGTTTTTTAAGGATATTCTCAGCTTTCCACCAATATAAATTATGCTTTACTTTGAATTTAATAAATAATTATTATTCATTTTCTATTTAAATTATGACTAAAGTCATGATTGATAGGTTGATTGAAAAACACCTATAGCTTTAAAATGGTATTTGAATCAAAAACATGAATCACATTCTATGATTTGCATACTATAGGATTAAAAAAAGAAAAAATATATTTCATGAAGTTTTGACCAAGTTAAGGTGGTCAGACATACAAGTTTTTTATATTTTTAAAAAGTTGTAATAAAAAATTCATAATTAATTATTTACTTGGAAAAAAATTACAAAAAAATATGCATCACATTCGAAATGAGTCCTCTACTTATTTCTAAAATATTATAAAAATATTATCATTTTATTATGGTTAGGGTGGTCAGACAGAAGACACTTCTTATTTTTCCACGAAATTTAAGTACTACGCATTGAAATTTTAAATTTTCACCAAATAGATTTTTATTTTTAAAATAAACCTAGTAGTTTAGAAACTAAATTCAATTTTCTACATATTCTATTCTTACATATTTTTAAAATAATATAGACAACTTATTCAAATTTTTATATCAAGTTGCCTAACTCTAATTTTTCTAAATTTTTTGCCACTTAAGGGCCTATTTTTTCCATGGTGATCCTACACATACCCGCATATTTATAGGAATATCCCTTATTTGAATTCAAAACCATGGTGCTACCCACCAAGATATAAAGCAAAAAACTATAGCTAAAATAGAACTAAAAATATCAGAGAGAATTTTGCCACCTAACAACTGAAACAAGATGTTTCCCAACTAACTAGAGAAGTCGATTTGAAATTATGATGAATCAATATCTAGCTGGAGTGATTTGGAGTGTGATTGATTCCATGTTTGTTAAATAGAGAGTTTAACAAATCCACATCATGAAGTAAGCCTTTAATCACCTGAACATAATCCTCAAAAATAGGATGCTAATGTGGTAGCACATATTTCAATTTGAATAGTTATTTCATCATTAACATCATCAAAAGTGATACATTCAGTGCAAAATATTATTTCTAATATATTCCCTAATTAGTTAAATATAGAGAAAAACAAGTAAACATAAAAGCATATATTCTACCACCAACATTGTTAATTAACAGTATAATAATGTCTTAGTAATCACAAAATGAGCATTTAAAAGTATTATTTAGAACACTCATCAATAATACTGCCCAAGTAAATATGATGGATTTCACTAATTGCTCCCTCCACTTCTTCCTCACTTATTGTACTTCCACTCACTTTAGGCTAAGTAGACACCCTTTATCATCATAGGTCATAGTAGCACCATTAATAAGGGTCACTACCTTTTGTTTGTGTTCTTCAATTCTCATTATTTCCATTAGTGGGACTATCACCTTGACTTGGGAAAATAGCTGAAACATGTCAACCGAATTATACTTAGGTAATTCATAAGGGACTACACTCTGCTCCTTAATCTTGTCCTTTTGTTTCTCACTTTTCTTCTCAACCTCTTTATTTTCTTGTGTCTTTTCTTTCTTTCTCTACATTTGACTTTTGAGTACTTGATTTTACATTTGGAGAAAAAAACTCATCATTTTTCTTGTTTGTATTGTCCTTTTTAGCCTAAATTTTAGATCCTTTATTTTCCTTTCCTTTAATCTCACCCTCTTTACCATTTTCCTTAGCTCCCTACTTTTCTAGATTTTTCTCTTTGATGAAAATGCTGCCCGGCTTGCCTTGGTCACATTTCACAATTATAATTCTTAAATTGTGGGTGTTTCTAGCTTGTATAACCACTGCTATCATCATTCTTTGATATTCCTCATCAGAGGGTCTTCATAGAGACTTTCATTTCACCTGTCTCAAAGCACGAACATTATGTTCAACATTATCATCTTCATCAAGAATTTTTTTTATGATAAGCATCTAATTTCTGCCTCTGATTTTTGACATCAACCTCATGTGATTCTTCATCTGTAGAGCATTGTTCTTCACCAAAATATGATCTATGCATAAGCATGTGTATTTCTTTACTATTTCCTTGAAGTGGCTCATAATCGTCAGAATCATTTTTCCCTTCAAACTATTTTGCTACTAAACATGTTTGAGAGGCATGTGGCAATTGGAAAATGATACACCAAGGCATTTCATCAACAAAATTCACAGAGTTCTTCTATAATGTATTACAGAGAACTTTGCTTTGTGTATTCTTTTGAATATTCTAAGTTGGCTTTCCATTATGCCAATTTTTATTATAAGGATGATCTTGTAGTCTAGGGGGTATTTCATTTCGTTGGAAACTAGGCTTATCACTTAGTAGTCCCTTTTCTTGTCTAGAAAGTCTATAACTTATGTCCTTCATGGAGCTTGAAACTTTATCAATTTTGTCTTCAAGGGAAGATCCCTTCTCTACAGATTTTTTATCTTCTTCCTTTGGGTTCTTTAAAATCTTAATATCATCTATCCTCCCTACCTTGCATGATGCCCTTCTATTATTTTCAATGTATAATGCAATCTTGAAGGCCTCTCTCAAGGTTTGAGGATTCTTTTCTCATAGAAGATAACTCACTTTTGAATCAAAGGCATTGCAATAATTGAAAAAACACACATTATCATTTAGCCTCAAGTCAGTAGTTAACCTATTCATAGATTTTTGAAACCTAGTGTTAAAATCAAAAACCATTTCATTGGAGCCTTTAGAGATATTATTAATTTCATTCAATAATAACCTTGCATTAGTCTTATTGCCATATTATTCTCTAAATATCCTTTTAAATTCTTCCCATGACCCTAATCTAGGTGGATACTTGTCAAAATTTGAAGATTTTCACATGCTCTAGTATTCATCACCATGTCAAAGTGCTTGAAAAGTTGAATCCAATGCAACTTTAATGGAGTCAAAAGGAGCTTGTATGCTTAAGTTATGCTTAGTCAAAGTTGGGTCAAATAGGGTACCAGGGGTTGGTGAAAAAGGTGAAAAGTCAAAATGATGAGCTCAATGAGACGATCCCAACGCTGCTCATTTCACCAAAATTAGAGCTCGTACATCTAAGATATGGATGGTCAAAGTTGCAGGCTGACTAGGCTGATTAGACTGTACAAATGTTGACATCAGTATGCTAGCGCAATAGATCATACCATATGGACAGTGGCGTGAACCAATCATGGATTGACATGTACTAGTCAATATGCTTAACGAAGCAAGACACATGGTAATACGACATCTAATGTCACAGTATCATTGTTGATGTATTAGGGTGACATTTCTTTGACAGTGTGGAAGATTGTACATGGCATGGCAGTTGACGCATTTGCTTTTGACAAATCAATAGGTGCCATGTGGACCATACCAACAATGGCATAGACCAATCATGGATTGACACATGGCAGTTAGTATAGATGACTGAGCAAGACACATGGAAGTATGACACCTGATGTGGTAGTATGACTACTAACATATTGGGGTGACATGTCTTTGCTAGTGTGGAAGATCGTACATGACGTGGCAGCTGACATGTTTGGTTTTGAAAAATAAGTAGATGCCACATAGACTATACATCTAGTGACGTGGACCAATCATGGATTGGCACATTGTAGTCAATACGACTGACTGAGAAGGATACATGGCAGTACAACATCTGATGTGAAAGTATGACTACTGACATATTGGGGTGACATGTCTTTGATAGTGTGAAAGATCATACACAGTGTGGAAGCTAACGTGCTTGGTTTCGATGAATCAGTAGGTGCCATGTGGCCCAGTCATAGGACACCATGTGGAACCCCTCTCTCCATGGTTTGGGTTGATATGGAATTATTTGTTTACTAAAAAATTAGAGGTGTGGGTTGAATC
The DNA here is from genome assembly GCA_007258455.2 of Sequoia sempervirens. NCBI lineage: Eukaryota > Viridiplantae > Streptophyta > Pinopsida > Cupressales > Cupressaceae > Sequoia > Sequoia sempervirens. Next base: position 180,219,801 of record VDFB02086081.1, read on the forward strand.
CCCAACCTCTTCCTCACAATTTCTCCCATTGGCCGTTGCACCAAACTTTGCACTCAAACATACATATGGAAGCGATTAGTTTTGTCATAGAAATGTTTTAATTTGGTTTTAAAAATAGATGGTTGGGGGGGTCAACCACCTAACCTCCCTACTCCCAAAACTACTCTCCACCACTGAGCCATTATGTGGACTCGAACATGTTTCAAGCCGTAGTTTCTTTTAAAGAAGATTTTAAAAGCTAAAATCCCTAAATCCAAACCATAAATCCTATTTAATTAAATATAAACCTTTTTACAGATTGAAATCCCAAGAAAAGATAAATAAAAAGGGCTGAAATAATGATATTGAAAGGTTTATAAGGGGTTACAAAGGATTTTTATGATGTAAAGGGGGATTTTTAAAAGATTTATTTTGTAAATGGAGAAAATTGAAAAATATTTTTACTTGTAAAGGGAGATAGGCCTATTTTTTCAAATCATATGGTTATTAACCATATTAGGCATATTTTATGTATAAAAAGGGGGGAGTTTAGGAGTTTGGTAACCAGGTGGTGACTTATAAGAGAATTCTAAATGTGGAGAGAATTTCCTTTGTGGTAGTGAATTTTTCAACTCTGTATAGTGAGAGGTTTTGAGTTCAAGCTTGATTGTACTTGAAGGACTTTTTTGTAATTCATTATCAAGGAGATGTGAGGAGACTCTGTAACATTTGAAGCCTTGTAAGCCATTTTTTGGAGTATAATCAAGGATTATTCACTCTGTTGGAGAGGGGATTAGAGATGTATCCATATTGGTGAACTCAATTATCAATTGTGTTTTGTATTCTCTCTTCTATCTCTTTCATTTTGTTCATCACTTTACTATTGCTTTGTTCATTTAAGCATTTCAATTGGATTAATTCATTTTAATAATTTTAAATCAAGCATTATAAATGTTAAGCATTCATTTAGCAATTGTAATAGATCCTAATTCATATTATACCTAATGCTTTCTACTAGCAAAGATTTATACCAGTCCTTGACATCTTCAGTGAGTGACTACATAAAGAGTTTCATCATAACATCTCAAGCTTCTACCTCAAAATCATCCATCATGTTAACAAATGATCTTAAATGATCCTCACCACTTATTGCATTATTTCTATAGAACCTAAAAAATACACTCTTGATATCATTAGGGAATTGGTTTGGGTAACTAGGTATCCTAGTGAAGTATAATTATCTATACCTATCCACTTGCATAGATCTTGTAGTGAACCAATCTCTTTGATTATTGTGAGGTCCATTTTCATCTTGACCACTAGACTATCTATTGTCCTTCCCATTTCGACCTCCACCACCACTTCCACTTCCATTACCACTTTGGGTATTCTTATTTCCACCACCATTACCACAACCCTGACCTCCACCACCACTACTACCAAGGATATTTCCACCTAATTGAGCATTTTATGGTTGAGGATCAAGAATAAAATGACCAGAGCTAGAGGGTCCAAGTTCTGGAATGGAAGTTTTTAGAAGTCTAGGATCAAAGGGTTCATTTAATGGAATATAACCAGTTTGAGTATTTTTGGTAGAAGTATTAGGGTGTGTGCAAGAAGTTGAGTCCACTTTTTGGCCAAAAAGTGAAAGTGTTTTTCTTAATTTTTAGAATTTGACACATTTGACCTTAAAATTTGAAGCACTTAGAGATGAAATCTTTAAAAAAGTCAATAATCATAAAATGTAGTGCTTGGAGTCTAGTTTCCAAATATGTAATTTATTTCAATAACTAGATTGTGCAAATTGAGTTTTAATAGGAATTTCTAAAAACCAATGTTTAAAAGTCATTTTTTTACCATACCATGCACGTGTATGACATCCATATTTTGACTTAAATTATCGTATTTTTCTAAATACTTTTGGGAAAAATTTTGTGACTTACTGAAGCTTGTTCTTGATTTTTTTTGTAATTTTTTATTGAATAATTTTTTTTGTTAAATTTTTATTATGTAGATTTGTCATTTTAAAAAATCGTCATGTATGACATGCATAAGATGACCTAAACTTATCATTTATTTATTTATTTTTAAATTGAAAAGAGTTGTCTAAAGTTTGTTCTCATGCAATCCATTTGTTGAAATGTTATGTTGATCAAAAGTTTTTAAAATAGTAAAAAACCATAATATTTAAAGTTTATGGACCAATTTTATTAGAAATTAATAAAAAAATAGAAAAAATAATCCAATTGCAAAAAAAATTGCATATTTAGAATTTTCATTATTTCATCTAAAATGAGTTTTAATTTTGTCAGAAAATTCTTCAAAAAAGGTTGTCAGCCATATGATTTTGATGTTATTTTGTGTGCTCTTTGGTCCCATGTTGTAAGAGGGTTGGGGTCCTTTCGAAATCCCCCTCGATTTATTTGTAATCGATAAAAAGTGTCCCCTGTTCTGTTGTCTATGCATGTATTAATTCCTCTTCCTTGTCATTGCCACTTTTTGCATGGTGGTTTACTGGAAAATGATAGTTGAACCAAGTTTAAATAACCAGGTAAATGACTTAGCTACACCTAGACATGTGTTGGCAACCTCCACTCATAGGGGAATTTGTTTGTCAAGCCTTCTGACTTCTCTTTCTTTTCATTTTAACATGGTACACTTACCCGCCCTTTCACATGGTTTAATGGGAAAAGTCGGTGAAAGAGACAAACGATGCTTCTGTAATTCTTGAGTTTACTTTTCATGAGGAGGGATTATCATGAAAATTTTTACCTTATTTCTTGAGCTAATGCAAATGTTTAAAAAAAAAATTCTCTCTCATGGTTACTAATTTTATTTACCTTCTAGTAAATTCTTGAGTTTACCTTCTTTTTTTTTAATTTTTTTCTGCAAAAAAGGTCATCAACCATATGTCCAAATTCGATATTTTTCTTTGACATTGTTAGGACCTTCAACTTGTAGGTCAAACCAGGTTGAAGGCCTAGGTTTGGATTTCCAATGCTTTTCCCGAACCAAAAACCTAGGCAAAAACCTAACCACAAAGCAAAAAAAATTCAAATTTTAAAAAATGGGATCTCGATTATAAAACGGGATCCTGTTTATTAATAAATAGGATCTTGTTTTATAATCGGGACCCCGTTCCCTATTCTACGATATTTGGACCGTTGTAAAGGAAACGGGATCCCATTTCCCAGCCAATAGTCTAGACATTCAATGTCAAATAATGGGATCTTGATTATAGAATGGCATCCTGCTTCTTGTAAACGGGATCCCAATTTTTATAAGAAAGATCCCATTTTATAAATGGGATCTCATTTCTTTTATTTAAATATACTACAAAAAATTACTATGAAGTTTGGAACTTCACATGTACGGCCAAGAGCAATAAAAGTAAATTATTTTTCATAAGCTATTGTATTTATAGGTGGTGAACTTGATTTTTAGTTGATTTTATCAAACGGGGCATCATTTATGCCATTTTTGAAGTGGAATTGTGTTATTTTTGTGCTTGTTTGGAGGAACAAAAGGTTTTCAATTTGCAATATGGATTGAATTTTTCAAAGGAGGCATGAAGAAAACAATTTTTAAAGTGGAATTGTGGTAGTTTTCTACTTGTTTTGAGGAACACAAGAGGAAGAATTTTTTCCTAATAGGTATTCAAATTCCAATTTGGATTGAATATTTTGAAGTATTTCACTATTAACATTTATTTTTTCTTGAGAATTTTATAATTGTGGGAGATAAAGCTCATAATAAGAGAAGGAAGACATTGACTCCTCAAGAAGTTGAAGCAAATAGAGAAAAAGAGACACAAAGACAAAGAAAAAGAATAATAAGAATGAAATCAATGAATGATGGTGGAGCAACCAATTCAACAACTATTGAAGATGAAAACATTGAGGATACCATGGTTGTAGATAAAGCTAATTTGCAAGAAGTCAATTTGGAGAAGAATATGATTATACAAACAAGTCCTACTATGTCTTCAAATCCCTCTTTGAATGCTATGGAGAATTTTTCAATATGCACAAATCCAAGTACGTCTTCAAATCCACATGTTAGTGAAATAATAAATTTGTATGTAGAAGTTTTACAAGATGTTGGACTTAATGATGTTGACATTGACTAAATTTAGAGAGATGAATCTTTTATAGAATTTGTTGAAAACAAAAAAGAAAAATCTTTAGTTGCAAATGAAAATCAAAATGATGATTTTCTTGAAAATGAAGATGAAAATCTAGAATGTGATGTTGAATTTAATGAAAATATTTTAAAAAAAATTGGAAGTGGTGTTTTCAATATTCTTCCTGGTCAAATTTCTTGGAGGAAAATAAGAACATATGGGAATAGAATATACACCAAATTATTTTATCGTAAAAAACTTGCATTTCAATGTCAACTAATGATGCAATTGATGAGAATGCAAAAAATGAGGAAAGTAATGAAAAGGTTAGGCTTTTATGTTAAACCAAAAAGAAAATATCAATCATTAAAATATGGTATGTCTACTATTGCTAGTGCCATTCAATCTATTGGGAAAAATAGTCTATATAAAGATAAAAACGCAACAAGAGATATAACTACTACTATAGTTAATAAAGAAACGTTCAATAAAAGAATGGTAAGCAATATTAGTGAAGTTTTAAAAATACATCCTAAAACATTACTAAGAGAGGAAAAAAGAAGAGAAAGTATAGAAAATGATCCTATCAATCAAGGTTGGAGTTTTAGTGGATGACTATCGAGGTCTGATATAAAATTGAATGTTGAAATTAAATCTTTGATTGAAAAATATTGGCATGACAATACTAGGGTTTCATCTAATTCTAGAGATGTTTTAAAATTAAGGGTGGGGTCCAAAGTTCACAATCCTCACCCAAAACACCTATTAGATACAACACAAACTAAATTTTATAGAAATTATTTTAGCGATTTAGTGTTACTTGGTAATATTAAAATAAGTCAAAGGTCTTTATAAAAATGTAAACCCTAGTATGTAAAAATTAATAAGCAACAAATATCTTGTTGTTGTAAAATACATGTTCAATTTCGTTATTTTTATGATGTTTTATGATATATATGTTGTACCTTGTATACTAACATGATTATACACAATTGTGGTATTGATATGCCACCTGAAGCAATAAGAGAGTTTGTTTCACGTTTTTTTTGTGAAAAATCTAATGATAAATTATTTTATTTAAGTTCTTGTATTTTTGGACAATGCATTAACTGTGGAAATCTTTCATTTTTAAGAATTTGTTTACATGAAAGTGTTGATCATGATTTTGGACAACAATTAGTAGATGTCAAAAGATTTAAGAATGTTCATTATTCTTTAAAAGATGGAAAAATAGGAAAGCATTGTGATTTAATTACAAAAAAAGTTAGTGTGCATGCATTTATGAGTGAATTTAAGAATAAAATTGTACCAAAATATGTCATGCACTCTGAACATGCTTGATGGCTTGATGGCCAATTTCGTGCATGTAGAAACACATTTCCAATTGGTACTATACTTTCAATGGTTGATTTTGTGGAGAATTATACTCTCACTCTATAAGAGGAAATTTAATCTCAATATTATAATTCAATGCAAGTAGCTATGTTTGTCCATATTGTTTATAGACATGTAGATGATAGCATTGAGGATGATAGAAATTTTTTGAGGGAGTATCATTTTTATTTGAGTGAAAATTAATTACACTCATCAGAGTTTGTTTAATATTGTTTTAGTATATTTTATAGAAATTTAAGAGAAAGAGGAATCCATATAAAAAAACACCTCATATGGTTAGATAATTGTATGGGTCAGTTCAAAAATGCTAGAATGTTCTATTTGTTAAGTAGGGTTCACAAGGAACTTAATGTCTAGCATATGTGGAGTTTTTTGAAGTTGGGAATGGTAAAGGAGAACATGATGGAGCTGGTGAGTGTGTCAAAATAATTCTTTCTAGAGAACAATTAAAATTCGAGGATTCATTAAAATTTAAAGATGCATATGAGATTGTGGATTTGTGTAATAGAAGATTATCTGCACCTAGTTCGAGTGATTACTCTACAGTTCATCGATTATTTTGGTTGGTTGAAGAAGAGAACATTGTATCTAGAGTTGATTGTGAGACAATCTATAGATCTACTAAATGGAATTCATTTAGGAGTACAACAATAGGCACATGGACTATTTGGACAAGGGAGCTTCCATGTTTTTTCTAGTTTTTTATCTCAGGAGATTGGGAAGCTTGTGAAAATGCATAATGGGTTGAACAGTGGGAGAAAATATCACTGACACCTATAGTAGCACATAATCAATATGAAAGAACTATTGAAGAAAATGATCAATTGTTTGCATCTGAAGATTATGACCATGTTTCAAACCTTTTACAAGAAGGTAATTTTAATTCAATTTATTTCATTTTATTTCACTTTATTAAGTTATTTTGTAATACTAAATTATTTATATGGATATGCACACATTATTAAATTGAATTTTGGTAGTAGGACATGTGTATGTTGTTATTGCACCTAAGGGGAATGAAGAGAAAATAGAATATTGGTTGGCTCATTGTGTAGAAACTAAACATAAGTTGATAACACCTCGAGAAGATGATGATGGCTTTCATTATCCAATAGGTACGGTGATCCCCTTAAGACACCCCCTTAAACAAATTTTGAAAACAAGTTTTAGATCCCCTTAAGCAATTTTTTAAAACAAGTCTTTGATCCCCTTAAGAAAATTTTGAGAAATTATTTGATGATGGTTTTTGAACATGTTTTCCAACAGGATCGATGGTGGTTGTTAGCACTTGGCTACGAAAATACATGAGAAGAAAGAATGGTCTACTTGCATTCGAAGACTATGAAGCACATAAAAAGATTATACATTATTCACATTTGGTGGTGGCAACAAATATAAAACTAGAGTGGTATTGTGTAAGACATTCAAAAAAAGTGTTATGGTCAATTTCTATGGAAGATCATGAGGCAATCATAGATGGATTGCAAAAAAGAGAGGATGCAGATGGTACAATGGAATAAGTAAATATAGGTAAATATAGTTTTAGTTTTATTTTTTCTTTTTAAATATATTAAATACATGTTTTGATGTTGGTCAAGTGTGTTATTAGTTGAAATTGATTTAAATTGTCCTTTTATACATCCTTAAGGCATAATCACAAAAAGGATCTAGTCCATGTAGATTCAACCTAGACAACATGGAATACTTGGTAAAAATAGGTAATTATTAGTTAAATTATATTTAAATACATGTTTTAATTACATATTGATATTGCTTGGACATTAATAGTTAAAATTGATTTATTGTCATTTTTTGTATCCTTAAGTCATCATTGCATTGATCTAATACTTTGAAACAAAAAGGAGAGGATGCCTGGATTCAACCTACAAACATGTGTGGAATACTTTTAAATGAAGGTACTTGAGCTCTATACATATAGATAGTTTTATATAAATTAAAATATGTATGTTTTGATGATTTCATTGATATTGCTTGTACCTTTTTGATATCATGTGGTGTGAAGACCTACTTAATTCTAGCCACGAGTTTGAGATGTTCTTGAGATGGCATATCCAAATTTTGTAAACATTGTTTTGAGATGACATATATGTACATACGTACTTACAAAATTAAACATACTCTATGTACTTCTATATATCAAATCAATATTCTATATATTTTGTTTCTTAAATGTACATGTTTTCCTACTTTGAAACTTTATGTCTAATTGTATAATCACTAAATATCATGCATACATTATTGTTAAATCAGTTATATCCTTAAGACATATTATGACCCCTTAATACATCCCCTTAAGACCCCTTAAGGCATCCCCTTAAGACAGTCTATTATGACCCTTTTAGACATCCCCTTAAGAAATTCTATTATGACCCCTTTAGACATTGCCTTAAGACCCCTTAAGACATCCCCTTAATTAACATGTTCTATTATGACCCCTTTAGACATCCCCTTAAGACCCCTTAAGACGTATTATAACCCCTTAAGATATCCCCTTAAGATGTTCTATTATGACCCTTTAGACATCCCCTTAAGACGTCATTATTTTTTTGACAACTTATAAATTAGTGTTAAATATTATTTATAGTATTTATTAACGCTTTTATTCTCTAATCTTCTATGGTATTGTTTATTTCTTAAAATTTTATCCTTTCTAGTATATAAATAGATTGCTTTTTTTTGTAAATTATGATTTATTGACTGATTATTGATTGACGTGAATTGAATAAGTTCATAGAGTAATTATCACTATTTATTGAATGTACATATCATGTATATCATGTATGAAATCACTAAATTTGCAAAGTATAAATATTAAAATGTCCTATATTAATCCATGTATGAGATCACTAAATTTCACATTAATGTCCTATATTAATGTCTTGACTATGAACATAAAATGCATAAATGTACATGTGTAGATTAAAATTTCAAACAATAATAAAGTCCATAATTTATGTAACATATTAAGTGCATGAAACAAATATATTAAGTGCATGAAATAAATTCCAACAGAGTACATGAGAAACAAGAAATATAGTCCATGAAATAAACAAATATAACACATAAAATCACATGTTTCTAGGTCATGTATTGTCTCTATAATCAAGAGACCTCTTCACACCATGCAGACTATGTGGATGACCTGAAACACTCTATACAAGAGAAAGATGAAATCAAATGTAAGACAATGAAAAATGATTTAATGATAATTTAATTTATAGTCCATCATAAAATTAAATTACCATCATATATGCGTATGGATGCTCTGGTGCACCTGAAGCAACCTCTAAATTCTCTAAATCAATCTACATAAACAAGACAAAGAAATTTGAAATTAGATGTACAACTCTACAATTAATTTTTTTTAATTCAATTTAATTTATAATTTATCATATTTTAATTGTACTGTATTCTGAGGTTGTGCACTAGGCTCTTCTTTAGGACTTGTCTATACATGATCAACTACAAGATGTGTCTCATGCTATAAAAGAAAAAGAATATGTAAAAATCTCATATTATGTACATATAGGTGTTGGATGTGGCATATTAGGTGGAGGGAGAGGGGGAGGGTGAGGTGGATGTGGTTGTGGCTAAGGTGGTGGATTTATGATATCATCAATGTTAAAATCATCCATGATATGCTCTATATAAATGTGCACCTGCATTAAATCATACAAAATAGTCCATGTGCATACATATATTAAGATCATATATTTAATTGAAATAGGATGAACAACATATATATTAAAATCATATATTTAATTGAAATGCACACATATATACATTGATTGGTCAACTCAAGAGCATGTCCATACAAAATTCAAAATTAAATGTATGTACATGTACATTTACAACAAAAAATATATGATGCATAATTTGCATGCATACAAATCATTAAACTAAACTATGTACATACATACAAATTTCAAAATTTAAGAACTATATATGCAAATTTTTAATACTTGCACATACATACTAAACAATAAACTTGAAACATTCACAAAATATCATTTTATGTCTAACACACACACACACACATATATATTACAATTTTTCAGCAGCAAAAATCATGATCTAGTAGATAGTCATAAAATATATACTATTATATAATATTCATTATAAGTTCATAAATTCCACCAAATTCATAAATCCGTGTCACTAAAAATATCCATCTAGAACCAAATCATAAATTCATGTCACTAAAAATATCCAATTGGAACCAAATTTATAAATTCATCACACAAAATATCCATCATTCACCAAATTTATAAATTCATAACTATTTAAGATCATTGTTTTAATTTATAAACTATTGTGGCTCTCTACTACATAGATCTTCATTTCTTTGTGTTTTCCTTTTAAGAATCAGGAGTTCTCCTCTCCTCTAGCCATTGTCAATGCTCATCTACAATCCCATCCATAGCCCTGACAACATCAACAAGGGTTTACATCCTAGATGCAAACATCCTCATAGGAGGTCCGACACATTCTTCATTTTGACTAATATTGATTTGATCTTGGATGGTTCTAACATTGGCATTGATTTGTGCTTGCAAATGAGCATGTTTATTGATTTCAGGTAGTGGAGGTGGGGGTTATGAGGTGGAGGTGAAGGTGGTGGAGATGGATGGTGTGGAGGTGGATTGTGAATATTTTTTAATGGATCCATGTGATCTTTAAGATATGAGTGAACCATCATTAGATTTGTAATTTCAAGATGTAAGATACATGTTTAAGAAATACCTTTAAACCATTCAATATAAATGGCCTGAAATAATTGAATACAAATGATAAAATTATATGTAAGCCTCATTTATATGTCTAAGGCACATGTTACTTGAATGAAAATACAATTAACTATTAATATTGTATAATCTTGCAGGATCTTATTATTGTTAAATTTGGTTGGGCCTTGGGAAACTTTGATCACCAAATTTTAAGAACTTCTTTGATCCCCTTAAGAAATGTCACATTGGGGCCCCTTAAGAAATCAAATTATGATTCAGGGTGATAGGATGGCTTAAGGGGATCTACGTCTAGTGAGATCCTAGGAGAAAATGACATGGATCAAGTGAATAAAATTTGGTGAAGTTTCCCAAGGCAACCAAATTTCATTAATAGATTTTAAAGAAAAAATGATGGATTTAGGGTTTAGGGTTTAGACTTTAGAGTTTAGGGTTTAGGGTAATGGGATAGCTTAAGGGGATCTCCATGTAGTAAGATCCTAGGACAAAATTACATGGAATAAGGGAATAAAATTTGGTGAAGTTGCCCAAGGCAACCAAATTTCATTAAGAGCCTTTAAAGAAAAAATGATAGCTTTAGGGTTTAGGGTAATAGGATAACTTAAGGGGATGTACATGTAGTAAGATCCTAGGACAAAATTACATGGCATAAGGGAATGAAATATGGTGGATTTTCCTAATACAACCAAATTTCACTTTAAGGTGTTGGGTAGGACAAAATGAATTTTTTAGTGTTTAGGGTTTACTTGGGGTAAAGTTTTAGTACCCCTTGGAATATTTAATGAACTTGCAAGATAGTGAAGAACATTTTCTTGTGGAATAGTTGATTGAGATCTACTCTTGTTTCAATTGACCAACCTAGATCATGAAATCTCATTCATAGTATAATCTTGCAGGATCTTATTATTGTTAAATTTGGTTTCCTTGGGAAACTTTGATCACCAAATTTTAAGAACTTCTTTGATCCCCTTAAGAAATTTCATATTGGGACCCCTTAAGAAATCGAATTACGATTTAGGGTGACAGGATGGCTTAAGGTGATCTATGTCTAGTGACATCCTAAGAGAAAATGATATGGCTCAAGTGAATAAAATTTGGTGAAGTTTCCCAAGGCAACTAAATTTCATTAAGAGAATTTAAAGACAAAATGATGGCTTTAGGGTTTAGGGTTTAGACTTTAGAGTTCAGGGTTTAGGGTAATAGGATAACTTAAGGGGATGTACATGTCGTATGATCCTAAGAAAAAAATAAATGGAATAAGGGAATGAAATATGGTGGATTTTCCTAAGACAACCAAATTTCACTCTAAGGTTTTGGGTAGGACAAAATGAATTGTTTAGTGTTTAGGGTTTAGATTTTAGAGTTCAGGGTTTAGGGTTTACAAAAATTAGGGTAAAGTTTTGGTGCCCCTTGGAATATTTAATGAACTTGCAAGTTAGTGAAGAACATTTTCTTGTGGAATAGTTGATTCAGATCTACTCTGTTTCAACTGACCAACCTAGATCATGAAATAGCATTCATATTATAATCTTGCACGATCTTATTATTGTTAAATTTGGTTGCCTTGGGCAACTTCACCAAATTTTAAGAACTTATTTGATCCCCTTAAGAAATGTCCTATTGGGACCCCTTAAGAAATCGATTTATGATTGAGGGTGATAGGATGGCTTAAGGGGGTCTAGATGTCCAGTGAGGTCCAAATTTAGTCATACTATAGCCTCATTGGTTCCATCTAGCTCTAGGTCAAAAGTGTTTACACCTCTAATAAAAAAATGTATCATGTTAAAAATGAATTAATCTATACATATCACAAAAACAACAATAATCTTAAATGTAACCAATCATCTAACCATAATAGAATGCTAAATGATCCCCACCCCTAACCATATCCTAATTGAATTGTAAACCTAATTGAAACTTAATTAAATTATAACCTTTACCTAATCTTAAATGTATTCCTATATTATATTATATTTTATATTATATTTAAATTAATTTGTATTTGTATTATAATTATATTAATATTTATTATATATTCCTAATAGTAACCTAACTATTTACTACAAACCTAATTGAATCTTAAGCTCAATCCTCATTAAAACCCCAAGTAAATTGTAACATTACCTATCCTTAATTGTAATCTTATATTATATTTTATGATATTAAATATTTATATTATTTAATATATTATATTATAGTAATATTTATTAAGTATAATATATTAAATAATATAAATATTTAATTATATTTCTTTTATATGAATCCTCCTCCTATCTCTAAATTGTAATAATAGCATGTAGTTCCTCCAACCTATCATCATGTACCTCCTCCCTTTCCCATGTAATAGTTTTACCTTCTAGGTGTTAAATGGTTCTATATTGGTCTCATTATTGATGCATTTCTATCCTTCCACATAAATCTATATAGTATCAAAATATAGGTAATTTTATGGTTATTGAATCTCTCTTAATTTCTAAAGAATCCATTATGATTGAGGATGGGTGGATTATTATCTAGGATCACATCTTAAAAATTCTATAGAGGTCATGTGGTATGTGTTTCTTAATACATATATTCCCATACAAACCTCTTTCCATGTATTGTCAACTCTCCTATATAATAGACACCTTACTAGATTTAAATATCATATGATATATATGTACCCAAGTGTTTCCAATTGGAATTGCTATAATTATAGTTCTATGGCATTCTAGATATTCATAATATTTTTCATAAATCTACCCAATAGATCCATTCTTGACATTGAACCTACACAATTTTAGGTATGTCCAATGAAAGAAACTTTACAGATAGCACTCTCACTCGCTCTCTCCTATCTTATGGACATAATAGAATAAAGTTTTCTTCCAATGATTTAGATCCCTAATGATCATGTCTAAGTGTCATAGAGAGTGATCATCCACTCTTCATAAACTTGTAGAAACCAAAAGGTTTTATATTATGTGTTCAAATAAGTGAAAGAATTACAAAAAGCTCTACTAAATGGTGACAATAGAGGGTTTTTTAAGGCAACCAAATTTCATTTTAAGGTCCTAAGACAAAATTCAAATGCTTTAGTGTTGAGGGTTTAGATTTTATAGTTTAGGGTCTAGGTTTTAGCAAACTTAGGGTGAAGTTTGGGTGGCCCTTGGAATAATTTAGACTTTCAAGTTAGTTCCAATTGGAATTGATTGTAGGGTATGTGCAAGATCATCATGGAAAAAACAAGCCCTTAAGTGGCAAAAAATTTAGAAAAATCAGTGTTAAGTAACTTAACATAAAAATTTGAATAAGTTATCTATATTATTTCAAAAATATGTAAGAATAGAATCTGTAGAAAATTGAATTTAGTTTCTAAACTGCTAGGTTTATTTAAAAATAAATAAAATCTATTTGGTGAAAATTTGAAATTTCAATGCAGTAGTACTTAAATTTCAGGAAAAAAATAATAGTAGGTGTATGTCTGACCATCCTAACCATAATAAAATGATAATTATTTTTTATAATATTTTGTATATAAGTAGAGGACTCAGGTCTAGATGTGATACATATTTTTTTGTAATTTTTTTCCAAGTAAATAATTAATTATGATTTTTTATTACAACTTTTAAAAATATAAAAACTTATGTCTAACCACCTTAACTTGGTCGAAACTTCATGAAATTTATTTTTATTTTTTAATCCTATAGGATGTGAAGCATAAAATGTGACACATGTTTTGGATTCAAAAAATGTGATACCGATGTTATAGATGTTTTTCAATCAGCCTATCGATTAGGACTTTAGTCGTAATTCTAATAGAAAATAAATAATAATTATTTATTAAATTCAAATTAAAGCATAATTTATATTGGTGGAAAGCTCAGAATCTCCTCTAAAAACCCTTTTCCTTTCATCAATTTTTGGTTAAAAAAAAGTCATTAGCCACATACCCTACAAATACCCATAATATTGCCACTTTTTGGCCCATCATGATCCTGCACATACCCTGTACGTACTTAGATTTATGAATTTTCTAACTAAATTTGCAAACAAAAATCAAGACAAACTTTATGAATTTTAACTATTCTTTAACATATTATTTTCTAATCTAACTATAATTTAACATTGAAACTAAAGTTTAACATATCATTTTTTCCATACAATGCAAATAAAATTTAAAACATTTAAGCAACGCAAATGATTTTTTTTGAGCTTGAAATTACCTATTTTTCAAAATAAAAATGATTTGTTCGATTTCAATTTAGGGTTTTAACAAAAACAAATTGTTCCAATTCAATTTAGGGTTTCAATTTCTAAGCAATTAGGGTTTTAATGAAAATTTTTCATTTCAATTCAAACTAGGGTTTTCAAATTCAATTTTTTTCGTTTGATTTGAATTCAAGGTTTCAAAAAGCTTGATTAGGGTTTCGTAAATGCAATGTTTTTATTTCATTTCAATTTCTAGGGTTTTGAAATGTAATTTTTTTTGTTTTGTTTCAATTAGGGTTTTCAAATTCAATTTTTTTTGGTTTAATCAAACAATTTAGGTTTCAAAAGTTAAATTTTGCTTGTAAAACACAATTCAAGGTTCATTTTTTCATTTTGATTAAAAAACCTTCAAGTTTCATTGCATTTTTTTGTCTATTTTTATAATTACTCATTTCTACTATACTAGGAAAAAGAGGCTCAAAAACATTAAGTAAATTAAAAAAAATGCCAAATTCACTTATTTTCTTCATAATTTCAATTAAAAATGCAAAAATGCAAAAAAAGGGGGCATGGGCAGGTACCTGTAGCTATTTGTGGGGGTCTTTGTCACCAGTATTTGGGATCACGTCCGCTGTGTAATGAAATCTATTTGTTTTTTTTTAAATAGCAATATAAAATGGGATCTCGATTTCTACCAAATAGGATCTCGATTTCTACAAAACGAGATCCCAATTTCTAAAAATCAAGATCTTGTTTCGTAGTAATCAGGATCCCATTCATTTTCCATTGGTTTGGGATCCTATGGGAAACAGGATCCTGATTTTTTAAAAGCAGGATCCCATTTTGTGTCAGTGTCAGGATCCTGAAGTTGAACATGATCCCAATTTTTAAAAATCAGGATCTCGTTTATTAAAATCAGATCCCCTTTTATCAAAGTTGATTTCAATTTTTTGGTTAAGGTAAAAAATTCCACGTTTCATGGACTCAACTTTGTGTACTTACCCATTAATGGATGAGACATTTGTGTTTGTATTTGTAGTTTCCTTTTTAGGTTGGCCCATAGGCCTTTTTCTTGTATCTACAAGTTAATACTTCTTGATAGTAGCAGAGGGGTTTGAAACCTTGGTTGCTACAATAGAACTAGTGTATGTGCTCATATCATTTTCTCTAGTAGGAATGTTAACTTTAGGAATATTTACCTTTTCTTGGTGAAGGATTTCCCTAACAACTAGCTCAGAAAGATCTTCAAGAGTTGATTCATCTTTCACCATTTCTCTCATCCTCTCTACCTTTTTCCTTAAGGAGTCTCTCTCTATCATAACACCCTTTATTTTCTCCTCTCTTTCTTTTTCTTGCTTTAATCATAGCTACTTAAGTCTCAAATCCTCTTCTCTTAGAGCTTGCATATCACTATTTATATCCTCTTCATCCTCCCAAGTAATATCAAACTCACTAGGCTATGGGGTTTAATATGTAAGATTCAATGGTTCTCTTTTAGAAGAGTGGTGGGAGGTTCTACTACATGATATCCCTCTTGGATTTAAATTATCATGATTGAAAATATAAGTGCCCCAAATATTTTCTCTTTTAGCTAGGGAAATGAATTCTTTATCCTAGAATCTCCATGGTTCAAATTCTTCTAGAACTAGAGGGTTAGGATTAGGCTAACTAGTGGTAACAAGGGTTTCAATTGTAGAAATATTTCCCTCATTACTAGGATGCATACTATATTCAAATTTTTCTTCATGAGTATTTTCATTTAAATTTGCAAATGTAGGATCAAGAGTATTAGTATACTTACTTGCTTCAATGTTTTTTTACTTTCCATGACTTCTTACTCCATGGTAGTTCATATTCCAACTTTTGCTTAGGGTTATTCTTTATATTTCTTCTAGTTCTTCTCATGGCTTCAAGTCTCTCCTTAAAAATATTCTTCTCTCTCTTTATTTGAACGTTTAATTTTTCATTGGCACAAGAGACTGCATAGTCGACATCCACCAAATGGGGAAATGAAAATATATAGTAATTGTAAGAATCTTTTGCAATTTCAGAGAGAACTTTGAACCTACCCGAATAGGAAATAGAAAAGGGAGCTAGAACTTGACTCACAGAGAATAGACATAACCTAGGATGCGAATTGCATGAATTGTTCTTAAGACAATGAAGAACAAGGGATTTCATTGAATCTAACTATACCTGATCACACCTAGAGACATTGGACTAGCTTTTTCCCCAATAGAGTCACCAATCAGTTGGTTATTTTTAATGAACCAATCTTATCTCAAAAATTATCTATGAGTGTACCAAATTCAATTGTCAATAACTCTGAGGGATTGGCAACAAATAGGTGAAAGATTACTAGGAGTTTCCTCTATACTTTGGGATCTGTAAAACCTAGGAAGGTAATCCCTATAATGTACTTTCAAATACTCTATTGGTTCCCAAATCAATAGATGAAATGAGTCCTAAAGATTAGCCACTCTCTCATATTCATACTCAATGGGTTGATATGGCCAACAAACAAGATTTAGTAAAAGAGACTAAAATATTCTATACTTTAGGATTTGTTAAACCTGGGAGGGTGATCCTGACCTTGTGCTTTTAGATATTTGTGTGCCATAGTATCAAGCACATAGTGAACAACTAAATCTACATTATATGTTTAGCAGACATAGTACCCTTAAGGTTTGACTGACCTTTCAAGTAGTGTCCAACTAAAACATGATACATGTTATACATTAAATTCCACACACACACATATATAGATAAACAAGTAAATTTGATTTAAAGTTGTAGTTGTGCACAAAATAATATCAGGAAATTAACATCAAGAGACCAATGCCATATTCTAGGGTGTAGTCACCTAAACCAAATAATGTCAATTTCATTATAGCATCCACTTTATCATAACTATCCCTATCAGATGATGCATTACACCATTGATGATAGAAACTAAACCAATTATACTTAACAATCCTATCATACAATTGCACAAATCTTCATTCCTGTTAGTACAATTTAACTTACTCCTTGAATAAGAGTAATAACAGTGAATAAACATTCAAGGAAATATAAGAAGATGAACAACAGAAACCCTTGATTTCATTATATTCATAACTTATGCAATGTCTATAGTGGAGAAAAATGACCTAGAATATCTTGTCATTTATTTATCTAATATGACAGTGCTACAATTACATTCTCAATTAAAAGAATCTTAAATAACTTCACAAACCTAAAATCACACTATACATTTTAGACCCTATTACAATAGTATTCCTATGAGACCAAGAAGTGAACAACCTCGTCAACTGAAACAAGAAATCCACACTTAAATAAAATGCAAGAACCCTAAATGGAGATCTCCTAATGAAACCTAACACATTTAGGTCCATAGATCAATAACTTCATTTGCTTGTAGAAAAATCTTCAACTTGCTCTCTATTTTCTTGCTCCCCACTCCACTTCCCTGCAATAGAAAAATATCCCTCCTTGGAAGGCACGTTACTCCACTTCTATTTGCTATAGAAAATATTTGCTTGAAAAATAATAAAAATTATCTCGTGAAACATTTTCACTCTTCACTGTAAAAATGAAAATATCCCTTTCATCTATTCAATTCATCCTTCACTTTTACCTGCAGTCTAGGTGAAATACATTTTTTCAATACATAACAAATAATTTTTTTAACTTTACTAGGAATATTTTAATTTCACTTTATAATAAAACAACTACCCATGCTTTTCTTTATTTTACCATCAGGGAAAACTTCATCAACACTTATTGGGAAAATATGATTTTAATCTCCCATTTAAAACATTAGTAAAGTCATTCCCTTGAAAAGTCAATCAGGTTCACCCCTATATTAATTTTGATTACTCTTTTATGTTTTAAGGGTCCACCACATTCTTTACTCCAACGATTTCCCAACACCATTGCACACTGCAAATTCACATTAGAAAATTAGTAGCGATGCATGAAGAAGAAAGCTTACATCACCCGTCACTGATGCATCTAGGGAAATGAGAGCCAAAACAGTGACAAGCAACATTCCTATTATGCAGCTTCTCATCAAACAATGGATGCATTGAAAATGTTTATTGTGAACAATAGACGAGTCCTACATCCATTGAGGCCATGGTATAAAATTTGAGGGTGCCAAATCTCTTTCAAATAGTCATTCACAATCTAGCCATTGTTCAACTTCAATTGTGACTTAGGGTTTCCAACACATCAAGGTTTGGACCAAGAATGTTTTGCACAACAGTCTCTCGAACCTGTGAAAATTTTTCTTTGCAATGTTAAATTCGATCTAGTAGTAAGCATGAATGGCTCAACCTCACAAAATACTCGAGCCTGAAAAAGAGAGTAGGGCACAGTGACAAACGGAATTCCTTTAAGAAAATTTTTGATTCATTTGCAATATAAGTGCAGGCTGCTCCTTGCCACAATTCTATACATTCATGTGTGAAAATTTCATTTTGTAACACTAAATTGTTCCCATTCTGCTAGAAAAGTGGTTGCCCCATATGTAGTAGAAGCAATTCATGTCACTATGCCAGCACTACACAACACAGCTTGCCAGCCTCCTTAAAACATGATACCACATCTTTTAGATTTTTCCCTTTGTTTTGATAGTCTGCAAACTGATTCCTAACTCCAAGTGAAGTACGCAGCTTTAGCATTTTCTCTACCTTAGAAACATTCATCTATTTTTATTTACACACTGTCATCATACATGAAGCAGTTGATGAAGCTTCTGTCCACCTTTAGGCACATCAATTCAAACTATACGTGCTCACAACCTAAATCTGGGCCATATGCCCCAATATAAATAGGAATCCCTAACAAAAATAAACCTTGCATAAAATCTTTGCGCAACATGCCAACCTCCACCATACAGTCTAGGCCTTCCTGAGAGGTGTTATCACATCTTCTAAATCCTTCCTCTATTTGCACACAACTGCGTAAAGATTTAGAGGAATCCTTCTATCCTTACTACTTTGATGGATGTGCATACTTTTACCATCACACCCAACCACATATTTCCCTTCTCAAATTTTTTTTGCTATACACAGGAGAAATGCTAGACTGCATACCCTCCAATATTCATTTGCTTCTCACTTGAAATGTATTCCTTGTGATATTAATTAGAGAGACATCAAAAGTACCTCCTCCAACATCGAAAACAAGGACGTTCCTATCATTAGAAGAAGAATATGTTTCGGTATCCAACCCATAAGCCATGGCTACAACATCTAGTTCATTAAGAAGTTGCAACACATCAAGCCTGACTAAGTGAGATGCATCCATTGTAGCTTGTAACTCAGAATTGTTGAAATATGCAGGCAAGGTGACTACAACACTCTTTACTTCAAATTTAAGGAACATATTTCAATCCCTTTGATCTTGTATAACACCATGGCTGAAATTTACCAAGGTGAAAAAGTTTATACTCACCTCTATAGGTTTCCTATATCTCAGGCCTCCCATTACTTCCTTCAACATCAGAGAAAGGCCAATGAAATATGTCACTTTGTAGTACAGGATCAAAAAACCTTCTTCCCATCAATATTTTTTGTTTCATCAAAGGAAACAAATGGATGGAGTAGCCCTATTGCCTTGGTCATTTGTCATAATTTCAATTCTCTCTTTATGCCAAACATATACACAACTATAGGCGGTTCCCAGATCTATGCCAATAGCTTTATCTCTTGCCATGTATGTGCTTTGCAAAACAATTTACATTCTAATTGCATGTATAAAATATTTTCTTTCTCAGTATCATGTAGATGTTCAAACAACCTTGTAAGATTAAATGGTATTTGAGACTTCATCCCATTTTGACTCATTCAAATATGTTCTCCATTTTACTCCTATTGCTTGAAAATTTTCACTTTTGTGTTAATCTTTCTATGTGCAACTTACATTTTCTCTGTGATTGAAAATAGAAAAACCCCCTTTTGGTGACAGTGAATGCCATTTTCTGCAATTTAATCACATATATTAATAAATTGAGTATAGTATTATTCAAATTACAAAATTTAAATAAGATATATTTATCTAAGAATAAGCAATTGTTTGATCACTAAGGCCATAATTTTAGTCACGTCCCTGGTGGGACCAACTAAAATAATTTCGTTTCTGGATAATTGGCCCTCACAAACACTCTAAAATCCTATTTGGATGCATTCTAAATTTGAGAACTTGAGTAGATGTCCATTTAAACTTGACGTTTTGCACCTCTAAATTTTAGCCAAAATCACCTAAGTAGCCTTCGGAATCAGCTTCAAAAACTGATCAAATCTCCTCCCCAAGCTCTGAGATTTGGTACTTTGGTAAAATGTTATATAGAGAATCCAGAGAATCAAACAGATGTTTATTATGATGCATGAGGTTAAATATATCAATCCTTGAAGCTACCTTCTCAGACATTTCTAAAAATGTTGATTCTAAAACCCTACGAAAGTTCATTTGAAATGGGCTCTGAAAAATTAGCAAATGAAGAGTTAGAGGTCTACAAACTGGGAAGGTGGTAGATAATTATATAGTAAATCATGAGGAACATTCACTTTGATGTGTAGGTCATTAGGTCACCAAATATAAATTCAAATGTAGGGGTAATTTTTACAAATTTACATTGTCTAGTTTGCAAATCTGAACTTTTTGCAAATGGATTCACGGGGCTATGCCAACTAACATGGTGCTTCATAAATATGTAGAGAATCATGGAAAATTATCAATTGAGCTTAATACTCAACAATCACAAAGATACAACATCACAAAGATGACCTACCAGAAGGGTTAATTGTTTAACATGTGTAAACAACAAACCAACTTTTGGACCTTGAAACCAAGACTTCAAAAACTCACCAAACTAATCCAAGGAAGCTGCAAATGGTGACACACTAGATATGATAGGTTTTCAACATTTCCACAAAGTGATTTTGCATGATAATCAAGGGGTACAAAGTTATAGGCTCTCAAACTATGTCTCTTAGGCTTATTCTGCAGGGTACTTATGAGTGCATTAGGAAAAAATTTACATGGGCCCTAAAAAACTAGCCAATTTTTGGAGGTCCCTACAATGGCTCTAGCTCATTGATGAATGCCCCATGCGAGCATGGCAAGGATTTAGATCTCTAGAAGCAGATCAGGTGCCTACTCCATTGGGCACAGAGTCAAGAAAATGATCTCTGCCCCTAACTACCATGGCTTGAACATAATACCACATGTCATGGTTCAAGGCCATTAAAAAAAAGGAAGGACTATTCTTTCCTCTGTTATAAACATGATTTTTGATCTTACTGAAGCCAATCTAAAGATATAGCTATAATGCCACTGATCAAACATACTGACATCTCTCATCCAGCTCTACATTGAATACCATAAGTGCACTCATCATTACTAAACCTTTGGGACTCATGCAAAAACTAAAAATATTGATTATTGTGTAACATACATATTTTTTTCTCACCAAAAAAAACACTTTCATGCTGATCATAACATTTCTCATGACTTAAATAACTATCACACTTCATAAAGGCATCATTTAGCTGAAAAAGAAAAGGCTCACATTCTGGTACATAGCTGAGAACATAGGAATCATTCTGGTTACTAATTAGCATGGGAAAAATTTGGATTTTAGTAGAGCTTACCTGGAGATCAAGCTCACCATGTAAACCATCACCAAATGCTTGAAAAGAAAAAGAATCATAAATGGTCATCTTAGGTAATTGCAACTCAAGGCATTGATAAGAAATTTCATCTTCATGTTCTCGGTCTATTGTAATACTCTATGCACCAACAACTGGTATATAGCACACACAATCATCACCACCTTACCATGACCCCACACAAGCATGCAATTTTGAATGATCATCACATTCTAATTTTATACTTATGTCTGATTTCATATCCATGTGAAGATATTTAACATAGTTCTTTTCCACGTCGAAAGGTATGCATTCATGCATGTTCATGTTTGAAGGTTCTTCATTGAAATCACCTTGGCTATGCATATCACCATCTGCATCTAAATGCTCAGTCACTTGAATTGAGAAATAGAAACATTCATAATCCATTTGATCTTTGACATCAAAATCAGTTTGTACATCGAATTGAAAGCTCTCATAAACAAATTTTTGTGTGTCATGCAAATCATCTTGGCATATGTCAAAGATAAAGATGCATATTCTAGAGCATCCTTATATGGATCACTACAACATGGGTGCATTCTTTGACATTTCAGTTTTGGTACATTAGAACATACCTTGGTATCATAGAAATAGGGATCATATGCATCATTAACATCCAAGAGATGAGTAAATGCATTCCTCTCAGGTTAGAAAACATACTTTGATGCATTCTTCTCATCATCATTTAAATCAATGCAAAATAACTCAAGAGTAGGCTCAATCAATTCAACATTAATAAGAACAACAAAAAGACATCCATGTGCATTGGTATTTTTATGTGCAATATTAGTTGATATGTGTGTTGACCCAAAAGTGAAAAACTCATTGCTAGCTAAAAACTCCTCATTAGCAATAGAACTAGAATCTTCATTTTCTTTCACATAAATGCTTTGCTCAAAGGATGAGAACATGTCCATGTGCACACTCTGAAGATTAGGAGCATAAAAAAAGAAACAATTATACTCAACTTTACACTCATTAATATGAGATCCACCATTATTTTCATGTATTGGCTACTATACACATAGATCAATAATTTCTGTAGTATCAACACTGTAATCTGCAACTCTATTGTCATGTGAAACAACAAGCTCTTCAATATCCTCCATGGGTAATAATCTTTCTCAAAATCTATATACTTCTCACAATGTGCTACTTGATCAGCCCCAATTGAATCCCCTACTTCACCACCATGTACATCATCATCCTCTCCATGTATCACAAACATTTCTACTTCTACTTCATATAAACAATCATTAGTATCAGGGGCATAAGCACATTCATCAACATGTTTATCATATTTATCATTATGTTATGAATCAACATACTAACTATACACATATTTATCTTCAATTTTTTTCTCATTCATATAATGAACATGCTCCTTTGATACCGAACCCAAATTACATTATGTGTATTCACCACATACACATTATTCCTTCACTTGTGGACAAGTGACATCATGGGAATCTATATAATTTCATTCTTCAAGTGAGGAATATGCTTCTATATCATCCTCAAAAAAGCACTCACAATCTTCAGTAAAGCAGTCAGAACTATCAACCTCATCATGATTCTCGTCACAAGAAAATACATCACTACACAAACCATGTTCAAAATCTTCAGAATGAATGCTTGAGGCTACACTTTTAGGATCATAATCACTAGTTTGTAATGAAAAATCAGCAAAACATGCATTGTAATTGTTGATCACATCATGACATGGAGTAACAACCAACATCTCATTTGCTTCTCCATCATATGAGATAACACAAGAGAAACATTCTAAATATTTACTTTGTTATCATCCCATGTATCATTTTCTTCATCACTGTTGCATTGATCACTATGTGTTGTTTGTGAGATGGTCACAATGTTCTTCTTCTGACATACTCTTTTCATTTATTTGCATTATCATCTGATTTTTCTCAAGAGGAAAACTATTGTCTCCATTTTGAGAATCCACATTTTGTGTTGAACCACACTTGGTTGATTCTACAATCTTTATCCAATTAGGAATTTGATCAAAGCTATGGAGCTTCAATTCCTTTGGAAAAGTACTCAACCAAGATTCATAAATCTCACAAAACAAATCAATGCACACAAAATCCTCAGGTCTAATATCTTTGGGGACTTCTATCAGAGTATCCAAAAATCTTAAAAATAGTTTATATGGTGATTCTCTCTTGTGTCTCTTCATTTTATTCAATTCTTGTACAAAAGACTTTTGATCAACATTGCTCAAATTTTGTTGACGTTCAACTTGGAGCTCACCATAATCTTCATACTATGATGTTGTAGAAATCATATCAGTAGAAGCATTGTCATCTTGAAACTCAATTCCATTATTAGATCCTTGAATTATATTTGCATTAGGTTTGTTGGGATGACCAACATGTGTAGCCAAATACCCTTTCATCATTGAGTATTTCAATTTTTTCTCAATATCCATGGCATTTTGATATACCTGATGTAATGTTGTAGGCTCTTTATCCCTTAATAGATAGCTCATCTTGATATCAAATGCACCAAAGAATGTTGTAGGGATATTTCTTATTTCCTTTGCAAATCGAAGATTGAAAACAAGAATCAACTCATCTTTATTTTTATGGATTTCCATAAAGTTTTTCCTCACTACACTTGGATTTTCCCTTTCACCAAATTGTTCAACAAAGGTTTTCATAAATTGATTCCATGAAGCTATACAACATGTTGGTAAATATGAGAACCAATCTCTGGCATCATCCTTCAGAGATTGAACAAAAATCTTCATAACAACATCCTCATGGTTTACCTCATAATCCCCCATCACATCTATGAAGGTTTGCAGATATTTAGAGGTTGATTATGATTTTTTCAATATGAATTTGGGTAGATATTTCCTAACATTTTTAGGAATCAGGTTTAGGAAACCTTTAATGCCACTAAAAACCAATGGCATATACCTCTCAATAGAGAAATCCCTTTGATGGTATGATAAAGACTATTTTCCCTGCATACTTTTACTTGCTATTTCACAGGGAAATCCTCTAAAAGGTAGAATTCAAAAATATGACATACTTCTGAAATAATTATAGATATTACATATTAGAAGTATGAAAAGACCTACTAGTACCATCCCCTTTCTTAGTGCTTAATTCACTTAATAGGAAATCAACATTTTTTTCTTCAAGGCTTGAATACTTCTCATAAACTACTTTCAAACATAATAATACTTTGTTTAAATTTATGAGAATACCTGGAAACTTGGAGCAATTGCTAACCTTTCATGATTGATTTTTTTTTTTGATTTGATATTTTCTTCAAATCTTTAGCAAGTTCTTTGGATAGAGTTGCCACCTCTCTTCATAGAGGATTGAACTTCAAGCATTACGAAGCTCCTTCAAAAATGAATTTTCTTCTAGGTCTTCCTCCATAGTGCAGAGTCACCTAAATTCTTTGAAATTTTGTTGCAACAAACTCACTTCCAAGTATAAAGACTTCTTTATATTTGAACCAAATGTCCAAATTTACCAAACTCTTGACTCTGTGATGTAACATTCTACAACTAGAGATTCAAATTTCTCCCTAGTGGAGTTGACAATCTATTGGTTCCCAAATCAACAGATGCAATGAGTCCTAAAGAGTAACCACTCTCTCATATTCAGACTCAATGGGTTGATATGGACAATGAAGAAGATTCAGTCAAAGAAACTAAAATCTTTTGCACTTCAGGCTCTATTAAACCTAGGAGGGTGATCCTGACCTTGTGCTTTCAAATACTTGTATGCCATAGTATTAAACACATAGTGAGCACATAAATCTCCTTTATATGCTTAGCAGACACAATACCCTTAAGGTTTTGCTAACCTTTCAGGTAGTGTCCAACTTAAACATGAGACATGTTATACATTAAATTCCACACACAAAGGTACAAAGACAAACAAGTGAATTTGATTTAAATTTGTAGTTACGCACAAAATAATCTCAGGAAATTGCAACATCAAGAGACCAGTGCCATATTCTAGGGTGGAGTCACCTAAACCAAATAATTTAAATATCATTACAACATCCACTCTATCATAACTATTCCTATCAGATGATGCATTACACCATTGATGATAGAAACTAAACCAGTTATACTTAAAAATCATAGCATACTATTGCAGAAATCTTTATTCTTGTTAGTACAATTTAACTTACTCCTTGAATAAGAGTAATAAAAGTGAACAAACATTTAGGGAAATACAAGAAGATGAATAATAGAAACCCTTGATCAACCTCTCAAACCAAACAACCTTTGTACTGTAGCAATACCCTCACACAGTATATAGTATAGATCAACATGAGAGATCAACCATGGCATTCGATTCTTGATCAAGAGAGAATTCGGTATCATAACTCTTCCTCTCACTCCCTCTGTTTCAGCCTCAAGGCCTCAGCCATCCAACTAGCCTCTTAGCCCTCTTTGTAACGCTCTCTATCTCTCTCTTTAGAACGTCCAATGCATACGTGTATACATTCATTCTCAATAGGCTCTGTGAATCGATTTGTTTCCAACTGTCAAATCATAACTATCAAATCATCCAGCTCAACATCATAGATGTTTCCACTTCCTTGCATAGAAGATAATACATCCAGATCACACCACATAGGATAGTCATCCAAACAGTCAAGGGCGTTTAACCTATGTTGTCATGTCAGTGAGACACTAACCGTGTCTCCCTGATGCCAACACAGCCAACATTCGATATCACCAAGAGTCATCCCTATCGACAAGAGGTTACATCGAGTCCAAAGAGCTATCACTAAGACTTTTCCATGTCACCAATACCTCACACTGAAGATCACAAGGTATTCTGAAGAGTTCATCAATTGAAAAGACTATCACTCTTCGCCCTGACATTACACTGAAGTCATCAAGTCACATCAACCTCAGCATTCTCATCGGTGAGACAATCGCCATTCGATGAGACATCATATCGAAGTTCAAAGGTCATATTGATGTTAGCTTTTCCATCAGCAAGACAACCGCAGTTCGCCAAGACTTCATATCAAAGTCTTCAAGTCATGCCGACATGATTATTCCATTCAATGAGACAATCATCCTTTTCCAGGAGGTTACACTAACATTAGGATTCCCATTAGCAAGACAAACCCTCTTCACCAAGACATTGATAGGGAGTGGGGTTGGAGGAACCAATCACTGGTTCCTACTCTAGGTCTTTCCTTATAAGACCTCCTTGGTGCTTGACTTCACCCTTCTAACCTATAGGCCCCTACTCATAACTAGGTGCCCCTGGTTTGTCATACCAACCCCTCTCCTATCAACATGTTGTCCTTCTACCAAGCCAACCTTGGTGCTTCGCCATGTACTCTCCATTGCCCCTTAATCTGCCCTAAAGGCCAAATAACCTCAACCTTCTTCTAGGCTCTTTCAGGGGTTTGAAGGTGTTACAAAACTTAAAAATGGCTTATCTAAGGTCTTTATGAACCATAAGTTTCTATCTTGCCATCACTTTCTCAAAATGCTCTCCTAGGGTTTGAAAGGCTACAAGCCTAGAGCCGAACTAGGCCTCTGAACAGGGTTAAAATTCAACTTTCTTTAAAACCCACCAAAGACCTAAGCTCTTTGTTAAGAATTTTTGTTTCTCATGCCCTCTCCTCCAAGATTTTTTAGGGTTTCATCCTGCTTAGGCCATACACTGTCCATACACCAAAATGGTCAAGAACCCTAGGGTTTCTAAACTTTTCAAGCTATTTTCAGACTATCAGAAAAATCTCCTATCAAATGAATTGATAAAGCCTCTTCCTAATCACCATGCATAGTCAGGACCTTCCCCTAAATTCACAAGAAATAATTTCTCAAATATCTCTTTTCCCTTGCAAGATATGCAACTTTTTCACCAAGTCTGCCCCAATCGGGCCTGCACTGGCTCGCCTAGGGAAAAGCTTTTCTAGCACCTTCTGCACTGCCACAAAACCAAAATGCTACCATATTTACAATGAAGGATCCTAGACACTAATACCAAGAGTCCGTATAATTTGTACGGTGGGAAGGTGCCCTACGACTCCATTCTTTAAAACCTGCCTGTTACAGGCCAGAAAACACAGGAACCAGAAGTATTTACAAATACAAGTTGAAAACAATCTACAAAATCAAAATAAAGGCACACCAAGTTTTTATAAGGCTAACACTACATACTACACACAGAAAAATAGTAGGGTCACTCCATTAGAGTTCAGTTTTAACACAAAAATATAGAAAAATTGTCTTTTTAAAGTTGTTTCCTTCAATCTTCAAATATGTCACTCAATAATAATGTTCCAACCCTGCCTTAGGGTTGAGTCATGCCTTAAATAGGATTCCAAAACCATTTAGGAGCTTGGGTCGAGCTCATATATGACCTAATGATGCAATCTATAAAACCCAATGTGTTTACAAACACTTGACTAGATTGGCAATGATGACAAGTTGGAGCTTCAAAACTCATTCATGATTGCCACCTCCCAATCCATTGATCATAGATAGATCAAGATTTATTCAAAACAACAAAACCTCGCTAGATGGTCAACATGACCTCAAAATAACACAACAAAATTTAAACTTCCTTCAAGACTCCAGGAGAACCCAAGTTTCCCAAGGGCTCCTACACCATTCTCCCCCTCTCAGCACAAAAAACTAAGGAATGGAAGGAGGGATCAATTTCAGGTTAATGCCAAGTTTCTTGAACTGATCTATGTAGACCCATGTAGCATCTGATTCAGGCTTGTTCTTCCATTTGATAAGATGCTCCATGTACACCTTGTTCCTGGTAGACTTGTGCACTCTTGACTCCAAGAGCTTCTCTGCTTGTAGCTTGTCTGGATGAGGGTAGGGTACATTGATGATGTCCTTGAAGATCTCCTTACTGTCCTAATCCAGATCCTTGACTGTCCCTTTATACTTGATCAAATCAACAACATTGAACACCGGTGAGATTCCTAGATCAGTAGGTAACTCCACCTTGTAGGCATTCTTGCCATACTTGGCCAATATCTTGCAGGGACCCACTCTCTTCATCTCCAACTTGGTTGAAATTCCCTTCTAAAACCTTGACTTGTTTAGGTGGACCATAACCTAGTCCCCTACTTGAAACTGCACATCTTTCCTTGTCATGTTTGCCTTCTCCTTCACTTTTTGTGTAGCTTCAGTAACTGTCTTCTTGACCTGCTCCTGGATCTCCTTCATGTTCTGACGGAAGTCTTCTACATGTCCACTCCTATGCTCCATAGATCCAAGGTCTCTGAGTTCACAAATTCCTCTTGGGTGCATCCCATACACAACTTCAAAAGGACTTTTCCCTGTAGTTCTATTGACACTGTCATTATAGGCATATTCAGCTTGAGAAATCACCATATCCCATGTCTGTCCATATTCCTTGGTTAAGCACCTTAAAAGATTACCCAACACTCTGTTAACCACCTCTATTTGACCATCGCTCTGAGGATGGTAAGCTGATCCAAAAGATAGATTTGTACCCAATCTGCTCCATAGAGTCTTCCAAAAGTGATTCATGAATTTCACATCTCTATCAGAAACAATGCTTAGAGGCAAGCCATGGATCCTTACAACCTTGAAGAAAAGGTGAGCTATGTAGCTTGCATCATGAGTAGTTTTGCAGGGAATAAAATGAATCATCTTGCTAAATCTGTCTACCACAACATAAACATTGTCAAAACCAGTCTTGGTCTTAGGAAGACCTACCACAAAATCCATGCTCACACACTCCCATGGTCTGATAGGAATGGGCAAGGGTTGATATAAACTAGCATTGCTAGCTCCTCCCTTAGCTTTCATGCATACAACACACTGTTCCACATACCTTCTAACATCTCTTGCCAACTTAGGATAGTAATAGAACCTTTGTACCAGCTCTAATGTCTTATTTATGCCAAAATTCCCACTAAGACTTCCATTATGCTTTTCTTGAATTAGATTTTCCCTCATTGACCCTCTTGGAACACATAACTGATTACCCTTAAATAATAGTCCATTTTGTAGTGTATACTCAAAATATTGGCTTTGAAAATGATTCTCAAAATCAGAGCATACCTTGTAGGCTTCTGAGAAGTCTTCATCTTCACCATAGAGGTCTTTGAAACTCTCTAATCCAATGTTGTTTAGCTATATCTCCTGTACTGTCAACAATCTTCTGCTTAATGCATATGCCACCTTGTTCATTTGTCCTTTATTGTGCTTGATAGTGAATGTGAAGGCTTGGATGTATTCCATCCATTTCAAATGTCTATTACTTAACTTCTCTTGGGTGTTAATATAACTAAGGGCCTGATTATCAGTAAAAACCACAAACTCCTTGGGTAATAAATAATGCCTCCACTTCCTAAGGGACTGTACTAAAGCGTATAACTCTAAATCATAGGTAGAGTAATTTTGCTTGGCTTCATTGAGATTTTCACTAAAGAAGGCCATAGGCCTACCTTCTTGACTAAGTAATCCTCCTACTGCTACTCCACTTGCATCACACTCAACTATGAACAACTTGTCAAAACTAGGCAATAACAAAATTGGTTGAGTTGCCACTTCTTGTTTTAGTTTTTCAAACCCTTTATCAGCCTCTTGAGTCCACTTAAACTTTGTTTTCATTCCACCTTTGATAGTATCTAGGACTGGTGCACATATACCACTAAAATTCCTTATGAATTTTCTATATAATTGAGCCAAACCATGAAAACTCCTTACCTCTATTGATGTGGTTGGTGTAGGCTAGTTTAGGATGGCTTCCACCTTGCTTGGGTCCATCTTTAATGAGCCTTTGGACACTGCAAAACCTAGATACACAAGCTCTTGCTTAAAGAACTCACATTTCTCAAGATTGATTACCAACTTTTCCTCTTGCAACCTTTTAAGAACCATCTCAACATGCTTGAGGTGTTCTTCTACTGTCTTACTAAAAATCAGTATGTCATCAAGATATACTACCACAAAGATCCCTGTGAAATCCTTAAGCACTTCATTCATTAGTCTCATGAACATGCTAGGGGCATTTGAGAGGCCAAATGGCATCACTTTCCACTCATATAACCCATCATTGGTCTTAAAAGTTGTCTTCCACTCATCACCATCCTTAATTTTGATCTGATGGTATCCACTCTTGAGATCCAACTTTGTGAAGAACTGAGCACCTCCAAGACAATCCATTAGGTCTTCAATTCTAGGAATAGGAAACCTATACCTAATGGTGATCCAATTTATTTCCCTAGAATCAGTACAAAGTCTCCACTTACCTCCTTTCTTGGTTGCCAAAACCATAGGTATTGCACAAGGGCTGATGCTCTTTTGAATCAATCCTTGATCCAATAATTCTTGCACTTGCCTAGCTACCTCTAGGTTTTGCTCAGGTGTAAGCTTGTATGATGCTTTGTTAGGCAATGAGGCTCCTGGTATGAAGTCAATTTGATGACTTATTTCTCTTTTTGGAAGTAAAGTTGCAGGTGTACCATCACTAACTATGCTCTTGTACTTATCAAGCAACCTTTGGACAACTTCTGGTAAGACTGTCTTTTTAGCCTTGGCTTCTTCTTTAGGCTGCAACACAACCACATATCCTTCATTTCCTTGGTGTAGTTCCTTAAGGAACTCCTTACCACTGCTCAACATGATGTTTGGTGCCTTTGACTATCCTTCATCTTCTTCTGACAATGACTGCAGCTTGAAGGTTCTTCCATCCTTCTTGAATGAGATGGTGTTCTCTTTCCCATCATAAATGGCACTTCTATCATATTTCCATGGTCTGCTCAGTAGTAGATGGCATGCATCCATGGGTAATACATCACAAACCAACTTATCTTTATACCCTCCAATTGAAAATTCCACTGTTACTTGCTCATTAACCAAAACACTATGCCCTTTATTCAACCATGTGACCTTGTAGGGGTTATTGTGAGGTACCTTGTCCAATTTTAGTTTAGTTACTACCTCCTCTAAGATTATATTTTCTATTGAACCTGAATCTACAATGACTTTGCACACTTTCCCAAGTATCTTGCACCTTACTCTAAAAAGAGCTCTTCTTTGTTTAGGTTCCTCTTTGACTGGCTGCTTGATCAAAACTCTGTTAAACATCAGATTCTCTCTAGTTTCAGATTCTATCTAACTGATCTCAGTTGCCTTAGGACTCATGGTGTTCTCTTGTGCATAGGCTACTCTCTATTCATTGCTTGATGAGGAAGGCTTCTCCGGGAATCTATAAGAAGGGTGACCTAGTTGGTTGCAATGGTAACACTTCATATTTGCAAAATAAGAGTTGCTCCTACCTGCTCCTCTTCCTCTGTTTGAACCTCCTTGAGGTCCTCTTCCTCTATTAAATCCTTCTCTTGAAGATGTTTCACCTCCATGCTCAATGAGTTTTGATTCTCCATGATTCCTTTGATCACTGCCTCTTCCTTGGTAGCCACCACGCTGTCCTCTTTGATCTCATTGATCTCTGCCTTTGCCTCTACCCTTAGAAGATTGATCTTGCTTCCTCTTGTTCCTTTCTTCAATCTTGATAGCTAATTGATAACACTAGTGTACTGTCTTGGGACTTAGTAAAGCCATTTCCTCTTGGATATTCCACTTCAAACCATTGAGATACCTAGCCACTTTGAGACTTTTATCCTCTATCACATTAGACCTCATACAAAGATTTTGAAACTCTTTAGTATAAGTGTTTACATATTGGTCTTTCTACCTCAGACTTTTCCTCTTCTTGTGCAACTAAATCTCATAGTCATCTTGCATATAGGCTTCCTCTACCTTAGCAACCATTCCTTTCCAAGTTGATATGGGTTGTTTGCCTTCTTTTTCCCTCTTCGTTTGAATGAACTTCCACCGTGTCAAGGCTGATCCTCTCAATCTTGACTTAGCAACCTTCACCTTTTGTGCTTCATTGATTCCATCACACTCAAAATGATTCTCCATGCCTTCTATCCAATCCATGACTAAGTCTGCTTCCATATTTCCACTAAAAAGTGGTATACCTTTAAGTGATTTCCCACTCAAAGCTTTCAATGCCTTCAAGAAAGGCTCCTCCTTCAAAATAGGGTTAGGTTCAAGGGTCGTATCTTCCTCTGCAACCTCTTCTTTTGGTATTCTTCCCTCAAACTATGCACTCCTCATTGCTGCCTCAAGTTGGGCTATTCTTTCCCTCAATAGCCTATTGTCTTCTTCTTGGCCTTCAACCATCTTAGCCAGTTCTGCATTGGTCACCATGGTGGAAGAATCACTAAACTCACCATCTGACATATAAAATGCTTCCCAAATCTTTAACTAGCTCTGGTACAAATCTGATAGGGAGTGAGGTTGGAGGAACCAATCACTGGTTCCTACTCTAGGTATTTCCTTATAAGACCTCCTTGGTGCTTGACTTCACCCTTCTAACCTATAGGCCCCTACTCATAACTAGGTGCCCCTAGTTTGTCAGACCAACCCCTCTCCTATCAACATGTTTTCCTTCTACCAAGCCAACCTTGGTGCTTCGCCATGTACTCTCCTTTGGCCCTTAATCTTCCCTAAAGGCCAAATAACCTCAACCTTCTTCTAGGATCTTGCAGGGGTTTGAAGGTGTTACAAAACTTCAAAATGGCTTATCTAAGGTCTTTATGCAACCATAAGTTTCTATCTTGCCATCATGTTCTCAAAATGCTCTCCTAGGGTTTGAAAGGCTAAAAGCCTAGAGCCGAACTAGGCCTCTGAACAGGGTTAAAATGAAACTTTCTTTAAAACCCACCAAAGACCTAAGCTATTTGTTAAGAATCTATGTTTCTCATGCCCTCTCCTCTAATATTTTTTAGGGTTTCATCCTGCCAGGTCATACACTGTCCATACACCAAAATGGTCAAGAACCATAGGGTTTCTAAACTTTTCAAGCTATTTTCAGACTGTCAAAAAAATATCCTATCAAATGAATTGCTAAAGCCTCTTCCTAATCACCATGCATAGTCAGGACCTTCCCCTAAATTCACAAGAAATAATTTCTCAAAGATCTCTTTTCCCCTGAAGGATATGCAACTTTTTCACCAAGTCTACCCCAACCAAGCCTGCACTAGCTCACCTAGGGCAAAGCTTTTCTAGCACCTCCTACACTGCCACAAAACCCAAATGCTACCATATTTACAATGAAGGAGCCTAGACACTAATCCCAAGATGTCGTACAATTTGTACAGTGGGAAGGTGCCCTAGGACTCCATTCTTTAAAACCTGCTTGTTACAGGCCAGAAAACACAGGAACGAGAAGTATTTACAAATACAAGTTGAAAACAATCTAAAAAATCAAAAGGAAGGCACACCAAGTTTTTATAAGGTTAACACTACATACTACACAGAAAAACAATAGGGTCACTCCATTAGAGTTCAATTTTAACACAAAAATACAGAAAAACTGTCTTTTTAACGTTGTTTCCTTCAATCTTCAAATATGTCACTCAATAATAATGCTTCCAACCCTACCTCAGGGTCGAGTCATGCCTTAAATAGGCTTCCAAAACCATTTAGGAGCTTGGGTCGAGCTCATAGATGACCTAATGATGCAATCTATAAAACCCAATGTGTTTACAAACACTTGACTAGATTGGCAATGATGACAAGTTGGAGCTTCAAAACCCATTCATGATTGCCACCTCCCAATCCATTGATCATAGATAGATCAATCTTTATTCAAAACAACAAAACCTAGCTAGATGGTCAACATGACCTCAAAATAACACAACAAAATTTAAACTTCCTTCAAGACTCCAGGAAAACCCAAGTTTCCCAGGTGCTCCTACACCAGACATCATACTGATGCCTTCAAGTCATATCGAAGAGTCCAACCATCAGCCAGAAATTCCAAATTCACTGAGACTTCATACCAAAGTCCTTGTGTTTCTCTGATGACCCCATTTGCTAGGAGTCTCACCAAAAAAAACTGATCACATGTGGCTTTGTCATCCAGACATACCGTTATCGCCAAGAGGTCATAGCAAACCCCTTTCGTTACTTGAATGACTCCATCTATCGGCAAGACATCTCCCTATCACCAAGACTTCATGCCAAAGTCTTTGTGTTACCACAAAGACACCAAATGTACATCCGTTAGTGAGACTTACTGCTATCGGTAAGACATCACACTGAAGCAAACATTTTGGCCAAGTGTCTCCCTGAAAACATTAGTCACCATGAGTGTCCCTAACATCTGCTAGGAACCAAACATGTCGGTTATACATCTCCTAGTTGCCAAGACTTCATATTGATACGAGCAAGTCATATTGATGACCACATCGGCTAGAAAAACCAAAGGTCACGTTGATATCAACAAGACTTCCTATTATCGTTGAGACATCATCCTGACAGTCCAAGGTTATGCCAAAGGGTTCAGATGTCGATTGCTAAGACATTCTAGAAGTCGCAATGATAGTCAGGATCAACTAGTAGGTTAACCATACATCTTACTAGTCTCACCGAAATTTCTCACAAGAGGTTTCAACATGTGAGATTAAGGCACATGATTCCAAAAAAATTCACTTTAGAAGATGAAAAAATAAATAGCAATGTGTGATGAAATCAACATAGCTTTGTCTCTCCAATCTTTAATATGAAATGAAGGAAGAGAAAATTAATAGTGATGCATGAATAAGAAGGTTTACATCACTCATCGCTGATGCATCTAGGGAAATGAGAGCCAAAATAGCAACAAACAACATTCTTGTTCTATAGCTTCTCATCAAAGAATGGAGGCATTAAAAATGTTTACAATGAACAATAGACGAGTCCTCCATTCATTGAGGCCATGGTATGAAATCTAAGGGAACCAAACCTTCTATCAAACAGTCATTCACAATCTATCCATCCTTCAACTTCAATCATGATATAGGGTTTCCACCACATCAAGGCTTGGAACAAGAATGTAATGCGCAACAATCTCTCGAACCTATACAAAATTTTCTTTGCAATGTTAAATCTTATCTAGTAGTAAGCACGAATAGCTCAACCTCACAAAATACTTGAGCCAAACAAAGAGAGCAAAGAACAGTGACAAACAAAATTCCTTCAATTTTTTTTTGATTCATTTTCAATACAAGGGTGGGCTGCTCCCTACCACAATTCTATGTTCATGTGTGAAAGTTGCATTTCATAACAATAAATTGTTCTTGTTTTCTTAGAAAAGTGGTGACCCCATATGTAGTAGAAGCAATTGATGCCACTATGCCAACACTACACAACACAACTCACCAGCCTCCTTAAAACATGATACCACATCTTTTAGATTCTTCCCTTTGTTTTGAAAAGCTAGAAACTAATTGCTAACTCCAAATGAAGTATACAACTTTAGCGTTTTCTCTACCTTAGAAACATTCATCTATTTTTAGTTACACATTGTCATCAGACATGAAGTGGTCCATGAAGTTTTTGTCCACCTTTAGGCACATCAATTCAAACTATACCTACTCACAACCTAAATTTGTGCTATATTCCCCCATATAAATAGGAATCCCTACCAAAATAAACCTTTCATAAAAGACATGCTCCTTAAAATCTTTGCACAACATTCCAACCTCCACCATATAGTCTATGACCTTCTCGGGAGGTGTTATCATGTCTTCTAAATACTTCCTATATTTGCACACAGCCTTGCAAAGCTTTAGAGGAATCCTTCTATCATCACTGCTTTGATGGTTGTGCATACTTTTAGCATCACACCCAACCACATATTTCCCTTCTCAAAATATTTTTCCTATGCATAGGAGAAATGTTGGGCTATGTACCCTCCAATATTCATTTGCTTCTCACTTGAAATGTATTCCTTGTGATATTAATTAGAGAGACATCAAAAGTACCTCCTCCAACATCACAAAAAAGGGAGTTCCTATACTTAGGACAATAATATGTTTCGATATCCAACCCATAAGCGATGGATGCAACATCTAGGTCATTAAGAAGTTGCAACACATCAAGCCTGGCTAAGTGAGATGCATCCATTGTAGCCTGTAACTCAGAATTGTTGAAATATGCAAGCAAGGTGACTACAACATTCTTTACTTAAAATTTAAGGAACATTTTTCAATCCCTTTCATCTTGGATAACACCATGGCTGAAATTTATTGATGTGCAAAAGTTTTAGACTCACCTCTATAGGTTTCCTATATCTTAGGCCTCCCATTATTTCCTTCAATATTAGAGAAAGGCCAATGAGATATGTCACTTTGTAGTACAGGATCAGAAAACCTTCTTCCCATCAATCTTTTTGTTTCATTGAAGGAAAAAAATGGAGGGAGTAGCTCTATTGCCTTGGTCATTTGTCATAATTTCAATTCTCTCATTATGCCAAACATCTACATAGCTATAGGTGGTTCCAAGATCTATGCCAATAGCTTTATGTCTTGCCATGATTGTGCTTTGCAAAACAATTTACATTCTAACTCCATGTATAAAAGATTTTCTTTCTCAGTATCATGTAGTTGTTCAAACAAACTTTTAAGATTAAATGGTATTTGAGACTTCATCCCAATTTTACTCATTCACATATGTTCTCCATTTTTCTCCTATTGTTTGAAAATTTCCACTTTTATGTTAACCTTTCTATGTGTAGCTTACATTTTCTCAGTGACTGAAAATAGAAAAACCCCCTTTTGGTGACAATGAATATCATTTTTTGTACTTTAATCACATCAAGTAATAACTTGAGTATAGTATTATTTAAATTAGAAAATTTAAATAATATATATTTATTGAGAATGAGCAATTGTTTGATCACTGTGGCCACAATTTTAGTTAGGTTCCTGGTGGGCCCAACTAAAAAAAATTGTTTCTGGATAATTGGACCTCTCAAATACTTTGAAACCCTATCTAGATGCATTCTAAATGTGAGAAATTGAGCACATGTCCATTTAAACTTGATGTTTTTCACCTCTAAATTCTAGCCAAAGTCACTTGAGTACCCTTTGGAATCAGTTTCAAAACCTGATCAAATCTCCTTACCAAGCTCTAAAAGTTGGCACTCCGGTAAAATA
Organism: Sequoia sempervirens; assembly: GCA_007258455.2. Lineage (NCBI taxonomy): Eukaryota > Viridiplantae > Streptophyta > Pinopsida > Cupressales > Cupressaceae > Sequoia > Sequoia sempervirens. Next base: position 180,257,960 of record VDFB02086081.1, read on the forward strand.
TTATATAGAGAATCTAGAGAATCAAATAGATGTTTATTATTATTACCGAGGTGAAATATTTCAATCCTTGAAGCTTCCTTCTCAGAAATTTCTAAAAATGTTGATTCTAAAACCCTAAGAAAGTTCATTTGAAATGGGCTTTGCAAAAATAGCAAATGAAGAGTTGGAGGTCTACAAACTAGGAAGGTGGTAGATAATTATATAGGAAATCATGGGGAACATTCACTTTGATGTGTAGGTCATTAGGTCACCAAATATAAATTCAAATGTAGGGGCACTTTTGTAGATTTACACTGTCCAACTTGCAAATCTAAACTTTTTACAAATGGATTTAAGCTAGAAAACTCAGCAAATGGATTCATGGTGCTATGCCAACTTACATGGGGCTTCGTAAATATGTAGAGAATCATGGAAAAATATTAGTTGGGATTAATACTCAGCAAGCACAAAGATACAACATCACAAAGATGACCTACTCATAAATGTTTAACATGTGTAAACAACAAACCAACTTCTGGACCTTGAAACCAAGACTTCAAAAACTCACCAAATTAATCCAAGGAAGCTTCAAATGGTCACACACCATCTCTAATAGGTGTTCAAAATTTCCCCAAAGTGATTTTTCATGATAATCAAAGGGTACAAAGTTATAGGCTCTTAAACTGAGCCTCTTAGGCTTATTCTATAGGGTACTTATGAGTGCATTAGGAAAATTTTTACATAGGCCCTCAAAAATCTAGCCAAATTTTGGAGGTCCCACCTGCACCAATTATCATATACATTATAAATTTAATAGATAAATTCTCCTTTAACCACTTAACAGATGAAAAACCTTAAAGATTTGGCTAATCCTCATGGTGACATCTCATTAAAGTGTGAGAAAATGTTATAAATTCAGCTGAACATACGTTCACATATAAAATGGAGATTAAAATTGATTTTGAATGTAGTTGCTATGAAAGATCTAGAAAACTATAACATAACATGACCTATTATGACCAGTTCCTTATCCTAGGGTGGAGAATTCTAAATCATGTAATTGAAATCTTCTAACAAGATTATTCCTATCATAACAAAGCTTATCAATGATGACTCACGCCATTCATACTAGAAACTTAACCATCAATACTTAATTATGCATGCATACATTCACATAAACCTTTATCCATGTTAAAAAAAATGTAGCTCATTGTTTGAACAAGTATATTAACAATGAATAAACATTGAACAAAAGACAATGAATATGAATAGAAACAATCTTTGATTCATTTATATTCATAGTCTATGCAAAGTATATAATGGAGAATATTGGCCTTGAATATTTTCCATTTATATTTCAAAATATGATAATACTTCTATCACATTCACCATTACAAGACTCAAAAAACTCTTAGAACCTAGAACAAACTCATATCTCTATTATCTAGACCTGGTTACAAAAATTTTGTAAGATCGATAAGCTAACAACCCTGTACATTTGGCCCTAAATTCAATTTTATAAAAACAAGGGAGCAAAACAAGTCCCAGTTCAATATACACATGTTATTTTTTCATTTGACAATTACACTATACACTTCAAGACCATTATATTTGCAAAAATTGAGGGGGAAAATTCATGTAAGACAAAATTCATTTCTATTTTTTCGATGCACATACTTTTTGTTCTTCAAAAATGTCTTTAGTTGATGAAGACACTTTCCCACGAGCAAAATCACTTTCCATGTTCCTTATAAGATTGTAAGACTTAAAACATAAAAGAATTAAAAGTAAAATATTAGAACATCTCCACATCAACACCATTTGTTACCAACCTTATAACCAAGAGGAGACAATTTTACCAATACTTTATCTAAAGCTTAATCTATGAACTTTCCAAGGTAGGTATTATACTCCTCCTCGATGGGCCATTGAGTATCTAATAATTTTTGCACTTTAGAATTATATTTATTATATCTACCATCAATCAACACCCTAGCATCTTTAACAAATGTGTCCATATTTTTCTCAATCTTGGTCGTGTCATCAATAACACTATTTAACACAGTATAATCACTGAGACTAATTACTTCCCTAAAATGGGGGAATAGGCCTCCCAACTCATCCTTCCATGTATTGAAGTCCTTAAATTCTCCTTCATCATTCAATATTTTAGGCATTCCATGCCCCTCCATATCTCTACACATCTTCAACTTATTTTGAAGTTGCACACCCAGTTTACTATGAAATGCATATATCTCACACAATAAATTAACTACTTTTATCAAATCAAGGATGTGTGTGGGTGCTTCAGGGTCTTCCTTCATGTTTGGTATCATCTCTTTTAAAGCACTAACCTTTTCAATTCATATGCATTAAGAGTGAATAATGTTTGAAACTCAAAGGAGGTCTTCCATCCTTCAAGTTTACCAAGTCATTATGAATTTCCTCTGCAAGGTAAGAGCCATAGTCAAACCCTTTGTTTTGATATTTTTTTGAATTCTGATTGGCATGACCATCAAAGGGACATTGATCTTTATGTTAAATTTCTTGGCCAAAACTCAGAAAAACCCATAATTGGTGTTCTTGAAATAATCTTCAAATTTATCATAGACAAAATGTTCAACATATTTGGGCCCAAAAGCCACACCTTTCTTTTTTTGATCATGTCTTATGTGCCTTGGTAGCATTTTTTACCTGTATCCATACTTGTTAAGCTCATATTCTTGATACAACACACCAAAATTGATTAAAAGAGTTACAAAAGGATTCAAATTGAAAACTTCTACAATATAGTTTTTGGTTATGTCTAGCATAGGGGCTCCATTTGTAAACCTCTTAATCACCTTGTCCTTGGGGTTATAACATGAAGCCAACTCTAGAATTAAATCTACCTCCACAAAAACATTGGGAAGAATAAGATTTCCAATATCACATGTCTAGAGATGACATGTTGGATGACTAGAAAACATTCTATTAAAAGCATAGAGGAATAATTCTTATCCACTTTAAGGTACAACAATATCACTGACCCCAAATGCCAAATCCTGAAAGTGGCTCATTGAAACACCTTCACCAGTTTCACATTTGAAGATGAACCTTTAGCTTCCTCCTCCATAAACCTAGTGAAATCCCTCTTTACTGACCTCTTCTTCTCAGATGCATTTGATACTTTTGGTTTTGGTAGATCATCTTTAGGTTTTACCTTTCTAGGTATTTTTTGCTTGGGTTTCACTGGGTTGACTCATTTTACAAGACTTAAGGGAGCTAGGGTATTCAAATTGAGAAAGAACTAAGGCTATGTTATTTAGAATTATAGGGTTCAAACTTAAATTCTATAATTTCCTACTCCACTCTCTAAAACCAATATAAAACTATCAAATTCCTTTTGGGTAAGTGCACCAAGATAGTTCCTAAAAAGGGGGCCTAAGTGGCCACTTTTTTTCTAAAATCAGGAAATACTGACTTTGGATATGAAATTGAGGATAGCTACACTTAAAATTTTGAGATGGAACAAAAACAAGGATTGAAGTGCTCTGAGTCTACTTTCTAAACTACTAACTTATTTTAAAAATGGTTGATATTAAGGGGTTCAAAAGAGGTACATACACAAATTGGTGTTGTTTTTGTTAGAAAAACATAACATGGCAACTCTTGTATGACCCTAGCATGGTGAACTTTTTCGTAGTGTTTTTAAAATTACTACAGTCAAAAGTTAGCTAACATTATCTAGTTGATGCATGATTTTTTTGATATTTTTTTAATGAATATTTAATTTTTTACTAATTTTCTAAGTGGGCACTTCCTAAAAAGCAGAATTTTGGTCGTGCTCCTCCTACAAATTTTAGAAAGTAATTGATTTTTTTTTTAAATAAAAAATTGTAGAATGGAGTCTAGTTTATAAAAATGTAATTTATTTGAAATTTTGATGAACAATTAATTTATAACAAAAAAAACACCAAACACTACTTTTTGGAAAAAAAAGAGACATACAAACAAGATAAATTATGGATGAAAGGCTTAACATTGTCAAAAACTGAAAAAAATTACATCATTGGATAGCTAAGAGAGAACCTAACATTACCCATGTGTTTTATTTTTTTGATATTGAACCAAATGCAATCTCGATAGTGAGCACAAACCTGATTATGTGAAAAATTGTAGAATTTGCAAAAAAATGTCTCTGGTTGTTGGGAATGTGCTCCAAGCCTTTGGGTTGGTATTTCAAGAAAAATGCCAATTATAAGGCTTGGGGATTCCCAAAGAAAAATATAACTTGAGCATGTTATCACGTGCTCATGTTATGTCTTAGTTTTGACATTATTTTTTGATTACCTGGGATACATGTCAAGCAAGACATAATGCGAGCGCATTATAACGTGCTTGCATTATGTCTTCCTTTTATGTTAAATGCCACTGTATTGAATGTTTGTTGATATATTTGTATGTTTGTATGTACATGTATGTTGGTGTGTCATGTATGTATGTATGTATGTATGCATGCCTGTATGATGTATGTGTGCCTATATGTATCAATGCATGTATATTATACTAATGTAGGATTGTATGTATTTATGTATGTCTTTAGAGGGAGGGAGAATTTTAAGAGAGAGAGATAGAGTTGTCTAGGTAGGTTGGGATGGGAAGAGAGAGAGAGAGTCTAGAGAGAGGGAGAGGGGGTGGAAGTGAGAGTTTAAGAGAGAGGGAATTGGAGAGAAGGGGTTGGAGTGAGGGGGACTTAGCTAGGTAGGGTGAGAGGGAGAG
>VDFB02086081.1:180267060-180317065 GCA_007258455.2 Sequoia sempervirens
CGGGTTTGCATTGGTCAAATCCCTTTTAGGTAATTAAAAAGAAATGATGAAAGAAAGTAATGAAACATGCAAAAATGGAATTGATTACCTTGCAATGATATTTTATCTTGAAATTTTGCAGAAAAACATGAAGGATCTACCGTTGAAAGTCTAAAAATTGAGCTTGAATGACTTGTAATGTAAAAACCCTAAGTTGCTTGATAGAAGAATGATGGATGAATGAATGATAAGGGATAAAATATATGAAATGAGGAGAAAAACACTTATTTATACTAACTTTCTCCTTAGTAACCCATTCATACCTCATCACAAGCTGACATGAAGCAATCTTAAACTTAAATTTCACTTTTTCCCCGCTCAAAGGTCAAAATTGGGCCAAATGGGACTCATTCGCCACACATGGTGAATGTGTCCCACCTTGATAGGACTTATTCACCATGCATGGTGAATGAGTCCCATAGGGGCCATTTTGACAACTCAAATGCCAGGAGATAAGGAAATAAGGTTAAAAATGCAACTTTGGTGGGTATTTGATCAATTTAAGCCTCAGGATGCACAATATGGGTTAATAGGAGCCTATTAGTGATGATGTAAATGTAAAATAGGGATTGGGACACATAATTGAATGTGAAACTGTGATTTGAATACACTCTACAACACTAAATGAGGTCCACATAGCCTAGGAAGGTACAAGAACCAATGTGAATTAGCAAAACACATTACAAGACTATTTTAAGATTAAGTTTAATTAAAAAACCTTCTAGATTGATGTAATAATGCTATTAAAAACATTTTATAATTTTTAATTAGGGAGAAATGAGTTTATTAAATCTAGAAAAGTGTGAAAGTCCTTTACAAGTCATTACAACACCTTTGCAAGACATCGTTAAGAGCATGTTATTCAATTTATACGGGTCCAAGACCTTGTGTGGATGCATAAAATTCCCCACAACACCTGAATCAAGGCCTCATTAAGTCCAATTTAGCATGAATTAATCCCATGTCAAGAAAAGGGTACTTTTTTCTATTGCACAATAGTCATGAGAGTAGATGTAGTATTCCTTCATAAGGTTTTCATATGTCCTAAAATTGATTCCTGCAAAGATATCATGAAGGACTATGCACAACAAGAGTATGATAAGGATCTAGACACTACAAAATGGGCAATTAATAAAATATGGTCAAAGAAACCTTGGTTAGGAATTTTTAGGTGGCCCAAGAATTTCCATCATAGTGATTTAATTGAAGATGTGAACGATCTCATCACTCTCCTTAATAGAGTGCAATGTCTACCTACCTCATCTACATTTGAAGATTGCATGTATCTCTAGGTCAAGATAATAATAAGGGGGAAGCAACAGATGTTCTAGGGCCAACAAATTAGTGATGCCATTCATGCTCAATTGATCAAGGTGTAGACGACATCAAAATTATACATGATATCTTACATAGTTTATGCAACTGCATCCATGAGGAACTTTGTTGGTTTGACAATAGAAGGAGATAGGAAAGTGATTCGGGAGCATAAATCCTTTCCAAAAATTGCATTAAATGGAAACATTCACCACTTCCAAAGGGTGAATGATGCACTCTTTGCTCTGTTCTTGTGTTCTTTTGATCCAAAATTAGAAAATAAGAGAGTGTTAGATGGAGCTTGGGAAGTTGTGAACAAGTATGGATGTTTGTATCTGTAATTTCCTACCTTTACATATTTGAGGTTTTGTTGTTTCATGGGTTATCCTTGCATGCTTCCTTCTTCTTGAGTGATAATACTGTTTTAGATGGAGTTGTGTAGGAAAATAATTGATGTGCATGGAAAGAAGATGGAATCCCACAAGCTAATTTTCAAGTTTTTCTTGGAAATTGGTAGATACTCTATCTAGACCTCTCCTAAAGCCAAGGAAATTGAGATAGAAATGCAGTGTATAACATTGAAAATGTTCAAGAGAAGACTTGATTTCAATTACTGGGGTATGAAGGATCAAATCAAGAAAGCTTATTGACATGTGCATTGGATGGAAGATGTATGGGCTGATATTAGGACAAAGGAGGAAAATTAGAAAGATGGATTACTATAGGCTAACCTTGTAACAAATTAGGGAAATAGACTTGGCTGATATTCCTGAAGGCATGAAAGATGATGGTGATATCTTGGATCCTACCTATGTACAAAAAACCTTTGCGAGATCTCCTCTTCCTCTTATCTAGTGGTACAGAAAGAAGGTAACTTCAATTAGATAAATATTTAAGATAAAAAGGGGTCAAATGAGACTCCTACACCTAAGGTGATGTATAGGTCCTATCTGGATGGGACTCATATTCCAAAGGTGGCATATGGGTCCCACCAGGGCTTTTCGAGCAGAGGAAGTGTCAGGGACTTAGGATATTATGTGTATGTGTTGATTATAGCAGGATCTCAGTTGAAATAAGCCTCAAGATGCATAAAAAAGGTTCATAATGGCCTATTAATGATGATGTGAAGGTAATAAATGCAATATAGTAAAAATAATAATGTGAAGACGTAAATAAATACACTTCACAACACTAAATTAAGGAAAAATTAGATCTATTTAGCTTAAAATGGTTGTAAACCTAATGTGAATGTGTAAAACACATTAAAACCCTAGATCAAGGGAAAATTAGGCTCATTTTTATGTTAATAATTCCCAACTTAAGTGTGAAAAAGGGATAATATTTTCTACACTACAAATACTTTGTTGGTAAAACTTGATTTTGATAAAGCTTATGATAGAATATTTTGGAGATTTACAATCAAAATATTGCAATGGTTGGGTTTTCGTCACAAAATCTACAAACATGTTCAAATTTTATTTCAAGATGAAAATTCCCAATTGTTGATCAATAATTCATTTATTGACACATTCCTCTTACAATATTCCATTAGACAAGGTCGTCTTTTATCATCATTTCTCTATGCCCTAGCTTCCCATGCACTCAATTATTTGCTACAAATTTTAATCATATGAACTTGAACAAAGGTATTTCTAATCCAAATAATACAATGGTGATTAATTCCCATTTTCTTGTGACAAAATTCTCTTTGTATAAAATTATTAAAAAAAAAGAAGTAATGTTTTAGTAGTCCTAAATTTGTTTTTTTCTATCTCAATTCAAAGCTTGCTCATCACTAAACTAGATTTCTCATGATCCAATATGATCCTATCCTACATTGGATTCCCAAATAATGGAAGCAAATTAAGCATGGGTATATTACCCAATACTTCATATACTCTTTGTATTTGGGGTTGTCTTGTCTAGTATGTGGAATTGGTTCATAGTCAAGATGAAAAGAAAAATATTTAATTTGGGGAATAAATTTCTATCATTGGTTGATAAAATACAAGTGGTAAACTAGATATTCTTAGCCTAGCATGTTTAATTCTCCTCTTGTTGGATGCCATCCAAAATTGGATATGATGACTTAAATAATATTATTCAATAATTTTTATGGACTAATTGGGATGGAAAAACTAGTTTTAGATCCTCCTCTTGGTTACATTGTATAAAACCTAAAAATTAGGGTGGATTGGGTCTTTTGGATCCCAAGAAACAAGGGAATTGTTTATCTAAAAAAATGTATAATCAAAGTTGTTTTAGTAGAGGAAAAATGGAACATCTTTGTCCATCACTATATTATTCTTTCTTCTATGAATAAAAAGCGGTAGGGTGATATGTGACTAGATAAAAAATTTCTTGTACTTTTATTTAGTATTAAAGCTTCATCCACCCTGCAAATTATTTGGAAGGCATGAAAACTATTTTTTAAATTTTAATTGGAAGGACTCCATGCAACATGGTTTTAGCTTAACAAATTCTTCAATTTAGTGGAACATACTAATACAATATCATGGATAGCCATTGGCTATTACCTTTCCTAAAAGAGCTCATTATCATTTCAAGAAAGGTGTGCAACATTTTTGATGATTCATGGTACTTGAATTCCCTTGATTGGGTTGATTGGAAAAGCTCCAAAAACTCATTTATTTTAAATATTAAGTCCAAGGGTTTTGTGACATTTTTCAAGTCATTGGTTCCTCTAGATCTTCTTATGAAACTATGCACTCCTCTATGATGCAATTTCTTCAAAGATTGGCTATGGCTTGAGTAATTTACTTTATTATATTTTCCTTTAAAGAGGAATTATTTAAAACTCCTTTGAAGTATGGAATTAAAACCAACAGATATATATTAAATGGATTTGTAGATTTTGAGAAAATAAATGGAAGAACATAAGTTCTCAAATATGGACTAGAGTGGAAGCAAATGCACAAATTATAACCTAAAAATTCTTGCACTATAAATTTTTTGACCAAAATTAGACTAAGCATAACTAGGACATATGAACTCCTTTCGAGATGATTCGAGTTGTGTTGAGTTCATGTTGGAGAGATCTTTAACATGGTGTTAACTCTTGGAGCATTTGTAACAATTGAATTTTTGGTGAAAATCCACCTAGATCAGGTTTATTGGTTAATGCCAATCTGGGTCACTTGAGTTGTTCAAGACTAGGAAAAGTGTTTCTACTCTCTTATTCAAATGTATATTAATTTCCTAGTTTAGTCATTTGTTATTATCTATTACATATTTAAATCTTTTTCACTGTCCTCAAATATTTGTGTTGTTATTTCTCCTTGCTTTATAGTTTACTTTTCGACTTCTTATTTTTTTCTTTGTAATTTAACTTTATTCAATAATTTTTTTTTTTGTTGCAATGCTTCACTGTCATTTATTCATTAATTTGATTGTAAGGTCCATATATTTTCATTGTTAATAAAATATATCTTTATTCTTTGCACAAAACTTATTGCTTATCATTATAAGTTTGAAAGATAAGAATTTTAGAGTATTATGGTTAGAGGAATTTAAGTGTGAATATATTCATTAAATTTAAAAGTGAAGTGAGATTATCTTGGTTGATCTATTTGCAAACAAAATTTAGGCATGTCTATACTTTCTTGAATGGAATTTTAGTCTTTTGTATGAGTGTGTGCTTTTATTTATATTGGGTTTTAAATTTTATTATTTTTGAGGAATGATTTCATTAGGTTTTAGTTTGGGTTGAATTTTGTGGTTTATAATAGTTTTTATAAAAGTTTTTTCATTTTTCTTTAGTAATGTTGTGTGTGTTGAGTTAGATAATTTATTTTCCTCGAGCCTAATAAACATGTTTGCATTGAGTTTGGTCTTTCTAAAGACATCAAATATTCTATTGACATTGGCATTTTGTTGTTATGCAATATTTAGAGAGTTATATTTCCTAATTTGTTAAAAAATTATGATAGGTGTCAATATTTTGAACACAAATTATAGATTTTTCACTAATCCTAAACCTACTACGTGAACACCTCTTGAATAAAATAAATTAACATATGCATGAAAACAAATATTTTGTGAGTTTTTTAAATTATTTATCTTTTTATATATTATTATTTTACCATTTTAATTTATTTTATAATTTTATTTAAAAAAGGTTATAATTTGTATTGTTGATCAAAATGTCTTTTATTAATTTTATCATTATTGTGTTTTTTTTTTCTTTGTATATATTTATATTTAATCTCCACTATCTTCAATTTTTCTATACATTATATATCATAATGTCTAATTATTTAAATCACTTTACTTTACATAAATTGTAACCTATAGAAATGGATTTCTCATTAAACATGATATTGTCCATTTCCTAAAATTACCTCTTTATGAAGCTCACCTATAACTCTATATTCATTTCTAATAGGTTTATTCCCACATAAAATAATTAATAAAATTATATATACAATAAAGAAAAATAACAAATAAAATATTTTTTCATTGATGAATCTTAGATATGGATTCCACCTTCATCCATAGAACATATAAAAATAAATAAATAAATTTTAGAGTTTCGAATAAATGAGTGATAATTATTTATCAATGGGATAACTAAAATAAAAAAATACATTTTTTATATTATTATGTTTCTTCATGAGAGTGGAGAATCATATTCCTTTTTGAAAGAGTCTCTTTTCTTCATCATTAATGCCCAATATTTCTTATTCTTCAGAAAAGATTTGTGAAAACAATCTTAGGAGGGTAAAGATTCTCACAAGGAGTAGGGGTTCCAATTAAAATAGTGCCTAGGTCATTATGAGAAATAGCAATGTCAATCTTCAATTCTTTGTGTAATGTTCAATGTTCAAATTGGCTATGATTTTTTAAGCCAAATGAGGTCAACATTGGCAATCCTCCACATGACTAAGAATGAGATGAAACCTATATAAATTTGATTTTTTTCAAATATTGATGAAGACCTATCCCTTATATCTAGATAGAATTATTCTCACTATGCTACTTACAATTTTCTCATATTATAACAAAATTCTATAACTAAAGAGAATATCATCATAATTGAATACGTGAGACAAATACCATCCATTTTTATTTAGTAAAATTGACTCTAGAAAACCATTCTCTATTTCCATTTAAATAGAAAAATTTAAAATAAAATTAAAAAGTATTTATTGATACTAACCATATATACTTCAAAATAATACGAAAAGTTTATAAAAATAAATAAATAAGTAAAATAAACCCATAGAAACTAAATATTCTCCAAAGTAAAAAAAAAAATTATGAAGATTTTATACTCATAAATTGTTTAACCCTAGCTTTGATACTAAAACTATATTCTTGTCCTCTTCCATTTCATATAGATAATTGTGTTGCCAAAAACTTGTATAGTTGGACATTTTTATGCACACTTGAGTCTCTCTCATTGAATTTGGCTTGATTTTTCCTAGATTTAAGTTTGTAATGTGGTCAACACATTCACATTAGGTCTTCAAAATTTGAGAATCATTAAGAATTTTAGGATGTCTTGTAAAAGTGTTGTGAAGTGTTTTAACCTACTTTCACACTTTTCTAGGACCCCTTCATTATAATTCACTTAAATAACCCATTTTTATCACTTACCAAGTCTTCTTTCAAGCTTTTGTAAAGAGTTCTAACAAACTCTCATGCTTTTCTAGACTATCCATCACTAATTCAACCCTTTCTTATGTTAAAATGACCCCTTAATGCACTTTCCAGCCTTACTTAAGTGTATTTTTGAGAATATTCCCATTAAACATTAATAAATACATTTTAAACTCTGGCACCCAGTAAAATTTCCCTGGTGGGACCAAGTCACAACCTGGGGCAACTTAGTCCCACTAGGCACAAATATCAAAATAATTTCAATTTTCTACCAAGGTTTTATTCTCTTGACCTTGAGGTCAACCTTTGATGTGTTATTTATAGGAAATATTGGAAAATCAAGTATAAATAAAGGGTTATTCTCTGATTTTTACTCCAAATTAGTTTACTTTCATTCACAATTCTCAAGCATTCAAGGTATTATCAAGCATCCATTGGAGCATACTGTTGCATATCTTCAGATTTCAACGTCAATAGTTTGGTCACTTTGTGAAATTGCATGTTATTCATTCATCGATGTCTCTTTATTCTATATCATTTTATAGGGTTTGATTACCAAATCAGGGTTTGACCAAGGAAAACCCCTATTCTCTAACCCTTAACCCTCTTTTCCCTCTTTGCATGTGTGTCTTACAAGTCTTGTATGCAGATTTGTCAAAGAGGAAAGTGTTAAAAAGTGGTCAACAATCCATGAAATTCAAAAAAGTCAAAAAATCCCTAATTGAAGCTTGGAAACCTATTTTAGCCCATTTTCTGCATAATCTGAATCAGACACCTATCTTGAAGGGAAGTGGAAATTGAAAGCTATAGATTCATATCCTAAATTTCTCGAGATTCCTAGGTGGACTAAGTTGCCATCTGTGGTGAATTAGTCTTGCTACCAGACCTAAATATGATTTTTACATTTTTGAGTACCCATTTGGCAGAAACATGTTCCAGTAGAATCTCCTTTAAACAGGACTAAGTCACCTAGCTTGGTGTAAGTGTCCCAGTCAACTTTTCCAGTCAACTCTACAAGATTCCAGAGCCTCTCTGCATCATACTTTGGTTTCCAGGTGCACCTCTCTAGTCTTGTTTAATTATGTTATTGTTTACTTGCATTTCTAGGCCATTTTTCATATCACAATGTGTTTTCAAACAACTTGCATATCTTAGGGTTTACATTAATATTCATTATCTTTTATCAATTCTTTGCATTTAGGACATTCCATTTAGACATATTTCAATCATATTAGCATTATTATTTAGTGAACCTCCAATTTTATGTGGGATACCTTTCTCCTTTTAGGTGAAAAACCCTAGAAGTGTAAGAGAGAACCCTCCTACAAAAAATTGCATTTCATTTTGGTGAACCTGACTTTTGAACATTTTCGTTATGATTTTAAGTGTATTTATATCCTAGGTTTAACTTGAATTAACATTGCATTAGGTTTTGCATTGTTTAATTTGCATCCTAGGGTTTTAAAAATTGCATTAGTGAAAAGCTCAAATAGCTTTCTTTTTTGCATTATATTTCATTGGAAAACAACAAAATTCTGCATTTTCACACTGTAGTTGCATCTAAAAAATCTGAAAAACATAAATTTTATTTAAAATTTCTGAAAAAATTCAATCAAATCACCAATAGGACTAATTCGCCACACTGGGTGACTTAGTCCTTCTACACATTTTGCACTATAATTTCTATCATTTTTTGAGTATTTTCTGCTTTTTTTTTTTTGTTATTGCATTCTATCACAATTTATAGATTTTTTGTTTTATTTCATTTCTTGCATTTAGTTTTGTTTCATTCCTTTCCATCATGTCTTTCTATTTTAATAAGTTTTGGATGTCATTAAAATCTTTTGTTGACATGTCAAACTGTTCCTTTAGAACTGATCCTAATGACCTTGAGCTTCCTCATGCTGCTTCAAATCCTCATGAATGTCTTCCTCGTGATGTTGAAATCATTGGAGAAGATGATGATAGCATGAATAATTTCCTAAATCAATGTCTTGACAACCTTAAATCTAATGCATCTTTTTATCCATCCATGAAACAACAAGACCTTCCTACAATCTCACCTCCAGATATGTTTGGTTACTTTCATCCTAAAACAAATGAAGGACCTAGTTCCTCTAACCAACGAACTCCTCAACCATTCTATGATAACAAAGTCACTAGTACTCCAATCAACCTTGAAGAAACTTATGGAAAAGGTTTTACCATCTTAAGAAAGCAAGGATATGACATAAAAACTAAACATGAAATCTATAAACCTTTTGAACAAGTAACAATTAAAGAAAGCATAGAGGGGATAGGCTATCACGATCCCCCTCATGACCCTAAGCCTCCTAGAGAGCATCTCAGGCTTTGTAATGATGGAACGATGATCTTTGACTGTCCCCCTAACTTGAGCATCCTACTTCCTCTTGAACAACCCATGAATAATAACAATCATAAGGATACAAGGATCCCCATGGGTCCTCTTCCTCCTTCAATTCATGAAAAGGGTGAATCGAGTAAATGCAAATGACCTTACAAGTTGAAAAAACTAAAATTTCCTCTCCTTCCACCACTTGAATGGGAAAGGAAACTACAAATTATTTTAAACAAAGGTCTTATCATATTGCCACTTATGAATAGGTTGGTAATACATCCTAAAGATTCCAAATACTGAGTAAGTACCACTTCGATGACACCGACTGCTATCCCATAATCCCATAGTACACTTTCCCACTCCTTAACATGCAATAGTTGTAGAATCTTGCATTCTAACTATTTCATAACCTTTCCCATCATCTATCTCAGCTCATTCTTGTCTTGCACTCAGTGGGGGAAAGAAGTTTTTAGCCTTGTCCTAGTAATGCATTTGTCCTTATACCCTAGCTATGTGTTTCACCTTCCACTTATCCTGGCTGAGATTGGGAGGTGGCTAACTTGTTTGATGGTTGACTTTCCTTTGCATTACTAGTATTTTTCTTTTTTTTGGTGTGATTACATGTGCATAATGTGATCCCTCATGATGTTTTGTTTGATGTTCTCTCTTTTGTATGTTTCATTTTGCATTTGCTATATGGCTGTCTTACATAACATAGCTTGCATGCCTGCAATGACATCACCTTTGTTCAGGAGTTCCAAGCATACAAAGCTTTTCTTGTCTAATGAAGCTTGAAATGTCATTTTCTTTTGTGGCACCTTATTAAAGTTATCAGGAGGTATAACTTTGGCATGGTTCAGCGGTAAGCCCATTCTGAGGCATGACTTTTCTTCGTTGCCACTTGAGTGTGTGTGAGTGCATACCAGCCATGAGTGTATTTTTCTTACCTTTTAGGCCTTCTCACCTAGTGGACAACCATGATTTTCATCGCCTTAGAGTGAGTATACATTTATTTTCCAAATAAACAACCTAGATCTTATCCACAATGGGATGGAAAAATAATCGAAACTTGATTTGATTCACTTTTGTTTCTCCTTTTTTCTCTTTCATTCTCTTTCATCATTTTCATCTGTGTTCATTTGTGCTTATGTTTTGTTTGCCATGGGATCTTGATCCTAGGGGCTTGATCATCCCTCTTGATTGTTGTTGTCTCATCTTACCAAGCATCAATGGATTTGGATCCCTCTTGATGTGCATATTGGGATACTTTAGTGTGAGTTTGAAGCAAGTTCATCCTGACACTAAAGTGGGGCCTTAATGTGTTGCCAAAAAGATGTATAGTTGGACATTTTTACGCTCACTTGAGTCTCTCTCATGGAAGTTGCCCTGATTTTTCCTAGATTTAATGTTGTAATGTGGTCAACACATTCAAATTAGGTCTTGGACCCTTGAGAATCATTAAAAATTCTAGGATGTCTTGTAAAAGTGTTGTGAAGTGTTGTAACCCACTTTCACACTATTTTAGGACCCTTTAATTATAATTCACTTAAATAACCCATTAATTATCACTTACCAAGCCTTATTTCAAATTTTTGTAAATATTTGTAACAAACTCTCATGCTTTTATAGACTTGTCATCACTAATTCGACCCTTTTTATGTTAAAAATGACCCCTTAATGCACTTTTTGGCCTTACTTAAGTGTATTTTTAAGACTATTCCCATTAAACATTATTAAATACACTTTAATCCCCAACACCCAGTAAAATTTCCCTAGTTGGACCAAGTCGTCACTTAGGGCAACTTAGTCCCACTGGGCACAAAAATAAAAATAATTTCATTTTTTTGGCAAGATTTTATTCTCTTGACCTTGAGGTCAGCCTGTGATGTGTTATTTTTGGTAAATATTGGAAAATAAATTATAAATAAAGGATTTTTCTCTCATTCTCACCCCCAATTAGTTTACTGCATCCATTCACACATTAGTTTACTTTCATTCACAATTCTCAAGGATTCAAGGTATTGTCAAGCATCCATTGGAGCATCTTGTTTCATATCCTTCGATTTGAACATCAAGGGTTTGGTGACTTTGTGACATTATATGCTATTCATTCATCACTCTCTCTTTATTCTATTTTATTTTGGGTATGTGCAGGATCATGATGGGCCAAAAAGTGGCAATATGATGGGTATGTGGCTAACAAATTTTTTTTTACCCAAAATTGATGAAATGAAAAGGGTTTTTAAAGGAGATTCTTAGCTTTCCACCAAAGTAAATTATGCTTTACTTTGAATTTAATAAATAATTATTAATCATTTTCTATTTGAATTACAACTAAAGTCTTGATTGATAGGCTAATTGAAAAACATCTATAGCTTTCAAATAGTATCACATTTTTTTAATCTGAAACATGTGTCACATTCTATGCTTTGTATACTATAGGATTAAAATAAGAAAAAATGAATTTCATGAAGTTTTGACCAAGTTAAGGTGGTCAGACATACAAATTTTTGTATTTTGTAAAAGTTGTCATAAAAAATTCATAATTAATTATTTACTTGGAAAAAAATTATAAAAAAATATGCATCACATCTGTACATGAGTTCTCTACGTATATCTAAAATTTTATAAAAAAATATTATCATTTTATTGTGGTTAGGGTGGTCAGACTGACACCTACTTATTTTTCCCTAAAATTTAAAACTACTACATTGAAATTTCAAAATTTCACCAAATAGATTTTTTATTTTAAAATAAACCTAGTAGTTTAGAAACTATATTCATTTTGCTACAAATTCTATTCTTACATATTTTTGAAATAATATAGATAACTTATTCAAATATTTATGTCAAGTTGCCTAACTTTGATTTTTCTGAATTTTTTTCCACTTAAGGGCATATTTTTTCCATGATGATCCTCCACATACCCTTTTATACATTTTGATTAACAAAACAGGGTATGAGGAAGGCTAACCACTATTCTCTAACCCTTAACCCTTTTTCCCCTCATTGCATGTGTGTTTTGCAGGTCTTGTATGCAGATTTGTCAAAGAGAAAAGTATTAAAAAGTGGTCAAAAATCTAGCAAAGTCATAAAATTCAACAAAGCCCTAATTGAAGCTTGGAGACCTCTTTCAACTTGTTTTATGCAGAATCTGAACTAGACACCTGTTAGGAAGGGAAGTGCATATTGAAAGATACATATTCTTGTCCCAAATTTCTCAGGATTCCCAAGTGGACTAAGTCACCATCTATGAAAAATTAGTCCCACTGCTAGGCCTAAAAAGTGATTTTCACATTTTTGAGTACCCATTTGGCAGAAACCTATTTCAGTAGAATCTCCCTGAAATATGACTAAGTTGCTTAGCATGGCGTAAGTGTCCCAGTTAGCTTTTCCACTCAACTCTATAGGATTTCAGAGCCTCTCTACATCATACTTCAGTTTCTGGGTGTACCTCTCTAGTCTTGATTAATTTTGCTACAGTTAATTTGCATTTCTAGGCTATTTTGCATATCACAATGTGTTTTCAAACAACTTGCATATCTTCGGTTTTACATTATTATTCATTATCTTTTATGAGTTATTTGCAATTAGGAAATTCCATTTAGACATATCTCAATCATATTAGCAATAGTCTTTAGTGAACCTTCAAATTTTTGTGGGATACCTTTCTCCTTTTAGGTGAAAAACCCTAAAAGTGTAATGGACAACCCTCCTACAAACATTTGCAATTCAATAATGAATAAATCCTTTGCACAAAAGAACGATTCAATTTTTTTCTTAACTAAAAATATAATTCCAATAATCCTTCCTTGAATGATATCAGTGCAACTTAAGAGGACCTACTATCGAGCACTAATGAAACATTGGAAAGTAAATGTCCTAACCATAATTACTCTCATAAATAGTTGTCTTATTAAAAAAAATGAGGTAATGAGGATAAGAAAGAAAAACAATAAAATTAAATTAAGAAAAATATATAATTTTAGATACAATATGTAATTGACATAATATGTCAGGATTTGAAAGCTTGGGAGGGTGTCCAACCATTTGGAAATTGGATTAACGATGAGAATTGAACTTTGTCGATGAGACATTTAAAATACAATTCTTATAAGGATGGAAGTGAGAATAAAAATGGCAGAGAACCCACGATCTGCATTTAGTATGTAGCAGATGGGGAAAATGATTACTTTCTAGTTTTGTAGGCTTTTGTAAGTGCTCAATAGCTATAGTTAAAAACTAATTGTCATAACCTTCACACTAAATTAACAAACTAGAGACAGATGGATTTGGATTGTAGTTATCAAATAGGTGAAATGAATACTCTAAACACATAGTTATAATATTTTTATAACATCAAAAGAATATTGTTAAAAAAATGATTACAAGACAATCTTGAAAGTATGTAGTCACCCATAAATTCATAAAAGACAGTTATTCGTATTGTTTGTAATTTTTTAAAAATGGTACTTTTTATTTATTTTGTTTACCTCAATTAAAAAAATAGATTAATTAAATAAGTGAAATTATTTAATTAATTACTTAGTTTAAATACATAATCTAAAACTTGATTAATATGCTATGAAATTGATTATAGAATTTAAATAAATTAGTTATGAATCTTAGTTCAATTTTCAATGATTGAATATTTTGCAAAGAATGTTATGAAATGATTCATCAATATATAAAGAATTAAGGTTCTATCTAGATAAACATCTTAGTAATTGTAAATTGATTTTTTTCTATTATAGTTTGTAATTGAGCATGTTTAGTTGATATGAGCAAGTGTGAAAATGATTAAGCATGTGAAATTGATAATTGCGAATGTGGAAATGATCTATTATGTGAAATTGAGTTTTGATTTGTAGAAGTGAATTGATGGGGAACATAAGACTATTGTAAATTTACTTCAACTCCTCGTGATTATGTTTGAAGAGGATTCATTTCTAAAGTACCATTTGAGGACTTGATAAGTGAAAGTCATAGTCTCTTTAAACAAGTTTATAGATGAAAGCTCTAATGGAAGTTAATCTAGATTAAAAATCGTAGGAGAGAATGCAGTATCCTTACGATGATGAAACTAGCAAATGTTGTTCTTATATGAATTATCCAATGAGAATCGTCCATGATTCAAATTTGCAAGTTCAAGATTTATATTTCTGTGTGTAAAAAATATAAAAAATAATTTTATGTATATAGTTGTGAACCAAAACCACTAATTGCTAGATGTGTAAATAAATTTAAATTTTAAGGATGCACGCTAATGACAATAGACAGACATATGATTATTTCACAACTTCTATAAAAAATACATCATCTTAAATAATAGCCATTGAATAAAAATATAATTTGATCATTTTGAATGAAAAACTAAAAAAGACATAACATGGATGCCTTATTTTCACCATTTTTTATTTTGAATTGTGCTATTAATTTGACAGTGTTACAAATTTGTCTTCTCTTTCCCATGAACATGTTTCCTTTGAATTAGATATGATGTAATTTCTATTTTTCTCGTGTTCTTGCATGTGAGTAACTTGTTTATATACATCATGTGACTCCAAAAAAGGCTATTTCCTTTTGGTTGTTTTAGGGCCACAGTTTTCCAAACTGTTTTATATTAGCTACGCCAGCTGCTGTTATTTTTGCGTGCAGGGCTTCAAAGGTTTTTAATAGAAAGGCTGGTATATATTATTGAAATCTTGTGGTGCCCAATAAAGCAAAACATGCACAGCATTAATGGCGCCTCCCACTATCTGTATTGTTTATGGCTTTGAAATGTTCGTGGTTATCTATGTTTCAAAAAAGAATGATATATGATAATAATACGCGTTTCTCCTGTATGATTCTTGGCTGCTATTTTCCGTGGGTGTTAATTTTAATTCGTATATTTACACTTTGACTAAAATATGTCTTTGTGCTTTTCACAGGACTGATGGCTGGGTAATATAATAATTTTGAAACGTAAAGAATTGTCGGCCATTATAGTTTGAGGAATTCGAGTGCGAATGAAGGATCTTCTATTTTATTTTACTGAGGAAATCAAATAATAAAGAATGAGACTTAATTGCTAAAGTCGGATTATCTTACTTTTCTATTTTTCAAGAACTTGTCGAGAGCGACGACCTAAAGCAATTTTTTTTTTTTTTTTTTTAAGTTATGACTTAAGTATAAAAACATTGAGTGAATATTTTATTTCAAACAAAAATTAGTTATTTCTTTTTACAGAAATTTATTATGGATTTGGTGTTATTGATTAAGAAAATAATTCAGCGTAAATTTAAATAAGATAGAATTTTTTTAATATTATAAATAATTGGTTAGATGTGTATTTGAAAAGAAAAATCAAAATTTTAATTAGTTTTATTAAATTATATATTTTAAAGTATAATTTTATTATATAGAATTATGTAATTGTGGAAATAATTTTTACTGATCTTGTTTTTCTTATATTTTTCTTTATATTATAAGGAAATGTCAATATGATTTTTTCTTTTCTGTTAACCATCTAAGCAATATAGGATTTCACATTTTCATTGTAATGCCTCAAGCTTTAGTGTAAGACATTAACAATTAATAAATGAATGGATAATTTTTTCATAACATAAGAATAACATTCACACATTAAAATGTACTCGTACAACTAGAGATGTTGTGACACAATTAAATTACACTAATCTTGTGCAATGATGCAAAAATTATCGCTACATAAGTAGGAGACTTAACTATGTCATGCGATAGCATTAAAACATTAAAAAAAGGGAAGATTTTTTTCCTAACCATTATGAAATGACACAATATTGTTAACCACATCTCTCATGAATAGATAAGGAATGAATGATAATTGATGTTAATTTCCTAGTCCAAAGAAAATTAAGCATCAATCCATCCCATAATTCTAGTTAAAACACACCCACACACCAAACAATATGGAAATTGCATCAAAGACTTGGAAAATAATTATGTTGGCTTAGTCTTGTAAGGTACAATTTTGAAAATAACTAGCACCACTACAAAAATTGACAAAACCATATTTCTAATGATATCTAATTCAAAACATTTGCCTCTTATATTGCAAGTTATAGAAAAATTTAAAAAATGCCCTCTTGAGGGCATACTTAGACTAAATAGGAACAAAAATTGAGCTCTTGTTCCCTCCATATTACCTCTCAAAAAGCTATAGTTTTAAAATATATACCACCACTAGTAGTGGTGGTGCCACTAGGTGGAACGATGGGGGGGTGTCGGGCCACAAGTTGCACTAGCCTTGGGTGCTAAGCCCTGGTCCAAGCGCTAAGTGTTGGATAGTGGTTGTGGGTGGTAAGCCTTGGAAACCAGGTGTTCGAGACATAGGGATGATGATGTACGGTGTTTTCATTGATGAAAACCCATTGTAGAAGTGATGGTTCATCATTATGTATATAGTTTAGAGTAGACCAAGCTTTTTGGGAAATTGGCTAAGTGTTTGATTGAGACAATGATGTAATAGAGCATTAGTTTTGTGGTTCACATTGTTCTACATTGGAATATCTTATCATATGATTTTTAGGTGATAATAGTACATGTTCAAGGAGTCTATATCCAAGTTTTCAAGGTTGTATGTCTTTTGTAGGAGAAGATATTTATGATAGAGTATCGGGATAAGCACATACATAATTATAGTTGCAATGTTCTTGTTGGAATGCTCTACATTCCACCATGGACGATCATTATGCTTTGCATATTTTAGCAAGTGTTTGAAGATGTTAGATGTGTGTGCACTCTAAGTTTCAAGTGATTTGGTGGTCCGCATGTCAAGCTTTGTTTGAGAAGTTGGTTGATTCAATTATTGCTTCATTAGTTTTGTTGTGTGGTGTCGACTTAAGGGTTTTGGGGTTGTGCAGTATTAAGTTGAGTATGAAGTGAATCATAGGATTGATTATAGGTCATGAGGACATATTCTGGTGAAGAACATATTTTGGTTTCTTTTATAAGGTATTTGTAGTGTTGAAAAATGTATCCCTTTACATTTTCAAACTTTTTGGGAGCCTCTCTGCTAAAACTAGGATTATTTTTTCCTTATTTGGTCCTATTTTGCATCCACGAGCCATATTTAATGCATATTTATGCGGATAATCTCAAAACTTATCTAATGGCCAATCATAATTCATGATTGTGGGTTGTGTGTTCAAAATCTATTGATCTGGGACTCATACATCACCTTGGGCATATGGGTCCCACCTAGGTTCAAGGCCTACTTTTGAATATTGCATTAAACTTAGCATTTCTTAAAATTTGTGTCCCAAGCTTAGACTATTGAGATTCATATTCCCCAATTGGTGTATGAGTACCGCTTTAGCCTTGACCTATTTGTAATTCAATTCTTGGCAAGATTTTATTCCTAGATCTGATGTCGACTTCTTGTGTTGTAATTTTGGGAAATTTTGCATAAACAAGCATAAATACAAGGTTATTTCACATATTTTCTCCTAGAAGTTTTATGCAAGCATTCATATAGCAAGTTTATGAGATCAATAGCATTGAAGAGTAGATTATCAAGTATTTTGAAGCTGCAATCAAGATTTAAGAATCATGTCAAAGTATTAATGCATCATGTGTGTTTTTGAGCTAACATTTGTGATGTAGGTTTTCATTATTCAAGAAAGCATTCAAAGACATCATTTCATATCAACAATCAAGAGTCAAGATCTACTTTCATGCTTTCCATTTCATACAAGATTGCAGCCTTTATTTCAAGGGTTTGGTGAGTTGCAATAGTGCATATTTTTCATTCATCATTCCTTCATTCTATTTCATTTTATTTCAAGGTTTAATTACCCAAATGAGTTTGACCAAGGAAAACCCCTATCCACTAAAAAATCAATGTTGTTCTCCCTCTACATGTGTCATTGTAGATGTAGATCATTTGAGACTTGAAGATCCTTGAAGACTAAGTTGTGAGATTGGAGAAAGTTGTTAAAGTTTTCAAGAAGTTGTCATCTTCACATAAAGTACCCTACAAGCTAGAATTCAAACTTTCAAACTCAAAGATCAGATAGGAAAGAAGCTACAGAAGATCACTAGAGGATACCAGAGTTTCAGAAAAGCTCTAATACTGGGACTAAATCACCACCTTGGGCATATGAGTACTAGTATATACCACTTTGTGACAATTTTATGTAGATCTTGGTTTGACAATTGCAGATTCGAAATGCAGCCAAAAACCCTACACTGGGACTAAATCCCCTAGCATGGCGTATGAGTACCAGTTCACATCAAAAGCCATAATTTCAAGATTGCAAACCTTTTTTTAGGCAACTTGAATATTCCATGTGCTTCTATGTTTAGCCTCAGTTTATTATTTTGATTTCAAGTTCATTTTCTAGGTCATATAGCCAAATTTTCATATTTCTTTCATTTCCATCTTTCTAAGAATTTTCTTAGTGGTGAACCACCCCTTTATTCTCACCCAAGGAAACCTTGTAGTAATCTCTTTTCCTAATTGGTTCCTTAGGTTGAGATCTCTAGGAATTCCTTTAATGAACTAAGATTGAAATAAGGAGGACCCAAACCCTCCTTGTATGTGTTCCATCTCCTAAAAGGTCGAGCACCCTATTTCCTATGGTTCATTTTGGTGAACTCAACTCTTGAACACTTGCATTTCTGATTTGTAGTACACTGTAGTTCTAGATCTATCTTACGTTAACTTTTCAATATATCTTTCATTAGCTAATTTACATTTAGGGCTTCTAAATATTGCATTAGTGCAAGTGCATATAGGTTGCATTTTTGTATCTTGCATCATTGAATTTCATTTGAAATTTATCATTATAAATAATCATTTGAGCATAAATGTTAGAAACCTTAACTTTCAACTCAAAATTTGCTAAATTTTGTGTCAAAACACTCATCTAGGACTCATTTAGCCCTTTTGTGCAATTTAGTCCTAGTACAATATTTTTTAATTGATTTCTGTGAATTATGTCTTATGTGTTTTTCACTGTTTGGGCCTCCTAAAAACCCTAATTGGGACTCATACACCCCTTCTAGGTAGTTTAGTCTTGTATCAAACTTGAAACTGCACTTTACAACATTAAAAACCTTATTTTTGTGCTTTTGTTTGCTGTTATTAGATCTCTATTTTAGATTACTAAATGTTTGTTTCATTCATTTCATTAGATCTGGTTTAATTTGGTTTTATTTGAAGTGCATTGATAAACTTAAGAATTGGAATTAAAAGCATACTAGTTATCTTGTGTTCATTCCATTTATCTTGCATTCATTTATTGTCCATTGCATGAGCTTTACAACTAGGTACATCCTATTGCTAATACTATAGTGAGACATAGTTCGAGACTCATGTCATCCCGCGATAGCACACTCGTCATAGATATTGGGTTATCTAGCTCTTTCACTCATAGTGTTGACACTAGTGCACTAGGTATGGACCATACCCTTGACAACTCTTTACCCTCAAGTAGTATTACGAGTGTTGAAACAATGGTTGCTAATATCCCTCAAGAAAAAATAATCCAAATACATGAAGAGTTAGCAAACCTACAACATCAAGTGAGTACTGAAACCATTTCCAACATTGCTATTCCTACTATAGATAACATACACCGCATGATTTTAAGTGAACAAGGAATAGAACTTGTGCATAACTTAGCTTAGATTTTTGGAAAACATCTTATCTCAACCACTAGTTGTGCTCAACCTTTGAACAATGTCCAAATTCAAGGAGGAACCCAATTTACTCCTACAACCATTTCCTTTATTCCTACCTATACCGACCTACTAGTAATGTCTTTCCTACCTTGGGTATTTCCACTAGCAATTCTATTACCTTTTTGGCATCTCACCTTATATCTCCTACCACTTTACCTCCCATAAGCATTCCATTCACTTCCCCCTCAAACACATATACACATCCATCATATTCACCTCCATCTCAAAATACAACCAATGATGCCATCCTTAACCAACTCTTGCAAAGTATTTCATCCCTTCAAAATAAAAATGGTCAACCCTCATACTATGTCAAAAGAAATCCTTTATCCTTGGATATATTAAGAAAACTGATACCACAAGGTATCGAGATTCCTAGGTTTAAGAAATATGGAAGAAAAGGAGATCCTTCTAACCGTGTTTCTTCTTATACCACCTTATGTAGCGATTTCATACTTGAGGATGAGCTCTTGGCTAAGATTTTTCCTACGTCCTTGAAAGATACCGCTTAAGAATGGTTCTCCTCATTACCAAATAACTCAATTCATTCATTCAATGAACTTGTTGAGGCATTTATTAACCATTTCCAAGTGCACATGACTCCTATGATGACCTTATCTTATTTGTGAAACATAGATTTTTGGGACCCTATGTAATACCCCTCCTCTTATTGGTAGGATTTGGTATTTTTCAATGCGGTTGTTTGCTTCTTGTGACGATGATGATATTGTTTGATTTGGTTAGTTAGACGTTAGATGATGCTATTGTTTCATTATGGATAAGAATATTTCGTATGATAGTATGGTTGGTTATATTAGTTGATTTTCAGAATTATTATATGATGCAGTGATTTAATTAGATATGTTTTAAGATGATTGTTAGTTAGAAATGTTGATTTATTGATTATGTTATATTTGTTAGAATAGGTGTGATGAAGGACAATATGGCATCACTCGTTCGCGAGTGCCCTGCTATGTTGCAATTTCTTCTCACAATGCAGTACTTCAATTTAATGCTTAGATGATTATATATATAGGTATGCACATGTACACAACTTCTCTTGTATGCAGGATTTGCAGGTACAAGTCTCGATTCCACCTGCTTCGGCAGGACAGGGCGAGCACCAAATAACCCAACGGATAAATGTTGATACAGAGGTGACGATGAAGTCCTCCCGTCCCATGATGTCAGATCGTCTCGTTTGATTGGTATTGTTTATTTTTGTATTTTGTCGTCATTTGTGGCTCGTGTTTTGTGTGTCGTCGTATTTTGATTAATGTGGTATTTTATAAGTGATGATTATTTAATTGATGTTGATATTTTAAATGTTGTGATTTTGTTAATTAAAGGTGGATAATAAGTGTGTATTTTAATGTTGGTTTATTTGTATGAAAATATTTAAATGTTTTATTTAATTTTTATAAAGTCGTGTTTTGATTAAATGATAATTAAATATTAAAGGTATTTTAATTATTTTAATTAATTATCAGGTGAGGATAATTATTAGAATAATTTATTTAATTAAATAGAAAATGTGTTGTGCAAGAAAGTGGTAAAAATAGAAATTAAAACAAATAAAACAAATAAAACAAGTAAAAGAAAGAAAAGTTGTGCAAACGAATAGGAATTCAGATCTAATTAAAAAGTTAGCTTTTAAAGAATGATTTTTATTTTATTTCTGATTTTTGTTGATATTTGAGAGAGGAATATTATCTTTTAATTAATTTAGAATTTTTAAAAAGAGTTTTTCACACAGAAGAGATTAAGGATGGAGGGAGGGACAATATATTTTGATTGGAATGAATAATTTTTGGGGGTTTTACACACACACAGAGGTTTTTGTTGAGACAGAAGTTGCATAAGCTATTGGTGATGTATTGTTGAATCAGAAAGAGAATATATTTCAATCCCTTTTGCTATACTTTGAGAAGAGTGTTAGAAAGGAACTAAGAATCTGTTACTGGTGTTCGGCTTGGAGAGTCTCTGGGCAAATAATCGGATTCGAGTTCGAGGGTAAAATTTTGTAGAAGAAATTTGGAAGCACGAACAAGGAGCTCTTCGAAGTCATCAGAATCAAACGGGCTTCATTAGATTCTCAAAGAAGCGCAGGCATCCAGGTTCCCGTCTCTATCTTTGATTTCTTTAAATCTGCAAAAATAAATAAAATCATGATTTAAATGAATTTGTGTTGCAAATAAAACATCTGTCTGAGATTTAGTTAAATTTTATATTACGTGAAAGAAAATGAAAACTCTGGGTAATTAGATCTTAGGGAACAACAAAGCGTATGGAGAAAATTTCAATGGATTTAAAACAATTGGTTTCTTCCCTTCTAGTTGTTTAAATTTATCATGATATTTCAGAGAAAATAAAATTGTCCAACTTGGTTTGATCAAATTAGAGAAAAATAAATAAATGTGATTTCTGAAACTTTATATATTAGGATATATATTATTTATATATTTGATGGAAGTCTGCTGTAAAACCCTTCTATTAAGGTGTTCTGGAAAAAGAAATTTTATAGTAATTGTAATGCACATATATATATATATATATTTAAATTTCTGTATTTGGTATTTCCTTTTAATAAAAAAACCCTGATTTCGCCAGAATTCGTACCTATTAAAGGACGGATTGTTAATGTATTAAAATGAATTAAAAATAAAATAAAAGTTAAAAGAGAAATTTTATAAAAAAAAAATAGATTTAAATGAATTTTGTTTTTATGTTTGTGTGAAGGGAAGGGTCGGCGTCAGCCGTACCCTCCCCATCCGTCCCTCTTCATGCAGCAGCTCAGGCGGTAGTCCAAAGGACTGCCACCGTAGTCCAAAGGACTGCTGAGTGCAGTCCGTAAGGACTACCACGGCAGTCCCAAGGACTGCTGTACACAGTCCTTCGGGACTGCGCCTATGGCAGATTTATGTAAGCCATTTTAAATGTTTTTTTTTTTTGTTGTTTATTTGATTTCGTTTTTATTTATTCATGTGAATTTATATATATATATAAATATATATATATGTATATTTATTTATAAATAAATATATATATATTTATATATATATATATAATGATATTTATTATTTATTTTTTTTTTGGTTGTTGTTATAATTATATATATATATATATATATATGTATTTAAACATATATATAAATATAATTATTATTTTAAAATATATATATATGGAAAATAAAGAAATGTAAATGTCTTTTAGAATTAAAATATTAAGGGATTTTTAGTATAATAAAATTTAATTGTTATAAATGATTTTAAATATAAATGATGAATTATTTTATTAATATTTGTTCAATAGGGATATATATATTAATATATTTTAATATATATATATATATTTATATATATTGTCTTATTTGATTTTGAATATTTACTTTATTTTAAAAAAAGGAATATTAGGTTGTATGACATATTTGGGATAAAATTTAAATGATAGGGTAAGATTATTTTATTATAAAATATTTATGGTAAAGATTGGTCGTGGAAATAGAATGCAAGTATAGATAAAAGTGAATTGTTGTTTGATGAAATGTGGAATATGTTGTTGCTAATTTGTGAAACCCTTTGAATTGTTGGATTGATTTCCTTATTGAGTGGACTAATTTCCGTATTAAGTTTGTGCGTTGGTTGATTACTCTGTTGTGTTAATCATTGGTCTTGTTTAAGTTTGTTTGAGTCAAATTGTAAGATCATTGTGTAATGTATGGTTCAGTAACCGAGGAGGAGAAATAGAGGTCTCCCTTGGATACCACTCGAGAGTGTATTGAATTTAATTGTGAAGATTTCATTGGGATGTTGCCACTCACTACCTTATGGTTGTTGACTCGTTCGTGATATCTTGTTACTATTGTTGGTTTTTTTGATGAGGAAACCCTAGTGTAAGCCTTTTAGAGTCTTCCAGAGGCTTGTTCTTATTGCTGGTGAATGTTCGTCATTTTATGAGGCAAGATGTTGGTATCATTAATTTGAAAGGGTTGTACGAAACTTTGTGAGACTGGGATTATGAGCTTTTGCGAGATGGAGTTGCCTCGCCTGTTATGTTTTGAGTTATCTATTTTTGTTTGTGATAGTACAACCCTTGCTTAGTTTGGTTTAAGTTAGGGGTCATAGGGAGAGTGGCTCTTCGTGGGCGCCGGCGCCTCGGGTAAGAGGAAGTGCCAGGGGAACCCACGTAAGAGTAGTTAAACAAGTGATAACTTAATTAATGTATTTAGTGGGTTAGGTTAGTTAACACATAATAAGATAAAAACATGCACCTCACCCCTGCCGTTAGCTCTCTCAAAGGCTAAGGATGGGTGGGAAGACCTGGTTGGTAAGGTCACTACCTTGTCTCTATGAAAGGTAAGTGGCTCCGCATGAGTAACCCTATGGGGCGGCACCTTGAAATAGGATGTCTGGATAACCATAGATGAAGGCGGCTCCTTGAGCTAGGTTGTCTGGTTAATCCATGTATAGATGGAGGCGGCACCTTGTGATAGGTAGTCTGGCGAATTCATATAAGGCCATGCGATGACACTCTCCACTAGACACCCTTGTCCTTGTTTCTTGTCGCCTCTGGATATTGTTATATTTATGTTGTTTCTGTTTTGAGGGCTAGGGGATCCATAGATGGGTGCCGGCGCCTCAGTTGAAGGAAGAGCCAGGGGATCCCATGTGAGCTATGCGATGACCCTCCTCGTTTGACACCCGTTTGACTTGTTTCTTGTTGTCTATGGAAGGGTGTATTGAATTGTTGTTTCAGATTTATATGGAATTGTATTCCGGTTATTGTCTTAGATTTATTTGGAAGTGTATTTTGGATATCGTAATCTTTATGTAGTTATGACTCTTGTGAATTTTGGTTTATGATTGCTATGTAGTTACTTGTATGATTGCTGATACGTTATGTAATTGTGATGAGTTTCATAGTGTTAACTTGTTATGTGATTATGTGATCGTTGATGGTTGCTCATTGTATGCCTTGAGATGTATTTGTTTTTGTACTATGTTGTTGTTGAGTCGGTTGACACTCATGGTCGGGTTCACTTCCTCATCACCTTCTGAGCACGGGGGGTGAGTTACTTGTAATTCACATGGTTGGGTGGAACGTGCTCCGCACCCGTTGGGTTCCCCATCAGCGTCTTGTCTTCTCAGCATTTCCGCAGTTGGAGTTGTACCAGTATTCACCTTGTATTTCAGATTTCATCGTATTTGTATCATCCCACATGTTTGGGAGTTTATTGTAATTCTTGTATCAATTCCCATGTTGGGAAATCCAATGTAATTCATATTTCAAGGAAAATTGTAATGTAATATTATAATGATGAGGTACCAGTTAGGCTCATTTGTATCTCTTTTAAGAGATTTATCATGGATGTAATTATGCGATGTTTACTATACTCGCATCATGGTTATGGGATGTAACATTGTTTATGATTATTATAAAGTTAATGGTTATGTTATATTCTTTAGCTTTATTCTGTTTAGTTGTTGCGATGTAACCTCGCATGCCCCAGAGAACTAAGTGTGTTAATATGATGTGATGTGCTATGTGAATTATGGTTAAGTGTTGTTACATGTTTAATCTAATTGCTTTTAAAAAAAAAATTATTTGCATATTGTGTGTTCTTTGGGGTTTGCACAGCCCACCTATGGACTACTCTTACTTCTAATTACTTGTAATCTATGAAGTGATAGAATGAATGCAAACCTAAGAAACATGTGATGTTTGAAAACACATTGTGTATACAATAATGAACTAGAAACAAATACAAGAAATTAAACAGAAATGAATAAAACTTAAAGTGTACTGGAACATTAGAGAGCTGAAATTTCTTTTGAGAGTATTTGTTGATGATAATTTTTAAGGCACGGAGGACTCATTCTATCAGACCAGATCAAATGGAAAATCTCATGGCCAGGCAGGAGGCCAGGTTTTGAACCAAAAGGTATCCGGAAATGTGGAAAAACTCAAACTAACCTAGGTGGGACTACCCCACCCACCCATGGTGAATCAGTCCAATTTAGATTTTGAATATTCAAAGGTTGATTAGGAGGGACCACTGGTTTGCACTTTATTCCTATAGGTGTGTCATGGGAAAGTGTGTTGGAATCCCGAGATTAAGAGAGTGACTTTTTATTTGATGTTTGACTTGGATGATAAAGAGATGACTTGAATGACTTAATATAATCTCAATGGACCTAAACCTCCAGTGTCCTACAAAATAGGATAAAGAGGATATAATTTGAATCATTAGGAACATTAGAGGTTTGCCTTTAATAAAACTCTCAGTTTAGGTAATTAAACCAAATGATGAAAACATGTAATGAAGAATGAAACAAACAGAATTAATACCTTCTCATGATTGTACCTCTTGAAATTCTACCATATAACCTTGAGATTCAAACGCTGGAGATACTTTAGGAACTAACTGACGAACTACAATGAGAAAGTACAGCATGGCTTGGACAGAGATAGAAGATGGATTAATGATGAGAGAATGTAAGAATGGGATTTTAATGTTGTTGGATAAAGTGGGATAAAAATACTTATTTATGAATAAATGTGTATGAGGTATCGATATTACCTCATCCACAGGGTTGACATATAGTGAAAATAAACTTTAAATTTCACTTTTTCCCGCTCAAAGGTCAAAATGGGGACCAGATAGGACTCATTCACCACACATGGAAAATGTGTCCCATTTGGATGGATTGATTTTCCATGCATGGAAAATGCATCCCACAGGGGCCATTCTCACACTTGAGAAGCCAAGGAATTAGGAAATAAGGTCTAAAATGCCATCTTGTTAGGGATTTGATCAATTAAAACATAGGATGCACAATATGAGACATTGCAGGGACCCTATTACAAACTGATAATATAAATGTCAAATGAACCTTGGGACACATAAATCAATGTAAAGGGTGTGATTAAATGAAACCTTACAACATTAAGTGGGTACATATCTAAAATGCACCAAGAACAATAGTAGATGTGCAAGACACACCTTTCCTGGATTTATCAATAATTTGTTAATAAGCATCCCATATTGATGTAATAATGCTATTCAAATATGTTCATGATGTTGAATTAGGATAATAGGTTAATTAAGTCTAGAAAAATGTGAAGTCCTTCTGAAGTCTCTACAACACCTTTACAGACATCATTAAAAAAACTGTTTATTTGATTTACAGAGGGTCCACTACCTAGTCTTGATTCATGAAATTCTCTGCCCAGTTGAATCAAGGCCTCATTAAGTCCATTTTATAATGAATTAATCTCATGTCAAGCAAAGGGTCCTTTTTTCTACGACATATTTAGCCCCCACTTTAGTGAGAGGATGAACTTGCTTCAAAATCACACTAAAGTAGAAATTCAAGAGAGATCCACATATAGATGAAGATGACAGAATAGCCATCAAGGAGGAGGTTGCCTGAGCCCCAGTTGAAGATCTAAGTCAAACCATCAATATACAAAATCATGCAATGCCAAGAATGAAGGACGAGGTGGAAAAGATGTACTGACTTTGGGCCGAAGAAAATTTCTTGGTTATCCACCAAGTGAGAAAGAAAAAAAGGTATACTCGCTCTAGGCCACAAAACTTCTGGGTGTCCGTGGGCTGAGAAATCCCAAAAAGAAGATACATAAGCTAGTTGGTATGCACTCACAAACAAACACAAAAGTGGCTACGGGGAAAAGTCATGCTGCTAGGTGGGCTTCCCACTCAACCATATCAAAGTTATACCTCCTGATAAATTTAATAAGGTGCGACAAAGAAAAAGATTCCTATCAAAACACGATGGTACCAAAGGCATAAAAGTTGTGTTATACAAGGTGACCATACAAAATGCAAAAAAATGTAAAATGCAAAAATGTAAAAATCAAAACATGTAAAATGTAAAGGATGTTCAAAGGAGTCTTGTTAATTTTGTGCGAGGTCAGTCACTTAGAGAACATTGTGTGTAATGTCTCCAAGAGAGGACCAATCAAATAATAGTATATCCACAACTTAGGGGATGCAGTGCATCACATAAAGCCACCAAGAGGAATGTAATATGCTAACATAGATCACATTTATGAAGGACATCACACCTAATGTAATCCATAGAGTGATAAACGCATCACATAAATGACAAGGCTACACTAAGAACTAAGAATGCAAATGAATTAATGGTAATGTATGCCCCCCACTTTAAAGTGATTGCGAGCACCTGTACTGTGATAAATTGCTTTAAAGTAGAAGAGATAAGAATACATGAGAGCGTACTTGGAAAGCCCTATGCCAAGTCATATGTTTATGATAAGCTACATAATGAAGAAAGGGTAGTATGTCACATGTGAGTCAATATTAAGACATGTCATCCAGATCCCAAGCTTGCTCATATATACTCATGAAAGGTTAATGACTAGGTCAAAATAGACAACGACAAGTGACATATGAGGATAAGCCTATGAGACCCATTGCCCCCCACTGAGTGTAGGAAAAAGGTGAGCCTAGAATGGAGCACAATGTTGTTTGGGTTAAGATTGGGATATTGCACACCCTCCTTTAAAGGTAGGCGTGAAAATCCAATGAAAACTAGAACTTGTGTCTGAAAAGGAATTGTTTGTATATGACACTTTGGACCATGAGGGTGAGATTTTGGAAATGTTATGGAAAGGAAGTGTAGAATCTAACAACCCCCCATTATCACAAAAGAGTTTTTTTGTAGGTGAAGAGTTACGACCAACATGTATATATTCAAGTTCTAATCTGGGAATGGAAGGATTAGGGGAGTTGGATTTGTTGTGATTAGTGGACACATAGCTTCACTCATCTGCATCAATCATTTATATCTTGTTGTTGTATTCAAACTTCATGACACGGTGAAGGGAAGAGGGGAATCCTTTCATAGCATGAATCCATGGTCTACCTAGGATAAGATTGTATGGAAGGGATTCTTGCATGATATGAATAGAGGTAGGCAACATGATAGGTCCAACCTCAATAGGTAATGTGTTCATCCCAAGTGGTTTCCTATCAACATTGTCAAAGCCACGAATATGAACATAATTAAGTTGAATACGATTTTTATCCATGCCAAGTTTGTGTAGGAGACCCATGCTACAAACATTAATCTTTGATCCATTATCGATGAGAGTATTACTAACTAGAGTTTCATTAATGATCACCTTTATCATCAAGGGATCATTTTTTGTGTTGAATCTCAAGTGGGGGTAATTCATGTTTAGGGAATGTGATGTCTAACTGGGTTGCATGTCAGGAGGATGTAACATGATTTGGTTTTATGTAAGATTTTATCTCTTCCCTCTATATTTCCAACATTTCATGAAAGACAAGTTTGATGATCGGTGAGAGATGAATGAGTTCCCATACAAAGATATCAACATGAGTGTTTTTAAATTCTTCAACAGTAGGAAATTTATGAGGAAAATGTAATGATGAAGGAGTGTTGTGTGGTCCTCTAGATGTTTGAGTCACTAAGATACAACTTAGTGGCTGCAAAATATTGTTGAGTAGATTGCATGATGGATTTCATGACAATTCTTAATTTTTTGTGTTTTTCACTAATTGAAGATGATTTAGGAATCTAACTAATTAATTGTGCTCCATAAGGCTTTCCCTATGAGAAGGGAACAACTAAAATATTCATAACCTTCCTCAAACAAAGCATCTACTTCATAACTATGAGAAACGCTAGGAGAAGGGAAAATGTTATTATCATGATTATTTATGTTTAAGTTGTCTTGTTGATCAATTTTTTGTCCACTAAGAGAGGTAAAAGGAGACAAACAACTTAGATTCTCAACACTCCCATAGATTGGTTCTTCTTTCACCAAAACATCTTCTTTGCTAATAGGAGAGATATTACGAGAAGAACAAATATGATCATGTTTGGAATGGCCAAAGTTGTATTCTTCTTCACTAAAACACTCTCATAGGGAGGGGATGGGAAGTGTTTCTTAACATGTTTAGATATGCAAGGTACAAGCATTGTTTGAATAGGAATGAAAATAAAATGTAACCATTTCATGCAATGTTTCAGCAATATGAACAATGTATATGCAAAGATACAAAACACTCTTATCCAACATATGCAAGATTTGAAGAATGGAAACAATGTACATGCAAAAATGAAAATCACTTTTAAAAAACTTATGCAAAGTTTTAGGAATAGAAACATTATATATGCAAAAGTGAAAAGTACTTTTATCAATGTTATGCAAAATTCCAAAAATGGAAACATTTTTTAGATCTAATGATGCTTGGAATTGAAGTGATTGGAAAAATGACTATCCTAAATTGATGTTTTTGAGATAAATGCATAAAAGCAATTCTCTAGAAACCTTCTAGACTTATACTATATGATACTAGGAGCCTTAGGAAGCATAAAAATGAGATTTCAGGTGTTGTTTCAGTCATTGAAAAATTTATAAAGGGACTGATTCGCCACAGATGGTGAATGAGTCCTAGTAGGGGTTTTTTGAAAAAAAATTAAAAATTAGGAATGGTTTGTGATGTGTGTGAGGTTGTAAGGTGCAGACCTAAGATGTAGATGTAAAATTTAAGATATTTGTAAGGAAATTGTATACAAAAATGCAAACAAAATACACTTTTTCCTAATGCAAAAATTTGAAACCCTAGATGCAAATTAACCAATGCAACTCTAATGCAAGTTCAATGCATGCTAGGATTAGGATGAAAATGGACTCCAAATCAGAAAATAAGATGTTCAAAAATTTGGGTTCACCAAAATGAAACATAGATTTTTGGGACCCTATGGACTACTCTTGCACTTCTAGGGTTTTTCACCTAAAAGGAGAGAGATAAGGCCAAAAATGCTCATGTATCACTCAAATTAGGATTTCTTTGATGTTGTATGAGCTAAATGGAATGATATAAGTACATCTAAGCTATGAAATTGATCAAATATAAATGCAAAACCTAAGAAAAAAGTGAAGTTTGAAAAAATATTGTGGATTAGAACAATGAACTTGAAACAAATGCAAAGTTAAATAGAAATGAATGAAACTTAAAGTGTGCACCTATAAATTTGAAGGAAACTCTAAATTAGTTTTGAAATTTTTCTGATGCTAATTTTTAGGCGTGGAGGGACTCATTCGCCATCCTAGGCGAATCTGTCACATTTCTGTCAAATGGAACTGGAGCCAGTTTTAGACAAAAGGGTTTCCAGAAATACAGAAAACCAAAAACTAACCCTGGAATGGGAATCATTCACAACCCATTGAAAATAAGCCCACTTTTGAATTTTTAAATATTGCAAGGCTGATTTCGGAGCTTTCAATCTGTAGTTCGGCTTCTGACAGGTGTCCGCTTAAGAAATTATCGGAATCGGGTCATAAAGTGACTTTTTGTTGATGTCTTGACTTGAATGATGAAGAGATGACTTGAATGGCTTTTAAATAACATCTTCAATGATTCCTAAGCCTCCAAGAGTCCTAAATCTACAAACAAACAAGAAAAAGGAGGGATATGTTGAATGTTAGGGCATGGGGGTTTGCCTTGGTCAGACCCCGTTTAGGTAATTAAACTAAAATGATGAAAATATGTAATGAAACATGAAACAATGGAGATGATTACCTTGTCATGATGATTTTATCTTGAAATTTTGCAACATAACATGAAGATTCAACACCTAAATGCTTTAGGAAGCTAACTTGAAGACTTCTAATGAAGAAACCCTAGCTTGCTTGACTTGGATGAGAAGATAGAAGATGGATTAAGGATGAGAGATGTAAGAATGAGTTGTATGTTTTTGGATGAAAAATGAGGATAAAAACACCTATTTATAGAAAATTGTGCCTTAGTACCTGATAATACCTCATCACAGGCTGACATATAGTGAAGGTAAACTTTAGATTTCACTTTTTCCCTCTCAAAGGTCAAAATGGGGGCCAGATAGGACTCATTCGCCACACATGGAAAATGGGTCCCACTTGGATGGAACGAATTCTCCATGCATGGAAAATGGGTCCCATAGGGGCCATTCTGACACTAGAGAAGCCAAGGAATTAGAAAATGAGGTCTAGAATACCATCTTGTTGGGTATTTGATCAATTAAAGCCTCAAGATGCACAATATGAGTCATTAGGGACCTATTAGTGATGATGTAAATGCCAAATAGGGCTTGGGACACATAAATCAATGTGAAAGTGTGATTAAATACACTTTACAACATTAAAATTAGCTCGACATAAACTAGAAATGCACAAGAAACAATGTGAATGTGCAAGACACATTACAACACTCTAAATTGTTGTAATAATGTTATTAAATATTTTTTATAATGTTAGATAAGGGAGAAATAGGCTAATTAAGTCTAGAAAAGTGTGAAAGTCCTTTACAAGACTCTACAACACCTTTACAAGAGGTCATTAAAAGCATATTATTTCATTTGCAAGGGTCCAAGACCTAGTGTGGATGTATAAAATGCCTTACAACACTTGAATCAAGGCCTAATTAAGTCCATTTTATCATGAAGTAATCCCATGTCATGCAAAGGGTCCTTTTTTATATGACACATTTAGCCCCCACTTTAGTGAGAGGATGAACAAGTTTCAAGTTTACACTAAAGTATACATTAAAGAGAGATGTACATGTACGGATGCAGATGAAAAAGAATAAAAAAGATCAAGGAGGTTGCACAAGCCCCCAGGATCGAAGATCCTAAGTCAAACCATCAATATACAAAATCATGCAATGAGAAGAATGAAGGATGGGGTGGAAAAGATGTACTCACTCTGGGTTGATAAAACTTTCTTTATTGTTTGTCAGGTGAGAAAGGCCAAAAGGTATAATCACTCTGGGGCCATGGAACTTTTGGTTGTCCAAGGGTGAGAAATCCCAAAAAGAAGTAAGATACATACGCTAGTTGGTATGCACTCACAAACACACATAAACGTGGCTATGGGGAAAATTCATTCTGCTAGGTGGGCTTCCCACTGAACCATGTCAAAGTTATACCTCTTGATAACTTTAATAAGGAACCAAAAAGAAAGAGATTTGTATGAAAATAGGATGGCACCATAGGAATGCAAGTTGTCTTATGCAAGGTGGCCATACAAAATACAAAAAAATGAAAAATGCAAAAATGTATAAATGAAAACATGTAAAATTTAAAGGATGTTAAAAGGAGTCTTGTTAAGTTCATGCGAGGTCAGTCACTTAGGGAACATTGTGCGTAATGTCTCCAAGAGAGGACAAATCAAAGAATAGTATAGCCACAACTTAGGGGATGTTGCACATCACATCAAGCCACCAAGAGGAATGTAATATGCTAAGATAGATCACACTTATGAAGGAAATCACACCTAATTTCATCCAAAAACTGATAAACGCATCACATAAATGACAAGGAAACACTAAGAACCAAGAATGCAAACGAATTAATGGTAATGTATGGCCCCCACTTTAAAGTGGTTGCGAGCACCTGTACTGTGAGAAATTGCTTTAAAGTTGAAG
This sequence comes from Sequoia sempervirens, assembly GCA_007258455.2. Taxonomy (NCBI): domain Eukaryota; kingdom Viridiplantae; phylum Streptophyta; class Pinopsida; order Cupressales; family Cupressaceae; genus Sequoia; species Sequoia sempervirens. Next base: position 180,300,585 of record VDFB02086081.1, read on the forward strand.
AAGAGAGAAGAAGACATGAGAGCATACTCAAAAAGCCCTATGCCAAGTCATATGTTTCTGATAAGCTATGTCATGAAGAAAGGGTAGTATGTCACATGCGAGTCAATATTAAGACATATCGTCCACATCCCTAGCTTTCTCATATAAATTCATGAAAGGTTAACGACTAGGTCAAAAGAGACAACGACAAATGACGTACAAGGATAAGGCTATCAAACCCCTTGCCCCCCACTGAGTGTGGGACAAAGGTGAGCCTAGAATGGAACACAATTTTGTTTGGTTTGAGATTGTGATATTGCACACCCTCCTTTAAATGTAGGTGTGAAACTCCAATGACTACTAGAACTTGTTTCTGAAAAGGAATTGTTTGTATATGACTCTTTGGACCATGAGGGTGAGATTTTGGGAATGTTATGGAAAGGGGGTGTAGAATCTAACGACCCCTCATTATCACAAAAGAGTTTTGTTGTAGGTGAAGAGTTAGGATCAACTTTAAAAGATTTGAGTTCTGATCTAGGAATGGAAGGATTAGGGGAGTTGGAAGTGTTGTGATTAGTGGACACGTAGCTTCTCTCATCTGCATCAATTGTGTATATTTTTCTATTATATTCAAACTTCATGACACAGTGAAGGGTAGAGGGGACTCCTTTAATAGCATGAATCCATGGTATACCTAGGATAAGATTGTATTGAAGGGGTTCTTGCATGATATGAATAGAGGTAGGCAACACGACAGGTCCAACCTCAATAGGTAATGTGATCATCCCAAGTGGTTTCCTATCAACATTGTCAATTCCATGAATATGAATATCATTAAGTTGAATGAGCTTTGTGTCCATGCCAAGTTTGTGTAGGAGATCCATGCTACAAACATTAATCTTTGATCCATTATTGATGAGAGTATTCATAACTAGAGTTTCATTAATGATCACCTTTATCATCAAGTGATCATTTTTGTGTTTAATCTCAAGTGAGGGTAATTCTTAGGTATGTTCAGGATCATCATGGAAAAATTAGGCCATTAAGTGGCAAAAAATTAAGAAAAATCAGAGTTAGGAAGCTTGATGTAAAAATTTGAATAAGTTATCTATATTATTTCAAAAATATGTAAGAATAGAATCTTTAAAAAATTGAATTTAATTTCTAAACTACTAGGTTTATTTAAAAAAAATAAATCTATTTTGTGAAAATTTGAAATTTCAATGCAATGGTACTTAAATTTAAAGGAAAAAATAAGTAGGTGTTTGTCTGACCACCCTAACAACAATAAAATGATAATATTATTTAATAAGATTTTAGATATAGGTAGAGGACTTATGACCCGATGTGATACATATTTTTGTAGTTTTTTCTAGAGTAAATAATTGAGTATGAATTTTTATTACAACTTTTTAAAAATATAAAACTTCATTGTCTTCGATACCTTAACTTGGTCAAAACTTCATGAAATTTATTTTATTTTCCAATCATATATTGAAGCATAAAAATGTGACATACATCTTTGCATTCAAAATGTGATAGGTGTGAGAAAGCCTATAGATTTTTATTTTATTTTTGTAAGTCGGGTGTATGGCCCCTATAACTACCACCCGATGACTTTTGCAATACAGTTACTGTGAATAGATAGCCGATTTTCTGCAGGAGGCTGTGGAGAGTTGAGACCCATGGTGGGCTCCTAGATGAGAACACCTTAACCAAGCTGAACTGGACGGCACCCCTAAAGCTATAAATGTTTTCAAATCAAGACTTTAGTCGTAATTTGAATAGAAAATGAATAATAATTACTTATTAAATTCAAATTAAAGCATAATTTACATCGGTGGAAATATGAGAATCTCCTTTAAAAACCATTTTCATTTCATCAATTTTGGGTAAAAAAATAGTCGTCAGCCACATACCCATCATATTGCCACTTTTTGGCCCATCATGATCTTGCACATACCCTCATGTTTAGGGAATGTGATGTATAACTAGGTGGCCTATATGGGATGAGAGGAGGATGAAACATGATTTGGTTTTATGTAAGATTGTATCTCTTCCTTTTGTATTTCAAACATTTCATGAAAGACAAGTTTGACTATCGGTGAGAGCTAAATGAGTTCCCATAAAGACATATTAGCAGGATTCTTTTTAAGATCTTCAACAGTAAGAACTTTATGAGGAAAAGGTAATTATGTAGGAGTGTTGTGTGGTCCTCTAGATGTTTGAGTCACTAAGTTACAACTTAGTGGCTGCAAAACATTGTTATGAGTAGATTGCATGATGGATTTCAAGTGAATTCTAAATTTTTTGTGTTTTTCACTAATTTAAGATGACTTAGGAATCTCACTAATTAAAGGAGATCCAACTTGTGTTGTCATAACCTCAAAAAAAAATTATTGATTAGAATGATATGTTGGTGAAGGGGATTCTAAGGCCACTTGATTATCATCTCCTAAGGAAATGTTAGTGGTTGAAGGATGTGTGCCCATGGTCATATTTTTTTGCATTATGATATTCTCCCTAGGAGAAGAGTTGTTAGAAGAACTACAAGCCAAATGTTGTTGACATTCAAAGTTTGGTTCTTATAAAATAACTTCATTGCTAGTAGGGGAATGATCAATGGGTGAATGATTGTGCTCCATAAGGGTTTCCCTGGGAGAAGGGGGACAACTAAAATATTCATAACCTTCCTCAAACAAAGCATCTACTTCATAACTATGAGAGACACTAGGAGAAGGGAAATTTTTATTATGATGATTATTTATGTTTAAGTTGTCTTGTTGATCAATGTCTTGTCCACTAAGAGAGGTAAAATGAGAGGAAAAACTTAGCTTATCAACACTCTCATTGATTTGTTCTTATATCATCAAAACATCTTCTTTTCCAATAGGAGAGATATTAGGAGAAGAACAAATATGATCATGAGGAATGGCCAAAGTTGTATTCTCTTTCACTAAAACACTCTCATAGGGAGGGGATAGGAAGTGTTTCTTAACATGTTTACATATGCTAGGTACAAGAATTGTTTGAATAAGAATGAAAAGCAAATGTAACCATTTCATACCATGTTTCAACAATATGAACAATGTATATGCAAAGATACAAAACACTCTTATCCAACATATGCAAGATTTGACGAATGCCAACAATGTACATGCAAGAATGAAAAGCACTTTTAAAAAACTTATGAAATTTTTTAGGAATAGAAACATTGTATATGCAAAAGTGAAAAGTACTTTTATCAATGTTATGCAAAATTGAAGAAATGAAAACATTTTCAGATCTAATGATTTGCTTGGAATTGAAGTGATTGGAAAAATGACTATCTTAAATTGATGTTTTAGAGATAAATGGATAAAAAAAATGCTCCAGAAACCTTCTAGACTTATACTATATGATATTAGGAGCCGTAGGAAGCATAAAAAAGAGATTTGAGGTGTTGTTTCAGTCAGTGAAAAATTTGTACAGGGTTTGATTCACCACATATGGTGAATGAGTCCCAGTAGGGGTGTTTTACAAAAATTTAAAAATTTAGGAATGGTTTGGGATGTGTGTGAGGTTGTAAGGTGAAAACATAAGATGGAGATGCAAAATATCAGAGATTTTTAAGGAAATTGCATACAAAAATGCAAAAAAAAAGAACTTTTTCCTAATGTAAAAATTTGAAACCCTAGATGCAAATTAATCAATGCAACTCTAATGAAAATTCAATGCTTTCTAGGATTAGGATATAAATAGACTCCAAATCAGAAAATAAGATGTTCAAAAATTTGGGTTCACCAAAATGAAACATATATTTTTGGGACCCTATGGACTACTCTTGCACTTCTAGGGTTTTTCAGCTAAAAGGAGATAGATAGGGCCAAAAATACCTATGTATCACTCAAATAAGGATTTGCATGATGTTGTATGAGCTAAATACAATGATCTAAGTGCAACTAAGCTATGAAATTGATTGAATATGAATGTGAAACCTAAGAAACAAGTGATGTTTGAAAAAACATTATTTATTACAACAAAGAACTAGAAACAAATGCAAAGCTAAACATAAATCAATGAAACTTAAAGTGTGCACCTGGAACTTTGAAGGAGACTAGAAATTGGTTTTGAAATTTTATTGATGTTGATTTTCAGGCTTGGAGGAACTCATTCACCATCCTCGGTGAATCAATCCCAGTTCTGTAAAACTGAACCAGAGCCGGTTTCAGACAAAAGGTTATCCAAAAATGTAGAAAACCAAAAACTGGCCATGGAGTGGGACTGATTCACCACCCATGGTGAATCAATCCACTTTTTAATTTCTAAATATTCAAAGCTTGATTCTGGAGCTTTCGGTCTACACTTTGGCTTCCTACAGGTGTTCGCTTTAGAAATTGTCAGAATCAGGTCTGAAAGTTTACTTGAATGATGAAGAGATGACTTGAATGGATTTTAAATAAAATATTCAATGATTTCTAAGCCTCCAAGAGTCCTAAATCTACAAAAAAAAATAAGACAAAGGAGGGATATGTTGAATGTTAGGGCATGGGGGTTTGCCTTGGTCAATCCATGTTTAGGTAATTAAACCAAAATGATGAAAATATGTAATGAAGCATGATACAATGGAGATGATTACCTTGTCATGATGATTTTATCTTGAAATTTTGTAACATAACATGAAGATTCAACACCTGAATGCTTTAGGAAGCTAACTTGAAGACTTCTAATGAAGAAACCCTAGCTTACTTGACTTGGATGAAAAGATAGATGATGGATTAATGGTGAGAGATGTAAGAATGAGTTTTTGTATGTTGTTGGATGTAAAATGAGTAGAAAAACACTTATTTATAGAGAATTGTGCCTCAGTACCCGATAATACCACATCACATGTTGACATATAGTGAAAATAAACATTAAATTTTCCTGCTCAATGGTCAAAATGGGGGCCAAATAGGACTCATTCACCACACATGGTGAATGGGACCTACCTAGATGGGACTGATTCTCCATGCATGGTGAATGGGTTCCACAGGGGCCATTCTGACACCTTAGAAGCCAAGGAATTAGGAAATGAGGTCTAAATGCCATCTTTTCGAGTATTTGATCAATTAAATCCTTGGTATGCACAATATGAGTCATTGGAGATCTATTAGTGATTATGTAAATGTAAAATAGGGCTTGGGACACATAAATCAATGTGAAAGTGTGATTAAATACACTTTACAACATTAAAATTAGGTCCACAGCCTAGAAATGCACAAGAACCAATGTGAATGTGCAAGACACATTACAACACTAGTTTATCATTAATTTTACATTAAGAAACTTCTAGGTTGATGTAATAATGTTATTAAATATGTTTTATAATGTTAGATTAGGGAGAAATACGTTAATTAAGTCTAGAAAAGCGTGAAAGTCCTTTACAAGACTCTACAACACCTTTACAAGAGGTCATTAAAAGCATGTTATTTAATTTGCAAGGGTCCAAAACCTAGTGTGGATGCATAAAATTACTGACAATACTTGAATCAATGCCTCATTAAGTCCATTTTATCATGAATTAATCCCATGTCAAGCAAAGGGTCTTTTTTTCTATGACACATTTAGCCCCCACTTTAGTGAGAGGATGAACTTGTTTCAAACTCACACTAAATTAGACATTAAAGAGAGATATGCATGTACATATGCAGATGACAAAGAATAACAAAGATCAAGGAGGTTACAAAAGCCCCCCAAGATCGAAGATCCTAAGTACAACCATCAAGATACAAAATCATGCAATGACAAGAATGAAGGACGAGGTGGAAAAGATGTACTCACTTTGGGTTGACGAAACTTCTTGGTTGTCTGTCAAGTAAGAAAGGCCAAAAGGTATACTCATTCTAGGGCCACATAACTTCTAGTTTTCTACAGGGTAAGAAATCACAAAAAGAAGTAAGATACATATGCTAGTTGGTATGCACTCACAAACACACAAAAAAGTGGCTATGGGGAAAAGTCATGCTGCTAGGTGGGCTTCCAACTCAACCATATCAAAGTTATACCCCCTGATAACTTTAATAAGGTGCCAAAAAGAAAAGTATTCATATGCAAACAGGATGGCACCGTAGGCATGCAAGTTGTGTTATGCAAGGTGACCATACAAAATGCAAAAAAATGTAAAATGAAAAAATGTAAAGGATGTTCAAAGAATTTTCTTTCTTATCAATGATAGTATTATATTGTATCAAACCATTCTCACAAATAGGAGAAATAGGAAAAGTGATATTATGGGATTTTTCAATGGTCTCATCCTTGTATCTAACAATGTCTTCCCAAGTGGGAGAGGTAGGGGAAGAGAAACAAATAGGATTATCACAAATCTCATTGATTGGATCTTCTAACACCAAAATATCTTCTTCACAACTAGGAGATATATTGGGAGAAGACCAAATTTGATGGTCATGGTTGTCTAATATTCTATTCTCTTTCATTAAAACATTCTCATAAGTGGGAGAGGTGTTGGGAGAATGACTAACATGATTGTTGATTAAATTTTTCTTGGCATACTTAGAAAGGTAAGATACTAACATTGTGTGTCCAAATATGAAAATTACTTTGGTCAAAATTATGCAATTCTTTAGGAATGTAAACATTATGTATCCAAAAGTGAAAATTACTTTTATCCAAGTTATGCAAATAATTAAGAATGTAAACATTGTGTATACAAATGTGAAAATTACATTTATCCAACTTATGCAAAGACTTAGGAATGTATACATTGTGTATCCAAGAGTGAAAAGTACTTTTATCCAACTTATGTAAAGCATCAAGAATGTAAAAATTCTATATCCAAAAGTGAAAATAACTTTTATCCAACTTATGCAAAGATTTTGGAATGTATACATTTTTTACCCAAAAGTGAAAAGTACTTTTTATCCATATTATGCAAAGCTTCAGGAATGTAATTTTTTTTCAGATTTGATGATTTTCACTACTGAAATCATTTTTGAATGATTCAAAATGACTACAATAAATGGATGATTTGACCTAGATGCACAAAACAAAATATTCCTAAAATATTCCAGATTGAAATAGTGGGTTACTAAGAGATTTGAGATGTGTACAAAACCATAAAAAAATATCAGAAAAGTAGGTTTTAAGAGAACTCTAAGTACTTGTTTGCCCATGGGCGAATGGGTTCCTAATCAGGGCTTTCAAAAATGAAAAATTCAATTTTTGAGTGATTATATGTGTTTTATGTTCCTCATCTCAGATTGTAACTTTTGTAACAATTTTTTTTTGAATTTGATGACTAAATGCAAGTGAAACGAAGGAAAAATGATGAACTATATGAAACTTTTTGAAATGTAATTTTGCCTCATTTTTTGAATGTGAATGATTGAACACACACCAATATGCAAGTACTATGCAAAATTAATCTAACATTATGCAATCTTTGTTGAATTTTCAGATTTAGAATGAATGCAAAATGCAAGTTTACACCTATAATGAAATGCAACTTTATGCCAAATTTAGAAACCCTAAATGAAATGAATTAGTGAAAATCCTAGATCTATAGTTTGAATGCACTCCAAATTAGAAGGTTGCATGTTCGATTCACATTGGGGTCACCAAAATGAAACATAAAAAATGTAGGTTAGGGTTTACCAAACATATAGGGTGTTATACTAAATTTGGAATGTTTCACCAAACTTACTAGAAACAGAAAGGGAAAATGGGGTGCATGAACCTACCTATTCTTCTATTTCATTTAGGAAATGAGATCCCTCAAATCAAAATCTACTTTCAACCTTTAGGTGAGCTAATTCTTTGAGGAATCTTGTTATTTCCTTTATGTGTGAGTGCATGTGTGGACTAAAACGCACTTTTGGGAGATGAAAATAAAATAGAAAATCAAATAAAATATGAATGTAAGACGAGATCTAAGTAGATTAAACATATAGCTAGCATAAAAAATTTATTTCATACAAATTAGATGAGTGGAGGAAACTTAAAACATATCTCAAAAATAGTCGCAAACTGTCCTGAGATAACTTTTTGACAAAAATGACTAATGAGGGGTTTTGGGAGGAAGATTAAAAAATACCAAATGTACTCATTCATGACATGTAAAGAGTGGATTTTTCCAGATGAAGCATAAAAAAAATAAAAAAAAATAATTTCATCCAGATCGGATAAGGGGAAAATGTTGTACACGTGTTACAAAATGATATTCTAGAAGGGTATGTGTAGGATCATGATGGGCCAAAAAGTGGCGATATGATGGGTATGTGTAGGGTATGTGGCTGACAACTTTTTGTCACCCAAAATTGATGAAACAAAAAGGGTTTTTAAAGGATATTCTCAGCTTTCCACCAATATAAATTATGCTTTACTTTGAATTTAATAAATAATTATTATTCATTTTCTATTTGAATTATGACAAAAGTCCTAATTGATTGGTTGATTCAAAAAAACTTAAAATATTATCTATAATCTTATAAAAAAAATTATCATTTTATTGTGCTTAGGGTGGTCAGGCAGACACCTACTTTTTTTTTTCTCCTGAAATTTAAGTACTACTGCATTGAAATTTCAAATTTTCACCAAATAGATTTAAAAAAAAAAAAAAAGTAGTAGTTTAGAAAAATACATTCAATTTCTACAGATTCTATTCTTACATTTTTGAAATATTATAGATAACTTATTCAAATTTTTATGTCAGGTTGCCTAACTCAGATTTTTTTTAAATTTTCACCACTTGTTGGTTTATTTGCGCAGATAAATCTAGGCAACACTAGGAGCTCAAGAGTGAATTGATGGTTTAGATGTTTTCCTTCATGGAATTTTAGATTTTTTCTATGTTTTCAAATAAAGGTCATGTTGACCATAGGTGAGGTATAGCGAGTTTTAGTCTAATGTTGAAGTTTGGCAATTTTTACAATTGTTGACAATTTTTGCAAAATTTAAGGCTCTTTTTGAGTTTGAGCAGCCAAAAGGTTCCCATTTGAAGAATAACTATTTTAGAAGCATATTTAAAGGTTTACTCGACCTTTGTGTAAGGTTGGATGTTCATTTGTATGGACTATTTTGTTGGAAGTTGAAGAAAAACAATGTTTTTGCCATTTTTTTCTAGTTTTTGCTCAATAACAGTGCTAAAATGGATTGATCAAGGCATTTAGGCCTATGTAGGATGTAGAGTAGTGTTTTTACAAGATTTTTGTGTTAATATATAGTTAGTTTATTCCTTTTCAAGCATTGTTTGTAAATATTTTGGAATTCACCCTGTTGCTAGCCTAAAACAGGCAGTTTTGAGAAAATGGAGGTTTAGAGCACCTTCCCACTGTACAAATTGTATGGCCTTTTGGGAAATGTGCCTAGACTCCATGATATACATATGGTGGAAATTAGGAGTTTTGTGGTTATAGGAGTTGCTAGCAAAATGATTCCCTAGGCAAGCCAGTGTAGGTCCGGCTAGGAAAAATTTGTTGTGCAGGTCACAAATCTTGCAGGGGTGCTAAGATATTGACGATTTTCTTTTTAGAGGAGTTAGGGTGGTATGTTACCTTGTTTCTACATGAAGGAAAAGGATCCATCTATCCATTTGATGTGTGAGCAAGTTGGAAGTTTGCAAACTGTTCAGGAAAGGATTAAAACCCTAGCTTTTGCTCCATTTCATGTTTAAGCTTTGTACGGACAATGGAAGGTTGAGACCTAAAAAATATTTGAGTGTTGTCTATATGAATCAAGAACCTTGGAAAAAGAGTGGGAAGTTTTTTTGGAGTTTATGAGTTATAACCAGTTTTCTAGGCGAGGGAGACCTAATTGGGGCTCAAGGGCTACTAGCCTTCAAACCCTAGGTGTAAGTTTGATGAGAGCAATGGAAAGATGAAGCCTTGGGTGAACTCTCAAAACCCTAGGAGGATAGTTTGAAACCTTTTAGGACACTTCTCCACCCTTCCAAGAACAAGAGGAGTGTTGTGGAAAGATTAGTCTTTAGTATAGCATAAAGGCTAAGGAAGAGTTGTGGCAAAGAACCAAGGTGGACTTGGTGGTTGGAGTTTTTGATAGAAGAGGGGTTGGTCAGACAAACTAGGGGCACCTAGTCATGAGTAGGGACCTATAGGTTAGGTTGGTGAAGAAAAACACTAAGGAGGTCTTACAAGGAAAGGCCTATAGAAAGAATCAATGATTGATTCCTCCAACCCCACTCCCTATCAGATTGGTATCAGAGCAGGTTAAATATTTGGGAAGCATTTTATATGTTAGAGGTTGAGTCTAGTGATTCTTTCACCATGTTGACAAATGCAGAACTGGCTAAGATGGTTAAAGGATAAGAAGAAGAAAATAGGTTATTGAGGGAGATAATAGCCCAACTTGAGGTAGTAGTGAGGAGTGCATAGTTTGAGGGAAGAATACCAAAAGAAGAAGAGGTTGTAGTGGAAGATAAGACCCCTGAACCTGAACCTATTTTAAAGGAGGAGCCTTTCTTGAAGGCATTGAAAGCTTTGAGTGGGAAAGCACTTGAAGGCATACCACTTTTTAGTGGAAAGATGGAAGCTGATCTAGTCATGGAGAATCACTTTGAATGTGATGGAATCACTGAAGCATAGAAGGTGAAGGTTGCTAAGTCAAGATTGAGGGGATCATCCTTGACATGGTGGAAGTTCATTTAGACAGAGAGGGAAAAAGAAGGCAAACAACCCATATCAACTTGGAAAGGAATGGTTGCCAAGGTGAAAGAAGCCTACATGCCAAATGACTATGAGATTCAATTGCACAAGAAGAGGCAAAGTCTAAGGTAGAAAGACCAAGATGTAAACACTTACACTGAGGAGTTTCAAAAACTTTGCATGAGATCTAATGTGACAGAGGATGAGAGTCTAAAGGTAGCTAGATACCTTAATAGTTTGAAATCGAACATCCAAGAGGAGATGGCTATTTTGAGTCCTAAAATAGTACATCAATGTTACCAATTTGCTATCAAGATTGAGGAAAGGAACAAAAGGAAGCAAGATCAAGCTTCTAAGGGAAAAGGCAAAGGCAGAGATCAAAGAGATCAAAGAGGACACCATGGTGGCTACCAAGGTAGAGGCAATGACCAAAGAAATCAAGGAGAATCAAAACTCACTGAGCATGGAGGTGAAACATCTTCAAGAGGAGGATATAACAAAGGTAGAGGACCTCAAGGAGGTTCAAACAGAGGAAGAGGAGTAGGTAGGAGTAATTCTTACTTTGTAAACATGAAGTGTTACCATTGTGGACAAGTAGGTCATCCTGCTTATAGGTGCCTAGAGAAAGCATCTTCATCAAGCAATGAAAGAGAGTGGCATATGCACAAGAGGACACCATGAGTGTCAAATCACCTGAGGTTATTCATATTGAATCTGAGGTAGGAGAAAATCTGATGTTCAGTAGAGTTTTGATCAAACAACTATTCAAGGAAGAACCCAAACAAAGGAGAGCTTTATTTAGAGCAAGGTGCAAGATACTTGGAAAAGTGTGCAAGGTCATAGTAGACTCAGGTTCAACAGATAATATAATCTCAGAGGAGGCAGTAACAAAACCGAAATTGGAGAAGGTACCCCACAATAACCCCTACAAGGTCACATGGCTAAACAAAAGGAAGAGTTCTAGTTAATGAGCAAGTAACGGTGGAATTTTCTATTGGAGGATATAAAGATAAGTTGTTTTTTGATGTATTACCCATGGATGCATGCCATGTACTACTGGGAAGACCATGGCAATATGACAAGAGTGCTATTTATGATGGGAAGGAGAATACTATTTCATTCAAAAAGGATGGAAGAACCTTCAAGCTGTAGTCATTGACAGAAGAAGAGGAAGGATAGTCAAAGATGCCTAACATCATGTTGAGTAGTGGTAAGGAGTTCCTTAAGGAACTACACCAAGGGAAGGAAGGATATGTGGTTGTGTTGCAACCTAAAGAAGAAGACAAGGCTGAAAAGACAATCTTACCAGAAGCAATCCAAAGGTTACTTGATAAGTACAAGAGCATAGTTAGTAATGGTACACCTGCAACCTTACCACCAAAGAGAGCTATAAGTCATCAAATTGACTTCATACCGGGGGCTTCTTTACCTAACAAAGTAGCATACAAGCTTACACTATAGTAGAACCTAGAGGTAGCTAGGCAAGTGCAAGAATTGTTGGATCAAGGATTGATTCAAAAGAGCATCAACCCTTGTGCAGTGCCAGTGGTTTTAGCAACCAAGAAAGGAGGTAAGTGGAGACTTTGTACTAATTCTAGGGAAATAAATAGGATCAGCATTAGGTATAGGTTTCCTATTCCTAGAATTGAAGACTTAATGGATTGTCTTGGAGTTGCTCAGTTCTTCACAAAGTTGGATCTCAAGAGTGGATACCATCAGATTAGAATTAATATGGTGATGAGTGGAAGACAACTTTTAAGACAAATGATGGGTTATATGAGTGGAAAGTGATGCCATTTGGCCTCTCAAATTCCCCTAGCACATTCATGAGACTCATGAATGAAGTACTTAAGGATTTCACAGGGATATTTGTGGTAGTGTATCTTGATGATATACTCATTTTTAGCAAGACAACAGAAGAACACTTGAAGCATGTAGAGATGGTTCTTAGAAGGTTGCAAGAGGAGAAGTTGGCAATCAATCTTGAGAAATGTGAGTTCTTCAAGAAAGAGCTTGTCTACCTGGGTTTTGTAGTGTCCAAAGGCTCATTAAAGATGGATCCAAGCAAGGTGGAAGCCATCCTAAACTAGCCTACACCAACCACAACAACAGAGGTAAGGAGTTTTCATGGATTGGCCCAATTTTATAGAAAATTTATAAGGAACTTTAGTGGTATATGTGCACCAGTCCCAAATACAATCAAGGGTGGTATAAAAACTAAGTTTGTGTGGAATCAATAAGCTAAGAAAGGGTTTGAGAAACTGAAACAAGAAGTGGAAACCCAACCAATTCTCTTATTACCTAGCTTTGACAAGTTGTTCACCGTTGAATGTGATGCAAGTGGAGTGGCAGTAGGAGGAGTGTTGAGTCAAGAGGGTAGGCCTATAGCCTTCTTTAGTGAGAAGCTTAATGAATCTAAGAAGAAATATTCAACCTATGATTTGGAACTTTATGCTTTGGTTCAGTCACTTAGGAAATGGAGGCATTACCTTCTACCCAAGAAGTTTGTGGTTTTCACTGACAATCAGGCACTTCGCTTTATTAACACTCGAGAGAAGTTAAGTAATAGGCATTTGAAATGGATGGAATACATCCAAGCTTTTAATTTTACCACCAAGCACAAGAAAGGACAAATGAACAAGGTGGTAGATGCATTAAGCAGGAGGTTGTTGACAGTGCAAGAGATACAACTCAAGAGCATTTCCATAGAGTTTCAAGGATCTATATGGCGAGCATGAAGACTTTTCAGAGGCCTATAAGATATGTTCTAACTTTGAGAACCATTTCCATAGCCAATATTCTAAGTATACCTTGCAAAGTGGGTTTTTGTTTAAAGGAAATCAGTTATGTGTTCCAAGAGGGTCAATGAGGGAAAATCTGATTCAGGAAAAGCATAATGGCAGTCTTAGTGGGCATTTTGGCATCAATAAGACCTTAGAGCTGGTACAAAGATTCTATTATTGGCCTAAGTTGGCAAGAGATGTTAGAAGGTATGTGGAACAATGTGTTGTGTGTATGAAAGCTAAGGGAGGAACTAGCAATGCTGGTTTATATCAACCCCTACCCATTCCTAACTGACCATGGGAGTGTGTGAGCATGGATTTTTTGGTAGGCCTTCCTAAGACCAAGACTAGTTTTGACAGTGTTTATGTTGTGGTAGAGAGATTTAGCAAGATGAGTCATTTTATTCCCTGCAAAACTACTCATGATGCTAGCTACATAGCTCATCTTTTCTTCAAGGAGGTTGTAAGGATCCATGGGCTACCTTTGAGCATTGTTTCTAATAGATATGTGAAGTTCATGAGTCATTTTTGGAAGTCTCTATGGAGTAGATTGGGTACCAACCTATCTTTTGGATCAGCTTACCATCCTCAGACCAATGGTCAAACAGAGGTGGTTAACAGAGTGTTAGGTAATCTCTTAAGGTGTTTAACCAAGGAGTATGGACAAACATGGGATATGGTTATCTCACAAGCTGAGTATGCTTATAATGATAGTGTCAATAGAACTACAGGGAAAAGTCCTTTTGAAGTTGTGTATGGGATGCACCCAAGAGGCATATGTGAACTCAAAGATCTTAGAGCCATGGAACAAAGGAGTGGACATGCAGAGGACTTCACTTAGACCATGAAAGAGATTCAAGAGCAGGTCAAGAAAACAATCACAGAAACAACCCAAAAGTTGAAGGAGAAAGTTGATTTGTCAAGGAAGGATGTACAATTTACAGTAGGGGACTATGTCATGGCCCACCTTAACAAATCTAGATGAAAAGAGTGGGACCATGCAAGGTGTTAGCCAAGTATGGAAAGAATGCTTACAAGGTGGAATTACCATCAGACCTAGGCATATCTCCAGTGTTTAATGTGGATGATCTGATCAAGTATAAGGGGACAGTCACTAACATGGATCAGAATAGCAGGGAGATATTCAAGGATGTCAACAACATGACACTACCAACTCTAGATAAGCTAAAAGCAGAGAAGATCTTGGAGTCAAGAGTGAAGAAGGCAACAAGGCACAAGGTGTACATGGATCATCTTGTCAAATGGAAGAACAAGCATGAATCTGAAGCTACCTGGGTAGAAGAAGTAGAATTTAAGAAGCAAGGCATTGATATGTCTCTGATCTCTCCTAAAATTCCTTAGTTATTTGTGTTGAGAGGGGGAGAATGGTGCAGGAGCACCTAGGTAACACCAGGAGCTCAAGAGTGAATTTATGGTTTAGATGTTTTCCTTCATGGAATTTTAGATTTTTTCTATGTTTTCAAATAAAGGTCATGTTGACCATAGGTGAGGTATAGCAAGTTTTAGTCTAATGTTGAAGTTTGGCAATTTTTGCAATTGTTGACAATTTTTGCAAAATAAGGCTCTTTTTGAGTTTGAGCGGCCAAAAGGTGCCCATTTGAAGAATAAATTTTTGAGAAGCATATTTAAAGGTTGCCTCAGCCTTTGTGTAAGGTTGGATGTTCATTTGTATGGATTGTTTTGTTGGAAGTTGAAGAAAAATAGTGTTTTTGCCATTTTTTTTGGTTTTTGCTGAAGAACAGTGCTAAAATGGATTGATCAAGGCATTTAGGCCTGTGTAGGATGTAGAGTAGTGTTTTTACAAGATTTTTATTTTAATAGATAGTTATTTTATTCCTTTTCAAGCATTGTTTGTAAATATTTTGGAATTCACCCTGTTGCTGGCCTGAAATAGGCAGTTTTGAGAAAATGGAGGTTTAGAGCACCTTCCCACTGTACAAATTGTATGGCCTTTTGGTAAATTTTCCTAGACTCCATTCCTATACATATGGTAGAAATTAGGAGTTGTGTGGTTACAGGAGTTGCTAGCAAAATGATGCCCTAGGTGAGCCAGTGCAGGTCCGGCTAGGAAAAATTTGTTGTGTAGGTCACAAATCTTGCAGGGGTGCTAAGACATTGAGGATTTTCTTCTTAGAGGAGTTAGGGTGGTATGTTACCTTGTTTCTACATGAAGTAAAATGCTCCATCTATCCATTTGATGTGTGAACAAGTTGGAAGTTTGCATACTATCAAGGAAAGGCTTAAAACCCTAGCTTTTGATCCATTTCATGTTTAAGCTTTGTACGGATAGTGGAAGGCTGAGACCTTAAAAATCTTTGAGTGTTGTCCATATGAATCAAGAACCTTGGAAAAAGAGTGGGAATTTTTTTTGGAGTTTATGAGTTATAGCCAATTTTCTAGGCGAGGGAGACCTAATTGGGGCTCAAGGGCTACTAGCCTTCAAACCATAGGTGTAAGTTTGATGAGAGCAATGGAAAGATGAAGCCTTGGGTGAACTCTCAAAACCCTAGGAGCACAATTTGAAGCCTTTTAGGACACTTCTCCACCCTTGCAAGAAAAAGAGGAGTTTTGTGAAAAGATTAGTCTTTAGTATAGTGTAAAGGCTAAGGAAGAGTTGTGGCAAAGAACCAAGGTGGACTTGGTGGTTGGAGTTTGTGATAGAAGAGGGGTTGGTTAGACAAACCAAGGGCACCTAGTCATGAGTAGGGACCTACATGTTAGGTTGGTGAAGCAAAACACCAAGGAGGTCTTACAAGGAAAGGCCTAGAGCAGGAATCAGTGATTGATTCCTCCAACCCCACTCCCTATCAAGGAGAGGGTGGGAGAGGGTGGGAGAAGGGGTGGGAGAGAGTGGGAAAGAGTGGGAGAGCATGGAAGAGGGTATATAAAAAGAGAAAATAAAACTATTAAAAAAACATCTTTCTCATAACACACATGTGTTTTGAAGAAGTAGAATCATGACCATTTTAGCAAGAAGGGGAGAGTGGGAGAGAATGGTATAGGGTGGGAGAGGGTGGAATAGAATGGGGGAGAGTGGGAGAGGGTGGGAGAGTGGGAGAGG
>VDFB02086081.1:180318112-180346624 GCA_007258455.2 Sequoia sempervirens
GGAGAGAGTGGGAGAGAGTGGGAGAGGGTGTGAGAGAGTGTGAGAGAATGGGTGATGGTGGGAGAGGGTGTGAGAGAGTGGGAGAGAGTGGGAGAGAGAGGGAGGAGGATAGTGTGAGATGGTGGGAGAGAGTGGTAGAGTGGGAGAGAGTGTGGGAAATAGTGGGAGGGAGTGGGAGAGGGTGGGAGAGGATTGGGGAGAGTGGGGAAGAGTGGGGAAGAGTGGGAGATGGTGGGAGAGGGTGGTGGAGAATGGTATAGAGTGTGAGAGTGGGAGAGTGGGAGAGTTTGGGAGAGAGTGGGAGAGAGTGGGAGAGGGTGGAAGATTGTGGGAGAGGATGGTAGATAGTGGGAGTGTGGGTGAGAGGGTGGGAGAGAGAGTGTGAGATAGTGGGAGAGTATAGGAAAATATAGAAAATAAATGTATAAAACTTTATGATAATGTGGGTGTGTTTTTAAGAAGTAGAGACATGACCATTCTAGCAAGAGATAACACTCTCGCATTATAACATGAACATGTTTTATATTGCACTA
Organism: Sequoia sempervirens; assembly: GCA_007258455.2. Taxonomy (NCBI): domain Eukaryota; kingdom Viridiplantae; phylum Streptophyta; class Pinopsida; order Cupressales; family Cupressaceae; genus Sequoia; species Sequoia sempervirens. Next base: position 180,318,646 of record VDFB02086081.1, read on the forward strand.
AAAATGGTTAAAAAACACAATATACCCATGATTTTGAGCCACATTCTACATATTCTCTTAGTTATGCTCATACTCCAAAAAAAACCAACTTTTTGATGATTGAGTGAAGTGTCCATGCATAATTTTTAGATTCCACTACCTTTTTCATGATCTTTCCACCACCTTTGCATGAAATAGTAGGGTTTTCATGTTGAAAGGCATATAATATCAATTCAATTTTGAATTATAGTGATAAATGATATAAAACTGAAGTTTGGAGGGGAAAAATCTTTTGAAAAATTCAAATTGTTGAATTTGAAGAAAGAAGAAGCAAAGGCTACATAATCGGGTTGAACTCCTCCATTTGAAACTCTGGTTTTTCAGGTATGTGAAGTCTTTGTACATTTGATTTCATTCTAATGTGGCTTTCTTTCATTTTTGTTTTTTTCCATATTCCATGTTGATCATTGTTTGTTTGTCATGTTACAACCTTAGGTTTTCAATGGACATTTTAAAATACACAATTCTATACACTTTCCAATTATATTTTTAAACCACATTTCTTTGACACATTTTGTTATTTAACAATTGACTTACTTTGTGTATGCTTCCAAAGCTTTCATTGAGGTATTTTTTAAAATAGTTATGCAAACTAGTTGATTTTTTTGTCTATGCTACCAAATTTTCTATACATGTCTCTAAAAAATTGGAATATACTCCTAATGCATTAGGGGGAGGCCTGCAACACACAAATGAGTAAGAGAGCTATGAGAGCGGCCTCATCTAAAACATTTTGAACTAGAGTTTGATATACCATTTAGAGAGCTTGGTTTTCATGGAGTTCCTTTCAAAGCCTCTTCTTTTATTGTTCCTTCTGTAAAAATGTATAATAACCTTCAATTCCTTGAAGGAGAGGTTGTTGGTTGATTTGTTTTATCAAGAAGAATGCTATTTTCCATAAATTTATTGGTTTTTCTCACTTTTCTTGTTTTTGTACAGACTATAAGGATGCCAAGAAGATATGAAACCTATTTGATGTTGTATATTGATGAATTAACTTTCATTTTCACCTATTTAGAGGTTCTAACTCTTTGTATAGTGAAAGTTATCTTGTTTTTACTACTTCTAACTACCTCCACAGTCTTATTGGATTAAAGGGTTTCATGATGTAATTCAATCCATTCCTCTTTTTGTGCCTACTATAACTTGTGGAATGGGTCCTATAAATTTTAAAATACATTCCTAACATGTATAGAATGTTATGGAGTCAAGGTTGGGTGTTTGGGATGATGTTCTAGGGCTGTAGTAGGGTATTTTCATGATGAAAATGAGGGTTTCAAGTGGTGTTTTGAAACAAAGTGGGAAGGACTATCCATGTAATGTATTATTCACTATGTGCAAGGCCTGGTAAGTGTGTTTGGTGCTTTATTTGGGTCTGGAATGTCTGGGAGATAGGAGTTTCATTAAAACCCCAAGTATTTTTCTTGAAATCAAGGGTTTGGTGTATTAGGGGTCTAGAGGTCTTGGGCCTAGAAACAACTCATGGAATTGGAGGTTTTGACACATTATTTATTGTTTTTTGAGGAGTTTGAGTGAAGATCTAGTGTTTAAAATTTCATCTCTTTGTAAATAGGGCTAATTTAGTAGCCTTTGTCCAAGGTGGTCTATTGGATCTTAATGATGGTACGAAGAAACATGGTATGATCTCTTGGGAATTTTTCTTAGGGTTTGTGTTAAAGCTTGATTGATGTTTGGTTGGCCATTGGACGAACTCTAAATGATAAGCCCATTTGATGAGATTTGGAGACTATAAGCCTATTGTTGTTAGTTGATTCAATTTGGGTGATTGTGATTTCAAGGTTGGTGTCTTGTTGAGGTTTGATTAGTTGATGTTGAAAAGATTTCCTCCACCTTTAATTGAATCAACAAACCCGAAAAACCCTCTTCTTTCACAAGTTAGGTAAGGGTTTATTAAAAAATCATACTCAAAACCTTCCCATAGCCAACCAAACCCTAAAACACCTTCAAAAAGGTCTACACAAGCTTAAAAGTTCAAGAGGTATTGCTGCCCCCAAAGATTTCTTCAAATGCTAGCAGTGAACCACCATTTTCCACTAAAAAATGCACTAGTTGACATCTAGGGCATCATCCAAAAACCCTATATTCACCTCCCTTGCACAAAATTTGTTGTGCAAATATTTTATAGCCTTAACTAAGCCTTTCCGTTGAGTTATAGAAGCATACAATGGGTGAAATGCTTAATATGACATTTTAATACACTTAAAACCCTTAAAATAGGGTATAAAAATTGACCCTTAGTAATTGGATTCTACAAAGCACAATTTTTTTTGAAATCCAACCAAACCAAAACTAAAATGGAGTTAAGTTTTTTTCCCACCGAATTCCATCAAAAAAAGAGCACAATCACCTTATATGGAACCATACAGCTCAATGAAACATCAAATCCCAAAATGCAAAAGGGTAACAATCTTTGATGAACTATTACTCAAATACCATGGTGCTTATTGAATCTTCATTTGAACCCATGGGATCATGTTGGGGACCTCTACAATAACCTCTCTCAGCTTTTGTTATCTCAGAGTGGTTTTCCCATGGTGTCCAATTTTTAGTTGATGGAAAAAAGTGTCAAATGCAAGGAATGGAAAGTTACAAAGTGGTGCAAATTTCATTCTACAACTCATGTGACCAAAAAAACTATTCCAACATATCTAAATATGTATGTTTACACTAGGAATGGTCCTCTTTCACACCCAAACATGCAAAATCGCTCTGAACTACATTCAACCGGATTGATCCCTTAAGGGTCTAAAGTACAAAATGGCTATGAAATTTAGCATGTTGTTACTCAGTTACCATGATTATTAGAAACTTCTCATTTTATCCTATGGTATCATGTTGGGCCCCTTTGCAATAACCTTTCTCATTTTTTGTTATATCAAAGTGTTTTTCGTGTGGTGTCCAGTTTTCAATTGATGGAAAAAGTGTCAAATGTAAGTAGTGGAAAGTTGCAAAGTGGTGCAACTTTCATTCTGCAACTTGTGTGACCAAAAAAATAGTTTCAATGCATCCAAATAGGTATTTTTATGCTAGGCATGGTCTTATTTTACACCCCAACATACGGAATCTCTTCGAGCTATGTTCAATCAGATCGATCCCTTAAGGGTCCAAAGTGCAAAATGGCTGCAAACTTTAGCATGTTGTTACTTGAACACTATGATGCTTAAAAAATTCTCATTTTATCCTATGGAATTTTGTTGGGCCCCTTTGCAATAACCTCTCCCATTTTTTGTTATCTCAAAATGGTTTTCCTGTGGTATCCAATTTTCAGTTGATAGGAAAAGTGTCAAATGCAAGTAGTCGAAAGTTGTAAAGTGGTGCAACTTTCACTTTGCAACTCATGTGACCAAACGAAATATTCCAACGCATCTAAATAGGTATTTTTACACTATGCAAGGTATTATTTCACACCCAAACATGCGGAATCACTCTGAGCTACGTACGACTGAATCGATCCCTTAAGTGTCCAAAGTGCAAAATGGCTACAAACTTCAACATATTGTTACTCGCATACCATGATGCTTAGAAACTTATTGTCTAATCCTATAGGATCATCTTGGACCCCTCTAAAATAAATTCTCTCATTTTTTGTTACCTCAAAGTGGTTTTCTCGTGGTGTCTAGTTTTTAGTTGATGGAAAAAGTGTCAAATGCAAGCAGTGGAAAGTGGCAAAGTGGTGTAACTTTCATCCTGCAACTTGTATGACCAAATGAACTATTCCAATGCATCTAAATATGTATTTTTATGCTATTCATGGTCCTATTTCAAACCAAAACACACTGAATCACTTTGAGCTACGTTCAACCAAATCAATCCCTTAAGGGTCCAAAGTGTAAAATGGATACAAACTTCAAGATGTTGTTACTTGAATACCATGAAGCTTAGAAATTCTTGTATAATCCTAGGGGATAAAATTGGGCCCCTCTACAATAACCTCTCTCATTTTTTCTTAGCTCGAAGTGGTTTTCCTATGGTGTCTAGTTTCTAATCGATAGAAAAAGTGTCAAATGCAAGTAGTGGAAAGTTGCAAAGTATTCTGAAACTCGTGTGACTAAACAAACTATTACAACATGTATAAATAGGTATTTTTACATTAGGCTTGGTTCTCTTTCACACCCAAACAAGTGGAATCACTCTAAGCTCTACATTCAACCGAATTGATCCCTTTAGAGTCTGAAGTGCAAAATGGTTGCAAACTTCAACATGTTGTTACTCAGATACCGTGATGCTTAGAAAATTTTCATATGATCTTATGGGATCATGTTGGGCCCCTCTACAATGAAATTTCTCAGTTTTTGTTATCTCGAAGTGGTTTTCCTGTGGTGTCTAGTTTTTAGTTGATGGAAAAAGTGTCAAATGCAAGTAGTGGAAAGTTGCAAAGTGGTTCAACTTTCATTCTACAACTCGTGTGACCAAAAGAATTGTTCCAAAACATCCAAATAGGTATTTTTACACTAGTAATAGTCATTTTTTCACTCAAACATGTGGAATCACTATGAGCTATATTCAACCGGATCAATCCCTTAAGGGTCCAAAATGCAAAATGGCTGCAAACTTCAACATGCTATTACTCAGATACCGTGATGCTTAGAAACTTCTCATTTGATCCTATGGGATTATCTTGGGCCCTCTACAATAACCTCTCTTAGTTTTTGTTATCTCAAAGTGGTTTTCCCATGGTGTTGAGTTTTTAGTTAATAGAAAAAGTGTCAAATACAAGTAGTGAAAAATTGCAAAGTGGTGCAACATTTGTTCTACAACTTGTGTGACTTAACAGAATGTTCCAATACATCTAAATAGTTATTTTTACATTAGGCATGCTCCTCTTTCACACCCAAACACATGGAATAAATCTGAGCTATGTTCAACTGGATCGATCTCTTAAGGGTTTGAGTGTAATATGTTGAAATAGGAAATTCCACCTATTGTTCAGGCTATGTCTCAGTGATATGGGCTTGATGTAAGTAGGATAGGGAGTAGGAATAAGAAAATAGCATTGGTAAAGGCATTGGAAGAGATTACAAATGTTGCCCCTATTGAAAATTAAGAATTAAGGCACCTTAAAAGCAAGGCTAGAAGAGGTGAAAAGAAGAAATTGCTTGAAAATAATTTAGAATAGGTTGGAAATAAAGTGAAGTTGTGGAGTTTGATGTGTTCAAAATCTCTACAAGGGAAAGGGAGGTGAAAATTATGATATGGCATGATGCCTTAGTTGGGAAAATAAGGATTTTGAATGAAAAGAGAGGTTTGAGGGAGTAAAAATGGGTAAAGTCAAGAGGCAACATAATTTGGTGGTCAATTAAGTTTGTGCAGACAAAATGAAGAGTGTTGGAATAGGTTTTGACATTCGGTTTCAGGTTCGGAGGTTCAGCTCACTGATTAAGCCAATTTTTTTTAGAAGTGGGTTCAGTTCGTTTTGGGTTTGTTGGTACAAAAAATGGAATAATAATATATATATATATGATATATATGTATATATATATATATGTATATATATATATGTATATATATATATATATCTATATATATATATATATCTATATATATGTATATCTATATATATATCTATATATATATGTGTGTACAACCTAGAAGCATGAATTACGATTAGCATATCACATAACATCATATAAACAACAAAACCACCATAAACTTGAATGTCATTTAAAACAAGCATGATAAATTTTCATCGTTGAAACTTGAATTGTGGTAGCTTGATAGACAAAGTCTATTGATGCTAGGGTTCAATTTGTATGATTTTGAAAAAAGAAGCCAACTGAGTCTAGAGTTATTAGCATTCTTCATAAATCATGAGAATTTGTTTAGTACACTAGCCATTTTGATCTCTTCTTGTAGTCTCAAACATTATTTTGTATCATTTCTACATTTCTCTTGAGAGTGGTAGCTTAATATAGCTCCACAATACAAAATATGGTTTACCTATGTAGTGTAACAATGGCATAGGCATATTTTTCTTTCAAAGAACCAAAGGGTGATTGCACAATTGAAGTGTATCAACACATATCATTTTGTAATATCAAGGATACTTTTTGAAACTTACATGCATTGCTAATCTAAAAGGAAATTTATTTTTCCTAATCTGTATGTAGCCATGCTTTTGACATTGTCAAAAAGAGCAAAAATTCTTGAATTATGCAAAGGCATGGCCAAGCAATTCTAACTCTTCACATGAGAGAAGATAGATCTGTTGGAGAGCACATCAAGTGGGTGAGAACAAAATTGTAATGTGTTTTAGTTTGTAGTATTCCTCTGTTTCTCTGCAGGTGTATGATAAATTCTCAGTTCAATGATGTAGAACAATTTTTGAAAAAAGAAAGTTGTGTCACAATCCACTTTCAATCTAGCAAGAAAAACTGAAAGCTCGACCTCTTGGAATGAAAATGATTGTTTGCAAAACAAATGAATAAGAATGAGGTATTTAAGGTGTTTGAAGTGATTTAGAGGTCACTTTTAGGGTTCCCTTGGGTGTGGGTCAAAGTCAAACTCCATAAAACATTAAAAAAATGTTTAAAAAAGCACTTTTTTGGATGTCTAGGCATGTGGGTTATCTTGGTTCGCTTGGGTTCTGCCTGGGTGAACCAAACCCAAAAATGAAGGACCTTGGTCAAACCCATAGGCAAACAGAACTAGGACCCACACCACCTAAGTGAATGAGGACCAGAATCGGGGCTAAAATAGAAGAACCTAGTAACATAGATAATGTATCAAGAAGTTGAATACTTCATGTACTTTGAATTTTATGTTTTGCGAGTGTTGTGAAGGTTATGTATCCTTTGCTTAATTGAGTTGTTCCAATCAAAGGATTAAATATATTGGAATTTTTTTATTAATAATTTCATGGAATACAAATTGAAAACATTTTTTTCTTTTAGATAAAGTTTTTTACCATCAATCAATTAATTTATTCAAGACAAACCATAAAGAACAACAATGATCAATACTAGGGCTAACCAATTAATAAGTATACATGTGAATAATTCAAGCATGTACATGTGAATAAGGGAAGCACAACTAGTCACAAACATGTATGCCTTGAAGTATACACACAAATACATAGTATACACAACTTAATACAAAGTATATGCACAAATACAAGGTATACGCATGAAAATGTGTAACTCGCAAATTATACATTGGAACACATGTAAGTCACAAAGTATACACGTAAGTTGTAAAGTATGAATCAATAATGGTTTGATTTTTCACTGCAACTAACATCTCTAACAAGGAATGTAAATTGAAGTTTAGTAATTTTCATCATACCTCCCCCATCAAAGCCATCGAGGATTGTATAGTGGATGAAACACCAATCTCCATTGCCCTCATAATATTTGGATGTGTTTCCACAACCAACATCTGAAAATAAAACAACAAAAAATATTCAATCACAAAAATGTTACAATAACAATCTGTGCTTCATGACTTATAATGTGTGAGATCTAATGAACAAAATTTGAGTACTTATCAAACTATATATTTTTTATTATCATGCTTACTATTTCCCTATCCATATCTTGTTTGAAAGGATGTGTTTTTAGGATTTTACCCATAGAAATAAGTAGTTGAACTATTTCATTAAATGCTTTCATAGACATGTTCGATAATTGTATTGGCATAGAGAAGGCAGTGAATTGTTTGAAAAAATTCATCAAAATAAATGGGGTCTCATGGTGATGGAATGCAATGACATTCATTTGTTTGTAATGGCATTCCATCACCATAAGACAACATTTCTTTCAAGATTTTTTTTCAAAAATTTCATTTCCTTCTCTGTGGTATTATTGCTTACTATTATGCTTTGATAGATATTTTTCCAAGCATCCATAGTTTGTTGGAAAGCACCTATTTTAGGCTTTTAGCCATACCAACAAGGAAGTGAGTAGTTTGATAAAATGGTTTGGTGTACATGTATAAAAAATGTGGTATCATAGGAAAGGTGGTGAGCAATTTGAAGAAATGCCTCAAAGAAATGTTGTCTCATGGTGATGGAATGGAATTCCATCACCATGAGACCACATTTCTTCGAGGCTTTTCTTCAAACTACTAACTGCCTTGTCTATGCTATTGCTTACTATTATGGTTTCCTATATTTTTTCTGAGCATCCATAGATTGTCGTGCAGGTGCACCTTTGCAAGCACATGCCTCCATGTGAAGTAATTGCATCACTACTTATGTTGAATTTCTAAATAACTATATTGTAATTGAAATTTTTTCATCTATCAACATCTAGTTATTAGTTATGGAATGTGAAGTAATTCTTTGAGTTTGAATGATGTGCAATGCAATGTAACCAATGATATTAAGTGCAATTCATTAGTTAAACTCTTTATTCTATTACCATTGTGTAGGTTTGAGTAAATTCACCGGCACTGAGAGGTGTTCCCTCGAAACCTCCAATATTACCCTGTTCAACATCCAAAATCACATATTAAAATACCATTTGTAAAACAATGCTATTAACATGTAATAAATTTATAATTGTTTACTAGTTACATACCCCACTGATAGGTGTACTATAGAAATAAATAGGTGGAGGGTCGGTGCATCTAGTCTCAACATTGTGACCCTACAATTTTATTAAAATCATTTAAAACTAAATTAGTTAATCTTTCATTTCAAAATTGAAATTTAATAAATTAAATTCTTGATGAACATGCTAACTTTTACTTGAGTATCAATGCAATACACATCATGCAAAATTTCAGCCACCCTCTCCATCTTTGTAGCTAAATACAGATCCTGAGTAGTAGCCTCCTGAGTGTTGGTGGGGTCATATGAACAAGTTGCCCCTCAAGATTGACACACATGGGTTCAAAGGCCACCACTCAAAGACTCCCCTAGATAGAACTGTAGAATAGGGCTAGTATGATGGATGACACTCTGGGTCAAAAATGCTCATCATCTACAATGTCTCTACATCAACACTCTCTTTCATGATGACAAGCATAACAATGTGCTCATGAGGCAGCCTAGCGAGAGCTTGTCTCCCTTGCCACGCAGGATCGGGCTATACACTAGGCCTATCTTGAGCTAACCCCCCACCTCTCCTCTAGAAGTCACTCATATCAAAATAATTTGGGATTTTGTTCAATATGAACTCACTATATAGTTTCTTAAGAAAATACTGGGGGACTTCACAATTGTTGCACAATTGGTCATCAAAGATCATGTGCCACCTATCATAAAAACAATTCCTAATCTCTTGGTGGTGGCACCAATGAATAAGAAACCTCTTCGCATTAAGGCTAAGATTTTGATTTGTGCATGGGTCAGTGAAAAATAAGCACAAATCATCTTTTGTTATTTTTAAATCCTTTAATTTTTTATATGATATTTTATCCGCATAATATGCCTTAGCCACCTACCTCCTATCTTGCCATCCAGTTATTTGTTTCCTAATTGAATCTACATTTTTTAACATATCTTTCAATGAATTTGTGAGGGTCATTCTTTCTGTGGTTGAACCATTTGGATCACTTAACCTACTAATAAAATCCTCAATTTTTTTTTTTGTTGTTCTCAATCTCACTCATTAAATTTTGTTGAGTGCTAGGAGGATGTTGAGTGATTGGTGGAGGAGGTTGTTGTTGAGGTTGATTTTCTTGTTGAGGATTTTGTTCTTTAGGATTTGGTTTCTCTTCTTGTTGAGGATTTTGTGGGTTTGCGGGTTCATTTGCATCTCCTACAAATTCAATAAAATATATATCAAATTTAACCTAAAACTAACAAAATCAACCTAGAACTAAGAAATTCAAAGCAAACAAAAAACAATACTTACCTCTCCCACCTCTTCATTGTTGTGGTGCCATCCTTGCAAAGAAATACCAACTCTTTTTGAAGATTTTTTTCCCAATAACTCTTAGAACGCGAGCGCGAAAGTTAGGGGTTTTGGTTGCGGGCAAAAGAAGAAAATAGTCAAAGTGAAAATGAAGACTTTCACTTTTTTTCTTTTTCTTTTAATATACAATAACATGAGCACATTATAACACACTCACACTATGATCTTTCCAACTATTTTTAGAAAGTGGCCACAAAATTGCTACCCAACTTCATGCACCTGCCCTTTTATACAACAAAGAAATTAACAACCCTGCAGCTATAAAACCTTATATTTTAACCCCAATTTTCAAACTAACCCAATGCTTGAAAAATTGACATAGGAGTGTACAAAAATCACTTACTGAGAAACAAGCTCTTCATTCTTCAAATTTTTATCACTTGAAGCTCATGTTTGCCTAATTTTTGTTCCTAAATTCTTGCAACAATGGTGGATAAATGACCAATTCACTTCATTAATGGCTTATAGAAATTAGCAAATTTACCATTAATGGTGAAAGATAGATTGTGCGAGTGAACACGAGCATTTTGACACTTAACCATTAAATTTAAATTTCAAGACGTTGATCCATTAGATTTAAAACTTGATCAATGGCTCTCCATCATCCTCATCCATGAATTTTTTCTTTTTGGAACCTTGCTTTAAAACAATGATGACACTTAGAAAAATATCCACGTGGCTATTCCACATTCTCCACTATTTCTTTCATAAAAACATCATGCATTGCAGAAACACTCTTTGCTTGAAAAAGTGAAACAACGATGCATAGAATTCCTCCAATGGAGAGAATATTCACAAGAGCATCCTCCCATTGGCTATTGCTTATCACTGAAGTGATTTAAAGGTTGAATAATGTTCTAGTGATGTATTAACATCAAGTGATGCAAAGGAAATCAAAAGTTCACCATCACTCATCACTCGTTGTTGAAGTTTACTTGGACTAAAAATGCTTTCAGTAATATGAAAGAAAGGGTTGATAGCATGAGATGTTGACAAGTGGTGAAATCAAGAGAATTCATTCAATATTTCCCATCGCATATTACTAAAAATAGTTAAGTAAAAAAGGGCTTCCAGTGATGCAAAGAGCTAGCACAATGCAAACAGTATACAATAGGTCATCACACATCGTGGAAAGAATCAAGAGGTTATTATTACTTCAGTGATGCAATGGGAATAGAAGCCATCACTTATTATGCAAATGAAAAGATAGGAAAGAAGCTTGTAGTGATATAAAGAAGACCTATGATGCATGAGAAATGAGTTCATCACTCATTGCAAAAAATAAACCAATGATACAACTTAGCAAAGTGCGATGAGAGATGCAACACTTAAACAATAGCAATTAGCACATATAAAAAAAAATCTTAAAGAAAGAGTTGCGTAGGAATAATGGAAAATGGGGACATAAAATAAACCTAAGGCTTAGATTCAGCCTAGGATAAATGGCAAATAATTCCATGACCCCAACATTATAAATCAACAACTCTAAGACCAAAATTAAGGGAAATTTCATGCAATGGGAAAAACAGGTAACCTTAGACACAAGGGGTTGGTTATCACACAAAGATGATAGCTTAAGATGTAACTTAGACAACTAGAAACCTAAGCCCTGAAAATTCAATGGAGAATTAGACCAAAAGAAAAGGATTAAAAAAAGGAAAACATGCTTAATAAAACACAATACCATAGCATAAAACCCTAAATCCTTGGAAACATTTCAAAACCCAAGATCATCAAAGACCAAGTTAGAGATTTTTTTGTAGGGTTCCACCATTTTGTTCCTACATAATTGCAAAATAAGTTAATGGACACACAACATAAATGCATAATTGGTTTTATGTAAATGATATAGGTTGTATAAAAAGTAAAATTAGGCACTAAGTATAGGAATTCTAAGTACATGATAATATGAGATTGGTAGCATGGTAAACACAATTGTAATAGAAGTATACAAATATAAATTAGCCACTTGCACATGATGAAGTTTTGAGTAAATATGCAAATACAAAGTTGTATAATAAGAAGATAAGAAAAAGAAAAAAAGTGAAATTTTATGTACAGAAGGGTGAAATTTGGTATGTTTACTTGTACTTATCATAATGAGAGTAGATGTAGTTGGGACTCTTCCTTTTTTTTTGATAATTATGTATGGATTATTTTTCATTCTTAAATAATGATCAAAGCTAAATGATGGGTCTATTTCAAGGGAATTTATTGATTTAACTCTTGATATAACTATAATTTAGTTAAGCCTTGTCTTTCTATTTTACCTACATCAATCATTACATTGTTGAACGTTAGTCCTTAGAATTTACATCATATGATAATTTCTCATGCTATGAAGAGGGGTATTTTTCTATGAGTTCCTAGGGAGATGGGTGTAATTGGTAGGAAATTGGGGAATTTTGGTTGAAAGGTGGGCCAAATTTCCCTCCATTATGCTCGTGTTTATGGAAAAAATTAGGAAATTTGAAAAAAATATGGTGAAATACATTTCTTAGCATCTCATGTCCCTTAAACAGTCCTGATATCAAGACAATATTTGAAAAAAGAGTGAGTATAGATCTCTTGAGAGCATAACTTTTTTCCACTAATCCTAATATTTAAGAAAGTAGGTCTAGACATGATGTAATTATGTGGTGTTATAACCTTTTAAAAATTAGCTCAATTCCATAGATTATGGAACCATACAAACATGATAGTTGAATATGATAGAAGTGTTTTAGACATCGATTTGAGCCTTGGTTCTTTAACTTCTATTTTTTGTTATATTTTTACCTCTTGCCTATTTCCCCTTATTTTCAAGTTTATCTAAAAAGAATTTTCTAGGTAATTGCAATGTGATGGTAGTAGGGAGAATTTGTATCGATATGAATCAAGTTCAAATGTTACTGTAAAGCCTCATCCCACAACCTAGAGGATGAAGCAACACTACGGAAGCACAACTAATTTTTTTTCTTAAAAGGTAAAACAAGACGAGCAAAGTATCATACTCTAACCACATACATCCTCTAGGCTATGCAATGAGTCTACATGTGAACACCATTACTTATAAAATTTAAACCAACCATAGCATATGAATATTAAACTCAAGATACAACATATAACAAAGAACTAAACTATTGCAAGATAAATCTAACACATACAAATGTATTGAACATATTTCCACAGATACAACACCACATAACATCCAATACACCATTAAATCCAATAATGAATAGATCATTAAAATTATTACAATTACATCACAAAGGTTCACCTCGATACAAACGAGGTACTACAATTATACATAATGATCCATAGGTACAATGAAGAAAGAGAAGAAAAAATCCAGAGAACCACACAAGCTCCTCGAACAAGAAGGTCTTGCAATCATGAACAGGAAGAGAAACTCAATAGTGTAAGGTGCATGCCACCCAACCATATGGTACCCGTAGACCCAGCCCCCGTGCTAGGAGATAGTAAAAGGTAACTAGGACAAACCTATTACCTCTAGACACATGCAATATATTAAAAGACACTGTACCAATAAATACATAACAACATTGTACCAACAAACACAAAACAACACAGTACTAGTAAACAAAAAACAACACTGTACCAGTAAACAAAAAACATCACTATACCAGTAAATACAAAACATAAGGTTACATTGCTTCCAAAATTCACTGAATTAAGAACAACCACCGTACAAAAAAAAATGACTGTTGTCATAGGAGGAGTGCCATCACAAAGGTTGCAATGGTTTTCCAAAGGAGATCTTCCTAGGTCCTGAACCCCCTCTTGGGATATCCTAGTAACCTCTCATGAACCCGGCCCCACATGCACACTAGTGCGGAATAGATTATCTTTTGAGAAGAAAAGATAATGATCTTGTCATTCCACGCCTTCTTGACTCATCTCAAGTCTCATAGAAGCCCTTGAGCCAATGAGCGAGGCTAATTATCTTGTTAATGTATAAAACTACTCTATCCCTAATATAGGTTATTTAATTTTCATTGATTAAACTAACTTTCACACGAGTTGTCTTGGGACCACTTTGTGTCTCGACCCTCACTGAAAGCCACTCCCCTATCAACAACACATAACTCAAACTACATGCCAAGGGTAGATAGTGCACTAAAATTGACCACACATAATCAACACACCTCAAAAGGTAACACATCCCTATGGATATCCAATACTGAATCCCAATATGTGCACTAACCAAGAAAACTCAATGGGTGAACTAAAGTTACAACAACCCTTTCACAATTACTTCTCTAGAAGGCTTAGATTTTTACATTAACAAATACTTTCCTGCAGTACATAGTTACAAAAAACTTGCTTTTATAAATACAACTTCAAACAATTAACAAATGCTATCATTTGAATTTCCTAAATTCAAATCAATGAAAATCACACATTTAAAATAAACCTTTTAAACATAATTCCATTCAATAAATCCATAGTGATTAAAAGAAAAGTTTAGTTTCCAAATCCACAAATATAGATAAAAACAAATCTGAATCTTACTAATAAAATCACTTCATTATAAAATAACAACTCGTGCTTGCTTGCACTTAACCATTTAATATTCCTTTAAAAATCATTTACTAACTTCTAATAAAACAATTCAAATAACTATATTTAAATATATATATATATATATATATATATATATATATACCTATTAATATATTATTTAATTATAAGATTAATTATAATTTTCCTAAATTCTATTTTAAAATAAATACAATGCAATTTCCAAAATAAAATAAATAAATACATATATATACACATAAAACATAGAATACATATTACAAATAATCATAGTATATTATATATTATATGTATAATATATATACATAAATATAATACATATATATATATATTAAATTAAACAAAGAAATCCCATGTACAAATTTCACAGCGTACACATTGTACATACTGCGCAACAGAGAAGACTGTGGGAGACGCTGACTCTGTCAGTGCCTTCCCCACATACATGTGGAGGGCGCTACCACAGCAGGTTGTCCCCACCTACAATACATAGGTGGCAATGGGAATTCATTCCCAACGCCCCCTCCATATCTATGATTTTATATATAAATTCAATAATGAATTTAATTAGCCATACAGTGATTTTGCATAATTTTGCCTGAAAATAAAATTTCCTCAAGGAATTTTCAATACTAAGTTAAATACAATAATTTATATAAAATATATATGTATATGTACATATATATATACATTTAATTCATTCATTGGTTCAAATTGAGCAAATAAATTTCACAGAAGGAGTTTTCTAGAGGAAAGCTCAAAGATTTCATTTTCCCAACAATTAAAAGAAATAGGCAAACCAAAATAAAATGAAGGTTTTTCCATAGAGATCTATAATTACTTTTTGTAACAATCTATTTCAAATGAACAATTTACACAGAGGATTTTTAATTATTTTCTACAGAGGTTCCTCATTTATGGAAATCTTTTAAAAGAAAGAAACAAGAGCTTCTACAGTATTGAAAATATTTCCTAACCTTTTCCAAATTGTATTATAGTAATATAAATGAATTTTCAATTCAAAATTCACTAAAACAGTAAAGGAACCTGTTCCAGAAGAACTGTTGCCTCGAGAATTGTTGCCAAGCTTTTTTGTAGCTTCAAATTGCCAATGTTCCCAAAGCTTCCTCCAGTAATTTTCCACTTTCCAAAAAAAAACAACAATAACATAGCCAAGAATTCTACAGCAAGATTCTAAAATAAAATCCTCAAAGAGATCCACAAATTCTTCACCAATTTTCAACAAAAACCAAAACTCTTCCCGTGAAACAACTTTCTTCCCTTTTTCCAATATTTCCTCCGGGAATCAATTTACAACAATAAGATAACAAATTTCTAACTCATAGTTATCCCAACAAAATATCTTTTCCTTCAACAACCCCAGATATTTTCCAACCTCATGCATTTAAAATAAAATAAAACAATTAATATATTTCAACAAATTTAAATAATCTTATTTATTTAATTCCCATATAATTTAATAATTAAAAAAATTTAATAACATAACCAAATTAAATTTATTTATTTATTTATTCTAAATCCTTCAAAAAAATAATTCAATTAATTAAATATTTAAATCAAACACACATTTAATCTACCAAATTAAACTTGCACAATAATAAAATACCCAGAACAACAATGATAAGGCTAAGACCAGAACTCAAACTGATGACACACTATACTAGGGTAAAGGTATGAAAAGGTTAACCAGTTACTATCTCCCAGTCATTACTATTGAGTAGTGGACACGCTCAAACCTGTGAAACTAGGTGAAGCCATTGTCCTGTACCTACAAACCTACAACAAAAGTAAAAGTTGTACATGTATACAGATAATAATTCATACACATCGTGAAGAGAGAATCACAAAAACCACCTAGGGCACTCATGAGCGAGTGATGCAATACCATTCTCTTCACCAATACAATGTCATATCAACTAACGAGATAAAATATCAATTAAACTACAATGAGCATTATAGCAGTTTCATTTCAACTAAGCATCTATGCAAACATAAAGTATGTCAAACATAATCACCATGCATATAATGTATCATCACATCAATATATTCTATCATCGTTGCACTGTCAGCGATAGAATATGTTCAATCACATAAAATAAGGTCTATCAAAGAATCAAAACTGTCAGAGAAAACATAACAAATCAGAGGGGTGTTACACTTGCCACTATAATGAGGTGGACAATATATTTCTGAACACATTGCAAGGAGGTGGGATATAAATTATAAATTATGTTTGGAAAATGAGTTTGCATAAGGTTTAATAATTTTATAATGTTTCATGAACAATGCTTTTATGATATAATCATCTTCTAACATTGGCCCCTTCATGGGAAACTATTATACATGCATACAATATCAAAATGTATATTGTACATAGAATAATATTAATGATAAGGATTGTAAGCATGCACTTAAAAAAAACTATGATACAAGAGTGAAGTTACAACACACACAAGTAACTACTTTGGCAAGTGAATTATACCCCTTCTTGATTGATGAAACATTTGAAGAAATATTTTAACATTGAGATCACAATGTTGAGATTTTTGGAATGTAACTATGTATGATTTTTACTATCATAGATTGTGAAAACTACATGTTAATATTGAGATCACATCAAATGTTTTGGAAATACATTCAAGTTTGTATTAATTCTAAAACTATACACAAAGACTCTTTTTGTCTCTCCAAAATAAGAAAGAAAACAAATCCCAATTACTTCTATATTTTTAAAATATAGGTTGTTTCATTTTAATTATACTTTAGTTAACCATATCAATAATAATCTCACTTGACAAGAAATATTAAACATTAAGATTGCATCAAATATTTGGAAATACATTTGCAGGTTCATGTTGATTTCACAACTATAGCTAAAGAATCTTTTTGTCTCTCTTGCTTTTCAAAAGTTTCAATAGCAACCTACAATTTGTCAGTTTCTCCAACTGTCTGCATTGTGCAAATGGCTCTAGGAAAATCCATCGCCAACAATTCATTGATGGAAAATTCACTACCAGCAATTCACTGCCATGAAAAATTTGCCGCCAGTAATTCACCATCACGAAAAATTCACCAACAAAAAACTCACCGCCAAATATTTTTAAATTTTATTTGGTGGTGAATTTTCTATGGTGGTGAATTGCCGACGGTGAATTTTCCATCGGTGAATTTTTCATGGTGGTGAATTGTTGGTGGTGAATTCTCCATCGGTGAATTGCTAGCGGTGAATTTTCCATCAATGAATTGTTGGCAATGAATTTGTCATATGTCGTGCAAATATATATACCTACAACAAAGCTTGTTAAACCTCCTACCACAACAATTTTCTTTGTTCTACAAGTTAGGCTAGAGAATCCAAACATAGCTCAAACCCTACGATAGGAAATATTTAATATATGAAGGTGTTAGACAATTATATGTCCAAAATTACAACAATAATGAGTGGTGAAAAAGTACAACTATCGAGTTTTAGTGCTTAGGGCCTAAATAATCACAAACTGCAACGAACAAAGCTAAGCAAGAGACCAGATAACATGCAAAATATGCTACAAAGTAGATTATTACATGCTAAATAATCATAACCACAATGAGTGACACATCCTTGTCTTGCATGAACAAAGTATATTATTACCTGGTTTAAGCAACTGGGACAATAAAAGTAGAAAAAATTATCACAAAACAAGGGTCTAAAAGAATTATCCGAAAAAACACCAACAAGAATGAAAAAAAGGGTATCCAAAAATTTCATGTTAAAACCTAAAAAATGACCTAAAGTTTTCATGGGATGACTCTAAGATTTTATATTGAAGACTTCTTTTCAAATAACTTATAAATAGTTTATGTGTTAACTTATATAGAAATTAAAAAAAAAATTATTACATTTAATTTTGAATTTCATATCATAAACAAATTAAACTAGTTTTAGAAGTTTAAACATCTAAAATGTTGTATTGTGTAATTTTTTTGTGTTCAAGAATTAGAAAATGGGAAAGAAAATCCCAATAATAAAAAACTATATAAGAAATGCAAACAAGTTTACCATATAAAAATTCTTCAATTAAAGATGTAACTTACCTTCGAAAAATACATTTCTTGAAAACGGCCAGGCTTAAGTATCACACATTAAGCTCTGACTTGGTCAAAAGTCTTTCCCTTCTTCGTTTTCTCTTTCACTCGCCTACTTGTTGTTGTTACGTCGTTTATAGCCGTCACATCAAACTTTTTTTTGAAGCCGTGAATAGGAAACCATTATTTGAATTTTATAAAATCACGGGATGTTAGCATGTCACATGAACACCCATGCATAATAGTAGCTTATGAGAGATAAAACTCATAATCTAAAAAGTCAAGCCTAAGCCAAAATGGTCCCTAATTTTTTGTGCCAATGAACAATAATTAATAGTTTCCAAAATTATAAGATATAAATTTTTCTATATTACTAGTTAGGGTTTGGCCTTGATTTAAGACATATATCTAAAAATTTAAACCATAGATAGCTAGTAAAGGAAATCAATTTAAGTTTTATTTTAGAATAAGGATATGCTTTCCTTATTGAAGGAATTAAATATAATCATGAGAGAACTAATTTTACAATAGCAAGGGGTCTCATTTTGAAAAATAATATTATGATCTTGTACAAAAGTTTGATGTGATGGCTATAAATGGTGTAACAGCAGCAGGCAGACGAGCAGATGAGAAAATAAAGAAGGGAAAGACTTTTGACCAAGTCAGAACTTAGTGTGTGATACTTAAGCCTGGCCGGCTTATACCACCTCAAGGCTAATGGTTGACCCTTCCTTTAAATACGTACTAAGAGATGCAAAGACTGCATCAAAGGCTAGCTGAGTGGCATTCAATAAAGAGTAGCTGAGGCAAGTAAGAGACTCCCCATGCATCCGTGTAATCATCCACCCCTGTAATGAGACCAATTGCACAACAAGAAAGGCATTGGTGGGCAGTAACATGTTCAATACCTGGCTGCCTTTTGTATGGTATGCAGAGAGGCAGAATGAGAATGGGCCACCCTGCAGTTTCTAGCCACGAACAAAGCCATCTCCTAGACCCTGCATGGACGAAGTAAAACCTCAGTGACAATGGCCCTGCAGTGGGGCCAATGCATAAGGCCAAGCAGTTCAACACTACCACCCTCCACTCCATCAAGCTCTTCTTCTCTCTTTAGCTTTCCTCGAGGTCCACTATTTCTGAATCTAAAGGAGATAGGTATGTACACTTTGTAATTTAAGCACAATCAAGTATGGAGGGTGGTCCTCTAATGCTCTATGGCCATATCACCGATGAATTTAAACAATATGATTCGGGGAGAATTCAGGGATTTCTATAAACAGAGGATGCCCCTGAATCTTGTAAACAGTAAAAACCCAATAGTCTCACCCGTGCATAAACAAAGAAGTCGTTGTCCCCCTGGTTACAGGCCATACTGAACCTAAAAGGATCTCTACTTTTCTTTCCTTTGATCTCTAAGATGCCTGATTGCCACATTTTATTTATTATATCTGCCACAAAACATTCAGAGCGGCGATAGCTAGACAATCATATCTGATGTTTCTGTCTTTTTCCACCAATATTCTCCATCTCGTCATCTTAAAAGGAATGGAAGGAAACTCAACAGTTTCTGTTATGTTTCTCTGACAATTTTGACGGATATTGCAGTAAACAAACGCTAAAAATGGAAAAGCTTTGGCATTCAGCCCATTAGTAGAGTGAATAAATAAACAATACAAAAGAAGAGCAGACGCATGGGCTTCTTTCATCGCCAAAAAATCTCTATACCAAAACTTCAACTTTAAAATACAATCGAACTAACAAATGGGCATGTTCATTCCCACAAAGTCTGCTCTGCGCACAGTGTACTCATTATAGCATGGCTAAAATTGACTTAGAATTATATTTACCTCCTAATCACATCGATAGTTATCTCCATCATTAACTCTATGGCTAAAATTCTTTGATGATTATAATTTTCTTTACCATATCGATAGTTTTTTTTTTTCTTTTTATCAAAATTCAGAGTTTAACCCTGTGATCCAGAGCTTAGCTTTTCATAGGGTGATCACTCCTAGCCTTTCACAAGGTGAACCTTCTATGCAACTGACCCTCATCTACTCTCCAGGTAAATTAGGAGTTGAACCCATGATCTGGGCTACCTAAAGCAGCAATCGAGATCAAGTAAGCTAATCCCAGGGGTTGTACCACATCAATAGTTACCTCCATCAACAACTGACTTAGATTGGAATCATGAGTCCCATAATTATAATAAATTTGGGTATTAAGATTCGAAAGGTGAGATTACAACATACATGCTAAGCGAAGTATGAGAGAGGGTTCATGTTATGAGAAAAAATCAAATATCATTTACATTTGCCCAACATTAAACACATAATGATAATAATATTATTGATTTGATATGGGAATGTATTACAATATGACTTTTATATAGCCTTTCAAATATAAATTTTTGAACTGTTAAACTGTTATCTTATGAGAATGTAACTAATTATTTAATATCAAAAATAAACAAGTCATTAAGGTGACTTTATTAATGTAAAATTTAATATTCCAACACCTTCCCTTAAGGTCTACATTCTACACAACAAAACATGTTCATTAAAACAAATAAATTCATATTCTATAAAAACTTTTTCTTTGAGAAACCAAATCCTCAATCAAGTGTAACTCCATCAAGTTGCCTCATAATCCTTGGAAAAGTGTAGAGCTCCTGAGTTGAATTGCCAAGTTCATGGATTACCACCTCCCTAAACTCCTGAATCACAAATTCCCCAAGCTATTTGACACTAATCCATTGCTCCATCAAGTTGTTTCATGACCCTTGAAAGGGTATAATTCCCCAGATCCATTGACTTCTAAATTATTTGGTCAACAATCCATATTGAGCTCACCTTATCCCTTCTCATCTTCAAAAAATAATCTTCACAATATATATACATTCTTCAATTCTACCAACATAAAAAAATTAGAAAGAAAAAATATTGTATGCTTTTCATATAAAGCATCATCCTAACTACCCTTAGATTTATTTCTGTTCGCACCATATTTGTACTTGGACAACCATTGTGGTTTTATTAGTTCTATGCTTTTGATTAAGAGGTTTAAACATGAAATAAATAATTATAAGCATCACTTGGAGTTTTTCCCTTTAAAAATTTAGAAATTATAGTTTCCATCATAAAGAGCTCATCACTCCTAGAGACAAGAATTATTTGTATTCGTATAAATGGATTCATACATATTTATTTACATAAGGTCTTACAAAATTACATATCACTATAAAAAGGGAATTTCTTTTGGTTCTTCCTCTATAAAATTCTAATAAAACAAATTTCAAGGTGGTATGTACTTGCAAGCTTTCTCTACTTTCACCTCATTACTTAGTACTAGCACATTATGACCACACTCAAAAGACATGCCATGAATTGTTGATGGTTTTCTACCTATTTAATTGAGGTGGAGACCAATTGTTTAATCTACTTCTCCCTGTCTAGCTTGATTTTTTCTAGAGCATTAGCCAAATTTTTGAAGTCAGAGAGCTAGGCTTCTCCTACATAACTCATAGTTGCTTTAGTTTTTGTTATGAAATAGCTTGCATAATAGAAGAATAATAGGAATATACTGCAAATACTTGATAATAATTTATGTCACTTTGAGGGGGAAACATCCTAATCCACTTCAAGGGGGATACCTCGTATAGTCTTCAATAAGAATATAATACTCAACTTGATGATAATTATCTACCTATATACCTCACATATATACCATACTTATGCCTAGGATATAACCCAAGTTGACCTAGATAATCCTATATAAGTCTTAAGCTGACCTAAATAAATGAAGAATAATAATATGACTTAATTAAGAGTTAAGGTAGTCACTTGAGTTGACTAATCATAACAATATACTCACTATTGGGGTAGGGTATAATATTTCCTTCCTCTTTACAAAAGCATTGTCCTTATGCTAACTTTTTCATTTTCTTCTTCTTCATCTCCTTTTTTACTTCTTCTTCTTCTACCATTGCTTCTTTCTTTTCTTCTTCTTCTTCTTCTTTCTCTTGTCTTTCTCTTGCTCTTATTCTTTCCCTTTCTCTTTCTCTTTTTTCTTGTTCTTTCTTTTACACTATTTCTCTTTATCTTGCTCTTGCTCTTTTTCTTCTTTTTTTGGCTACTTTTTGTTGTGAAGAAGTACTATAAAGATAATTTTACAATAAATCACACAAATAAAGTCAAAATATTTTGATTTTTTTTGTAACTTACCAAGGCCTATGTTGCACTTTCCCAAAAAAACCTCTCCCAAAAATTAGGTCCTTGAATATATATGTCCTTCAAAAACCCTTTAAAATTAGATAAAAACTCACCAAATTTTGGGAGATATGGGTTCACAAAATGACCTCCAAAATTGCAAAAAATGCCTTGTTCTAATGGTGTCAAGATCATGCTTTGATACCACTTGTTATGAAATAACTTGCACAATAGAATAATATAATAGGAATATGCTACAAACACTTGATAATAATATGCCACTTTGAGGGGGCAACCTCCTAGTCCACTTCGAGGGGGATACCTCCTATAGTCTTCAATAAGAACACAATACTCAACTTGATGATAATAACCTACCTAGGTACCTCATATATATACCATACTTATGCCTAAGATATCACCTAGACCGAGCTAGAGAATGTTATATAAGCCTTAGACCAACCTAAATAACCAAATAAAAATATAATAATGATAATATGAATTAATTAAGAGTTAGGGTAGCCACAAGTTGACTACTCATAACACTATACTCCCTATAGGGGTAGGGCATAACAATTTTATTTTTAATTTTCACCTTCTTGGGTTTCTTTGTCTTTCCTCTCTTTTTTTGTCTTTTACCCACCCATTTCCATGTTCATTTTTTTACACAAAGTTATCATTACTAACTTCTTGCATAGGCTCTAGTATTTAAACTATACTCTAATAAAACATATGACAAAGACCAATTCATCTATTCTTAAACACTACAAGTTCTCTAGCAAACACCTTAATTTATTTATTTTTCTATAAACAATAAATAATACCAAAGAAATGTTCTTTTTAAGAAATCAATGCATAGTTCAACATAATATACAATTTTTTACATTAATTGAACATGTAATTCTTTCATTAAGTATTCACTTCACAAAACATTGCTTAATGATTCAACATTTAAGCACATATTACAAATTTTATAGTGATGAGTTATAGTATAAATATCAATAATACATTATCTTGTGAATGTTAGATAATATCTTTGAATAACCAAGTTTTTGACAAATTTTAGTTGCAAGAGTGAGATCATCACCTGAGCACTTCTCCTCCAACCACATACCAATGGTCCCCCACAAATTTTCCATCAAGAATTGGTCCTACCCTTCACGAGGGTAGCAGATCAAGAAGATCTACAAAGTCATCATGCCATCCAAGAACTAGTATTATATTCTAAATACAAACAATCTATCATAAGAATCTAGATTCTCTCTAGATAAGTATAACCCATCCAACCGATTTGTAATAAATAAAGACTATGAAGCAACAATGTTAACTTTTATTTAGCATTACTCTAGCCAAATATTTAATAATCAATGTAAACACATTCCATGATGGAGATGTGCATCATATGTTCACACACCTCTATCTCAAAATTAGTTGTCAAGAATTTTATAATTTCACATTCAAGTTCAATTTAAGGGTATGTGCAGGATCATCATGGAAAAAATAGGCCCCTAAGTGGCAAAAAAATCAAAAAAATCAAAGTTAGGCAACTTGACATAAAAATTATGAATAAGTTATCTATATTATTTCAAAAATATGTAAGAATAGAATCTGTAGCAAATTGAATGTAGTTTCTAAACTACTAGGTTTTTTAAATCTATTTGGTGAAAATTTGAAATTTCAATGCAAAGAGGTACTTTAAATTTTAGGGAAAAAAAGTAGGTGTCTGTTTGACCACCCTAGCCACAATAAAATGATAATATTTTTTATAAGATTTTAGATATAAGTAGAGGACTCATGTCTCGATGTGATGCATATTTTTTGTCTTTTTTCCAAGTAAATAATTAATTATGATTTTTATTACAACTTTTTTAAAAATATAAAAACAGATGTTTAACCACCTAACTTGGTCAAAACTTCATTAAATTCAATTTTTTTTTTAATCCTATAGTATGCAAAGCATAGAATGTGACACATGTTTCAATTTCAAAAAATGTGATATTGTTTGAAAGCTATAGATTTTTTTCAATCAGCCCATCATGATCCTCCACATACCCAAAAAATGGTTTAATTCAACAAGTACATGAATATTCACATTAAAGATGTTTCTTATATTCAATTTCTATATATATATGTTGGCATACATAATTTTTCTTGTCCAATCTAGGCATTGATCTTTTTCTTTCAACTATAATCATAATTGTCTTTAATAATTTTGGACAATATAATATATTTTTTCACATGTGGATATGTATGTATATATGTATACACACATATGTGTGTGTGTGTACATACACACACATATGTAGACATATATGTGTATATATATATGTATATTATTTATGTATGTATATATTTACATCTATATATGTGTACATCATGTATACATATGTACCCATATAAGTACATATATCAATTTGCAATTTTACTATTGATAAATACATTACAAATGAGAAGACATAAATTAGATAAAACATTCATTTCTTAACCAAATTATAATTATATAAGTCCTCTAGCTTTCAAATTATTTTTGATTAAGTAAGCAACATTTACAGGGTGTTGTACCCTCTACATGGAAAGCCCTCAGGGCTAAAAAGAAACTAGTTCAAACCAGGAATGGATTAGGGCCCGATAGAATAGAAACAATCCAAAAAAAGAAACAGTTGATGGACACTATCGAACAACATACGAGGACTAGACAACCCTTAAATTTGAGGGGACAAATCTGAATCCCTTCACCCTAGGCCATGAAGTAGTGACAGATTTAGGGAGTCCCTTTGTCCTCCTCTACACAATAGAATAGGAAGACTTAGAATCAAAGTCTACCAAGCAAGGTGAGAGGAGCGGATCCTCAACAGCCACCACAAGCAATGAGCCACCCGACAACGCAGAAGAGGAGACAAGAGCAACCAAAGGACCAGTTGAGGCATTCAACAAGGGTTGGGCAGGCTCTTTTGGAGCATCGACAACAGATCAAGGAAATAATGGTTCCACAAATGGGATAGCTGAAAGAGGAGCCTGGCAAGACACAAACTCCTTAGAAGAACTGACAGGGTTGTCCTCCTCAGAGGAATCATCTGAAGAGGGAGAGCCCACCGTGAGATGATTTGTGAGAGCATCCTTCCACTAGGTAGTATACTAGAGGCCAAATGATCAATGGAGAACCAATAAGACCACATCACCATGGAGTGGATTGGAGACATCCAAATCAACTAAAATATGAGCTAGTGTAGTATACCTAAGATCTTGAGTCATAGAGTCCATCTTCAAAAATCATCTAATGGCGTTGCCAATAGCTTCATAACATGAATCCTCCCAAAATTGGAGAGAGATATTTGACAGTCATACCCACACTGGTCTAGTATATAATGGTTCCGTAATAGGATTGAAAGAGTGAGACCAAGTCCTGATGGATAATGAATGAACACCCCACATCCACCCCTTGTCCAACACACTATCATGCTCCGTGAAGGAGGCAAAGGTTTCCAAGAAGAATCCCCTTGCGTTGGGATATAGTTCAATCTTCCTAGAGACAATAGGCCTAGCTTTCAGGTTGTTATGTGGTCAACAATTTTATGTTTCATAGGGCATACATACTTTCTTATGGTCTTAAAAAAAACAAGTATTCAATATAACCTCCTTCCTATCAAAGGTTAATAGTGTTCCCAATGAGCATAGACCCAACAAGGTTGGAACATAATTCCCAATAATCCTTTCCCAATTAGGGTAATAG
The DNA here is from genome assembly GCA_007258455.2 of Sequoia sempervirens. Classification (NCBI taxonomy): domain Eukaryota; kingdom Viridiplantae; phylum Streptophyta; class Pinopsida; order Cupressales; family Cupressaceae; genus Sequoia; species Sequoia sempervirens. The sequence goes on from VDFB02086081.1 coordinate 180,345,126, forward strand.
GAAATGATAACATCCACACAATACCAAAAACCTATCAAGGTCACACTACTATTACATTGTTTACTATTTACACAAACCTGGGATGGTTGATACATCATAACATTATTGGTATTAAAAACCAACTTGATTAAGGTTGATATACATAATAATGTTTTCATTAAATCACAAACTTTTCAAAGGGGTCAATTTGTTGGTCTATGGAGCATGATCATGCTTTAGTGAACTAATATTTTTTCCACTTTAGAAGTCATAGTTTCCCCCAAATATATTTTAATAAAAAAATTATGAGTAATTTTGGTTGAAAAATTAGTTTTGCAACTACCTAAAATAAACAATTTTCTTTGTTGCAATGAGAAGGTGAAGAGTTTCACGTGAGAAGGTGAATCACATAGCAAACAATGTCTGTGATGAAAGTTTGAAGGTCATGGATTGCAAATGAGCACAAAACAAAGCGTGAGGAAGTTAAGAATAATTTTGGTAATGGGCACGCCAAGTGTGTTATGTAGAAGAAATTGTGAGTGTTCTTGAGTATGCATGCAACAAATTGTTTCTAGTTAATGTTTTTTTTAATGGAGAATTAAAAAATTGGATAGTTGTTTATAGACATAGCCCATATTGGGTGAACTATGTTAAAAAATTTATGCCTATGTAATTCGTTTTGTTCTTTTTCTATGATATGTATTGGTTAATTGACTAATTCATTACTCCATGGGTGATCCCATAATAGTGGTTTACAATTTTTGGCCAAACTAGACACTGCATTTTTTTTTAACTAAATGTTCACATTTAGGCACCTATAGCGATTAAACTATGAGGAATTTGAAGATGATGCAAGCTAGAGTCTCATCACATTTTGTTTGTAAATTCTAAAAACATTCTTTTCCAAAAGTTTTGGAATCAAATTGCACTCTGTTTTCCATCTCCCATGAAAATCGGTTTTTTTCAAAAAAGAACATTTTTAAAAAGTGACGCACACCGTATAACGCATAACTTTTTTCCCTTGAACGATAAAATTATAATTCTTTCGAATTTATATTTGTAACTCTGATATCTAGTGTGTCCACTTGGTTAGATAGTTTTTTATTCAATATTTTTTCTTTAATCAAGTTTGAAAGTCAAACCAATTACAATTCAGACATAACACGACTGTATAACACATAACTTTTACTATATGTATCAAAATTCTTTTTTTCTTTTTTGTTGGATCAAGGACTCCAATATTTGGTGCACTAATATTTTTCAATTTTTTTTTTGATAATCTTTTATTTTTCCACATGTGTAGAACAAAGAGTTTCATTTTCGGTGAAAAACCTATATTTAATAAAACTTAAAAAACAAATAAATAATAAAATCAAAACCTTTTAAAATTATACTAATTGGATAGCCCGTTTCGAGGGCAACCTAATACAAGTTGGGTTTCTAAAAAATCCTCCATTTTCATTTTCAAATTGAGCTTCAAAAAGAAAAATTATGAGCAATTTTGGTGCTTGAGAGGGTGG